>JBAFXK010000066.1:0-157072 GCA_037113605.1 Calophaca sinica | reverse complement strand
TGTATTGCATGTTGAATTATGCGTTTCTTCATGTCGAGCTTGCTCTTTTTATTTGACATGCGGTTGAATATCTTGTGTTTAACTCTTTGAATATCGTATCGCGCGAATTGTTCATCGAGTGGCGAGCTAGGTGGAGTCGTATGGCGTTTTGAGCCGTGACCGGATAATCGAGGGTGCTAGGTCCCTTTTTGTTTACGGGAGATTGATTAGACGTCGCCACGCTATGGGACCTGAGTTGACTGTCCTAGGGAGGCGAAGATCCCAAGGCTTCGGCTGGACTTTCCGACATCTGATGCTGGCGTGTGCATTCCGGAAAATTGTCAGTCGAGAGAAAATGGATTTGCGAGTTGTGTCGAGTTTAGAGTGAGATGGTCGAGTCACGTCGGTGAATGTTATACTTTGCTGTTTGCTTATATTTTTATGTCGAGCTTATCTTGAATTGTTGAGAAGTTGACCTTTCCGTGGTGCCTTCAATCCATGACGGTTACCCAGGCGATGTCGAGGGCGCGAGGAACTTCGGCGATGAGATGATGCCGAGGAGGAGCTCGACGAGGACCCGAGTGGCGACCTCTATCTCGTCGTGATTGTTTGTTTATTGGATATTTGTTTTTCCCCGAGGCGTACTTGTTTTCTTTTGTGTTCGAGGTCGTGACCCGGTTTAAGGCGATGTTGTGTTGTTGCTGTTACGGGGTGCACTGGTGGTCTTACTTTTGGGCGACCCCCTGTGAGTCTGCGGAAGTACCCCAGGGGTATGACGCTCTTTTGAAGTTGTCGTACCTTAGGTGTATTTTCTTTGCACATTTGCTACTCGTATTTTGTATACATTATTATTTGAGTGATATATATATGTGTATGTTATGCATGTATGTTTATTAAATTTAAGTCTTGTGTCTTAGTTGCACCATGTTTCGAAAAGCTGTAATTACTCTGATGTGCACGAATTGGTTTTATAAAAAAAAATATATCGTATTTTTAAAAGGCACAAGAGTTTTGTTTTTAAAACACATCTCATATAGGTTTATGTTGAGCTTGGTGTGTTGAAGTTCGGTAACTCGAGCTTCGGTATATTGAGCTCGGTAAGCGGTCGAGGAAGCGAAGTCGTTACCTTTGTTGATATCGAGCCGATTCGATTCTGTAGAAATTGTGCATAGGAATTTGACCGGTCACTATGTCGGGTTATGTGTGTTGGGTACCTAGTTGTATTATGTTGATTCCTGTTTGATTAAGTCAACCACTTATTGCTTGAGAAATTCTTTGAACTGTTTCTTGATTGAAGCAGTGTGTTTTAACACATCCTTGTTGTGAGATTCAGCTGGGTTTTGAACTTTGTGGAATCTAATGCCACCAGAGGAATCGACATACGCAACCGAGAACGTCGACATGGAACGAGCTATTCAAGCTATGGCCGAGATGGCGGCAGCCATGGCTCAACAATCACCGGCCGCAACTCAACAGTTAACGCGATGGCTCAGCCAGACGGCGTTAACTTCAGTGAACTTGCGACAGCGATGAAGCGAGCGAAATCGAAATGGCGAGAGGATTGGGTGACCAGGAAGCATGATCCAATCAGAAGTTCTACGGTGAGCCAATCTGGATAAAGGCGATCTTTGGATGCAAGAGATCGAGAAGATCTTTGAGGCACTTCATTGCGGGACAAGCGTGAAGGTCGACTATGCCACCTACTTACCGCTAGGAGACGCAGTAGTATTGGAGAGGAGTTGAAGCAAGCGTTTATAGCAGAACATCGCGAGATGACCTGGGAGCTTTTCGTGAAAGCGTTCTTGGACAAGTACTTCCGGATCTTTGCCACGAGCCGAGAAGGAGCAGGAATTTCTTCAATCGGCAAAGAAGGCAACTTCGGCGGTGTCCGAAAGTATGCGACCAAGTTCGAATCGTTGGCGAGAGTATTTCAGTCCATTTCGTGATCGAGTTGACCAGAGATGGTTGAGTGAGAGATTCCAGCGGGATCGAGATTCGACATTCGAAGTCGATAGTGTCGTTGAGGATCGAAATCTCCAAGAGTTGATTGATCATTTGTGTCGAGGTAGAAGGAGTGAGGAGCCACAAGAAGAAGATTATTGTGGGCGGACGGTGAGACCCCGAGTGCGGGCGTAGATTTGCGAAAGAAACCACCGCGAGAAGAGGCCTTACGGCCAGGCCTCGGGGAACAACAGCAGGAGACGATGTCGTCCAGATGACCAAATCTGCAGGAGTGGAGAGTCAGGACCCGGTGTCGAGGTGATTTGCTACCGATGTGGAAAGCGGACATTACGCGAGTAGCGTACTTTCGAAGGAGGAGGTGTGTTTCATTGCAAGAATCCAGGGCATTTTGCTGAGGATTGTCCTACACCTAAAGTCAACCGACGATGCTTGCGGCAAAGGCCAAAGCGGAAGCGTCAAGTGGCTAAAGGCGAGTTTTCTGCATGAGTGGCGAGGAAGCGTAACGAGCCGATGATCTTATCCAAGGTGAATGTGAGATCGAGGGTAAATCCTTATCCGTTCTTTTTGATTCGTGCAACCCATTCCTTTATTTCTTCGATTGTGTGAACCATTTGAACTTGACTGCGTATCGCTTTACCATTTAAATTAGTAGTTACAACCCCGGTACTAAAACCTTAGTCACAAACACTTTGCATGTCTTAATTGTGTAGTGATTATTGAGTAGAAAGTTTGTGGTCAATTTGGTTTGTTTGCCTCTTAAGGGCTTAGATGTTATCCTCGGGATGGATTGGTTGTCACACCACCATGTCCTTTTTGGGTGTGCCGTAAAGCGTAATTTTTCCAGGACCTTGGAGAATTGGAGTTTCTTTGAAAGAAGGAACTAGGGAATACATGTATCTAGCTAGTTCTAAGTTTTCCAACAGATCGGCGTGAAGAATGTACGGTGGTGTGTGACTTTGAGGACGTTTTTCGAAGGCGTGCGGGATTACCACCAAGACGAGAGGTCGAGTTCTCCATCGACACGATTCGAGAGCAGGACCGATTTCCAAAGCGCCATACGGGATGTCTCTGCCGAGATGAAAGAGGCGAAGTCCCGGATCGAACACTGGAGTCGAAGCAATTCATACGACCAGAGCGTGTCACCGAGTAGGGGAGCTCCGGTGTTGTTGGTTAAGAAGAAGGATGGGCGATCAAGGCTGTGGCGTGGACTATCGCGAACTTCAACAAGGTTACCGTGAAGAACCGTTATCCGTTACTACGTATTGGCGACTTGATGGACCAACCGTGGAGCGCGATCTTTCCAAGATAGACTTGAAGTCGGGCTACCATCGATTCGCGTGAAGGAGGAAGATGTCGCCAAAGCGACTTTCAGGACTAGATACCCGGTCACTACGAGTACTTGGTGATGCCGTTTGGAGTAGCGACGCGCCATTGTGTTTATGGACTACATGAGCAGGATTTTCCATTCGTTTTTGGATCAGTTCGTTGTAGTGTTCATCGGCGACATATTGATTTACTCGAGAACCGAGAAGAGCACGCAGAACACCTATGTCGAGTATCGCAGATATTACGAGATAAGCAACTCTATGCCAACCTGTCGAAGTGTGAATTTTGGCTTGAAGAGGTGAATTTTCTTGGTCACGTGATTTCCAAAGAAGGGATAGCGTGGATCCAACTAAGATTGAGGCGGTGTTAAGCGTGGGAAGCGGCCAAGGCGATTCACGAGATCGAGGAGTTTTGTCGGCTTAGCGAGGATATTACAGAAGATTCATCAAGGTTTCTCGAAAATTGTCGCGCCTCTTACACGATCGACGAGGAAGGATCAACCTTTTGCTTGGACCGAGGAGTGTGAAGCGATTTTCAACGGTGAAGGAGCTTTTGACGGCGGCGCTGTCGCTGATTTTGCCCCAACCGGAGAAGAGCCTTTCGAGGTGTATTGTGATGCGTCACACCAGGGATTGGGATGCGTGGCCGATGCAACATCGGAAGGTGGTCGCGTATGCTTCAAGACACCTTAAGATTCACGAGAGGAACTACCCTACTCACGACTTGGAGCCGGGCAGCAGAGTTTCTTGGCCGAAGATATGGAGGCACTACCTTTATGGGAGCACTCTTCTTTGTTTTCAGCGATCACAAGAGCTTGAAGTACTGTTCGACCGAGAAGAACTCAACATGCGTCAGCGTAGATGGGCGAGAATTTCTCAAGGACTACGACTTTACATTGGAATACCATCCGGTAAAAATTGCGTAACGTAGCGGTCGTTGAGCGGGAAGAAGCGTTTAACCTCGGTAATGATGATCAAGGAGTTGGAGATGCTCGAGAAGTTCCGAGACTTGAAGTCGAGTGTCCGAAGTTTCACCGGGAAGTGAGATTTGGTATGCTTACCATGTCTAATGATTGTTGGGCGAGATCCGAGACCAGCGAAGTTCATGACGAGCTTCGCAAGAGAAGATTGATTGATAAGCGCAAGGGAAAGCGGCGAATTTGAGTCAGGCGGGCGACATCTTGAGGTGCAATGGCCGAGTGTGCGTGCCTAACGTGCCGAATGAGGAAGTTGATTCTCGGCGAAGGCGCGCCATAGAGCAACTTTAGTATTCATCCAGGAGTTACGAAGATGTATCAAGACTTGAAGAAGCATTTTTGGTGGTCGAATGAAGAAGCAAGTGGCCGAGCACGTAGCTTCATGTTTAACGTGTCGAAGCGAAGGTGGAGCACCAACGACCTGCGGGAATGCTACAATCGCTTGACGTATCGGTATGGAAATGGGACAAGATTTCCATGGATTTCGTTGTAGGTTTGCGAAGACGCAGAAGAAGAATGATTCGATTTGGGTAATCATCGGCCGATTGACCAAATCTGCTCATTTCTTGCGGTGAGGTCGACATACAGCGTGGAAAAGGCTGACCGAGATCTACATCGCGAGATAGTACGACTTCATGGAATACCCTCTTCGATCGTGTCTGACCGAGATCCGAAGTTCACGTCTCATTTTTGGAGGGAATTGCAAGGAGCGATGGGAACCGAAGCTCAAGCTTAGCTCGATATCATCCACGCATCGACGGTCGACCGAGAGAACGATCCAATCGCTTGAAGATTTATTACGAGCTTGACGTTAGATCACCGAGGAAGTTGGGGCGACGTCTTACCATTGGTGGAATTCACCTACACAACAGACTTCCATGCGAGTATTGGGATGGCACCTTTTGAAGCGCCTTGTCAGATGGACGGAAATGTCGACGCCTCTTTGTTGGTACCAGACGGCGAGCGAACCGTCAGAGGACCAGATATGATCCAGCAGACTCACCGAGAAGATCCGTTTGATCGGAGATCGGATGCGAACATCTCAAAGTCGGCGGAAGAGTTATGCGGACCAACGGCGTCGACCACTCGAGTTCGAGGAAGGAGAACATGTATTTCTTAGAGTCACCCCCACTCATCGAGTTAATCGAGCGATCAAATCCAAGAAACTTACCCCTAAATTCATTGGACCTTACAGATTCTTCGTCGTATTGGTCCAAAGGGCATATCAGTGCCTTGCCACCATTCTTGTCGAACATCCACGACGTCTTCCACGCCTCACAATTGCGGAAGTATGTTTCCGACCCTTCTCATGTCATCGAACCGGATGTGATTCAAGCGAAGGGCGACCTATCTTTTGAAGCGTTACGGCAAAGAAGAATCGTTGATCGGAAAGCCAAACAGTTCGCGGAACAAAGAGATCCAACTTGTCAAAGTTGTGTGGGATCGAAAGGCGGGAGATCACGACTTGGGAGGCTGGAGGAGAAGATGAAGACTTCGATTACCACTGAACTTTTCTCGAGGTAAGAATCTTATTTGCAATTTCGAGGGCGAAATTTTTTAGAGGGAGAGATTGTAACACCCGAGACGAGATCGACATCGTATTAGGACGACGTATCGAGACCTCGACCAAGACCTTGTGTCGAGATCCCGTGACTAGATCGTTTGCCGAGATCATTTGTCGTGGTGATGAGACCACGCACTGCAGCTCGCCGAAATGAGGAGGTCGCGTGTCGAGTTGATGAAGTCGCTGCATCGAGTGATGAGGACGCAAGTCGGTGAGGAGACCGCGTTCACGAACTCGTGTTAGAACCTTGCACGCTTGCACGAGCACTCTTGTCGACATCGTGTCGAGATGACACCTCGTATTCTTTCGAACGTTATTCAGCCTTATTATTAGATTGTTTGTAATTATTACATTGTCGGGTTGCCGCTGACCGAAGCAGTAGAGGGTAATTATGAGAGGACCGATTAAACGGGTAGATGATTACTGGGACTGCCATCTTCTAGCTGGAGTTACGATTCTGCCCTTCCAGCTGTATTCCCGATCGATTTTCCCTCAAACACTCATTTCTCTTTTCTTCTTTCTTCTTCCTTCCTTCTGCTCTGTGTTTCGTTGTTTTCTTCAAAAAAATCTCCATCGACAAAACCGTGAGTTCCATCGAGATTCTCGCACAAGCTTTCTTCATCAATCTTGTTCATCATCAACTTCTCGACCCATATCTCGCCTTTCGATCACCGTTGAGGTATGAAGAACGATTTTTCTTTTCATACGTACTCTTGTTTAGCTAATTCTTCTTCCATTTTTAACCAGTTTTATGCTTCCAAATCATGTCAAATTGATGGGTTTTCTTAACTTCACAATATTACCTATCTTTCTAACCGATTAATTGGGCTGGTAAAACAAATTTCTTCCTCTGTTTTCTCTGTCGGCAAGTGCCCGAAACCTCCATTTTTGGTTCGTTTCGATTTCTTGTTTTTCATTAGATTTAGTACGGTTATTGTTGTTATCGATCTATCTGTTGAAGCATCAGATAACTTTTTCATGAAATTTTGATCGAAATCCCTAACTTTGTGTTAGAGGAAAAATATCTTTCAGTTCTTGAGTTTTATATCTTTTCTGGGTTGTGGTTGAGTTTGGGGAAGAGAGAGCTAGATGTATTAGAACCCATGGATCGATCTAAGTTGTGTTTGTTTTAGGAAGTCTATTTTTCGAGATCGAATGATTTCCGAATCGAGGTGTACGGGAAAGCGAATCCAAGGACGTGGAAGGCGGCGGAATCGGATAGAGGGCTGATGCGTGTCGAAGTCGTTGTCGAGCTCTTTGAAGACAAATGTCGAGTGTCGGTCGTTGTCGGCAAAGCATTAACTTGGAGTTCGGTAAGTGGCAACTCCTAGATATCTCTAAGGCTTTATTTTATAAGTCCTTATGTAAGAGGCGCTTCACATTAATACTTTCGTAGTATGCTAGCATAAGGGCATTTCATATTCTACGTGGTTATGTTATTGTGTATGGATTTCCTGATTTGTGTCGAGCTTGAAATGTTGTGATATGATTGAGTTTTTGCATGTATTTAATATGTGATTGAATATATGTCGTGAATTGTGTATCGCATGTTGAATTGCGTTTCTTCATGTCGAGCTTGCTCTTTTATTTGACATGCGGTTGAATATCTTGTGTTTAACTCTTTGAATATCGTATCACGGCGGTAATTGTTCATCGAGTGAGCGAGCTAGGTGAGTCGTATAGCGTTTTGAGCCGTGACCTGGATAGCGAGGGTGCTAGGTCCCCTTTTTGTTTACGGGAGATTGACTAGACGCCGCCACGCTATGGGACTGAGTTAGTATCCCTAGGGAGAGCGAGGATCCCAAGGCTTTGGCTGGACTTTCCGACATCTGATCACGGCGTGTGCATTAGGAAAATTGTCGAGTCGAGAGAAAATGGATTTGCGAGTTGTGTCGAGTTTAGAGTGAGATGGTCGAGTCACGTCGGTGAATGTTATACTTTGTCGCTTGCTTATATTTTTATGTCGAGCTTATCTTGAATTGTTGAGAAGTTGACCTTTCCGTGGTGCCTTCAATCCATGACGGTTACCCAGGAAGGCGATGTCGAGGGCGCAGGAACTTCGGCGGTAGATGATGCCGAGGAGGAGCTTCGGCGAGGACCCGAGTGACGACCTCTATCTGTCGTGATTGTTTGTTTATTGGATATTTGTTTTTCCGAGAAGCTGTACTTGTTTTTCTTTTGTGTTGAGGTCGTGACGATTTAGGCGGTGTTGTGTTGTTACTCTGAGGGTGGGCGGTGGTCTTACTTTTGGAGCAGCCCCTGCGAGTCTCAGGAGTACCCCCAGGGTATGATTGCTCTTTTGAAGTTGTCGTACCTTAGGTGTATTTTCTTTGCACATTTGCTACTCTGTATTTTGTATACATTATTATTTCGAGTGATATATATATGTGTATGTTATGCATGTATGTTTTATTAGAATTTAAGTCTTGTGTCTTAGTTGCACCATGTTTCGAAAAGCTGTAATTACTCTGATGTGCACGAGTTGGTTTTATAAAAAAAAAAAATATATCGTATTTTTAAAAGGCACAAGAGTTTTGTTTTTAAAACACATCTCATATAGGTTTATGTTGAGCTCGGTGTGTTGAGCTCGGTAACTCGAGCTCGGTATATTGAGCTCGGTAGCGGTCCGGAAACGGGTCGTTACATTCTTCAATATTAAGAGGCCTAAAACGAGCTAGAATGGCTTTGTCTTTCCAAGACATAGGCATTTGACTCCAACAGATTCCAATGTCAAAATTTTTGCAAATAACAGCCCATTGATCTTCCATTTTCATAACACTTAGAGGTCTAATACAAAACACATAAACATGTCATCAAAATGAACAAAAGCGAGGTTTGTGTCTGTTACCCTGCTGATAGAGCCAACAGTAGGGATGGCTTCCTTTTCAGCGTTACAGCAGCTAGAAGAACCAGTTCTCCAAGCATCTCTCTTAAGAAGGTTCAGATACACACGTCGAGCATGATCTTCAGATATCTTCTTAACCGAAAGCTCAGAGAATGCTTTGACATCGTATTTCCTGTGAGCTTCTTCATACTCCTTGAGACCAATAGATTTTGGAAGTTTACCAGGAGCTGGTTCCTTCCTTTTATCAGGGATAGACCACGGTAGCCATCTTTGCCAATCAAGCACAATCTTTATAGATACTGAAGAGGGGTCTCTGTATTGACGAATTAGCTTAAGATTTTTCATCTCCAGGCAGTGAGCCATGAATGCCATTTTTTCATCTGTAATCCATCTTCCGCATTCCTCCAGAGTGAGAGGTTCATGTTATTGCAGAACATGAGGAAGATCAACAGAGAAAGGAATAATTCCTCTGTTTGAAAGAGGTCTTAACCTTCCACCAAAAGACATTTCCATTTTTTCATCATCTTCAGAGACAGTGAGGAGGTGTGAGCGAGGGCAATCTCAGTCTTGCAACCCCAGAGGTGAATGTTTTCAAGTGCCACATAGAAGGGCGATCATAGATGGAATGATACACTTCTTCTCTTACAAATCGTGGTTTGTTTATAGGGGACACATATTTCTTGGCACCATAGTATGAGGTAGGATTGAGAGTGAGAGAGAGTGGGAGAGGGAAGTCACCTTGACTTTGTAGGTTTTAGGTTTGTTTGGAGGGATTTTTGAAGTGTAGGTTGAAAGGGTGATAGTGGAGTGATGAAATGTATGTAGTGAGGGATGTATTTGAGGAGGGTTGTGGTAAGGAAATGTAAGCGTTTTGGATTTTGTGGTTAATTGGGAGGTTTGTGGTTCGGTTGATGGAGGTTGTTGAGTGATAAGAGGCGGTGGTTTGGGATTTGGTTTTGTGGTTTTCTAGGCTAGTGTTTTGGAGGGTGATGGTTGTGTGGAGTGTGTTTGTGGTGATGAAACGGAGAGTGGTGCTATAGGAATAGTGTCACCAGTACTCAAAGGTAGTAGTTGAATCATCAATGGTAAAATCCAAGTACCTTTAGGTTAAACTTCAGTGCCTAACCAATCTCTTTCTTTTTCCTTGTAGAGGCGTGAAGGAAGAGGAGGTGGAGGAACATGCTTCTACAGGGCGAGGCAATGAAAGCGAGTTTTCAACACGCTTTCTCTTCTTCTCCATTATTTTTCTGATGGGGACCCGATCCTCATCTGCTTCTGATTCAGTTCTATCTTCTGGTGCAGGAGACACCTTCTGCTTTTTGCTTCTTATCTCCCATGTTGGAGACTCACTGGTCTTTTCACACCAGTCACTGAGCTTCTGGTGGTTTTCTTTACACCTTCACCAATAGAAGCACCAGTTTCTTCTTCTTGTTCCTTTTTCACCTTCTTGATCATATCAGCATTGATCAATTTCATTCTCACCAAGCTATTTATGCCAAAAACATCAGGGCGATAAACAACACCAACTCCAAAATACTTATCCCTTTCTTCTTTGTTTGTCAAGGCAGCAAGCCTTCTAGCAATTCCATCCTTGACCATCATTGTAGTAAGAAGAACTCCATAAGGAGTAACCTTGATAATGTTCTTCTTGTCAGCAGAACCCTTCCTTGAACCAACAATTGCATTGATAATGTTGTTGTGAATTAACCTAGGCAAGTTGATTTTGTGACCAGCCATATAATTTCTCATAATGAACTTCTGCTCGTAGTTCACAATGTCACTTGACCCAGCCTTCAGAATGATGCTCTTAGCAATAATCTTGCATAGAACTCTGTAATGACTTTTCAAGTCCTTGGCCGTAGGAGTTACATCATCTTCTTTCAACTGGTGATAGTTTTCGAATAGAGCCTCTTTGACGTTTTTCATTCCTCTGAAATCATCTTCCCAACCAACATAGTAACTAATGCCTTCACAGGGGCACTTAATCGTTTCAGCAATGGTGCTTATGGTGAACACCAACTTGAATCCTCTAATATGACCTTCAACGATTCCACTTGGAAGCACATGAGCGTTTCCCCAAAATTCCTTGATGGCATAAGTCATAACTTCAACTGGTTCCCAAAGGAAGTAGTTTTTCCAACCCATATTGTTCAAACCTTCATCGAAGTTAAAAGCATAGAGCTTGAACTTCTCCAAATCAATCCTGTTCTCATTCATAAGCCTTGCTTCATTCATGATGTCGTAGATAGCAGAGTATTGTCCGACCTTAACATTAGTCATGGTTGCAGTTGAGGAGTAGGTGACAGAGGTTTAGAGTTTCTGGAATCACACAGAGAGAGGAGAGAGAAAATAGTTTTCGCAGATAAAACAAAGTGAGTGTGGAGCGAAAGAGGTGGAGTAGTGGGAAAGTTTTGATAAAATAGTACAGTTACTTTTTCAAAAAACTCTTCACATTTTCTCTAAATAAAAAATAAATCAGAAAGAAAATAAAATAAAGATTCCTCTTTTCATTAAATGCAGTTGCTGCCAAAATAAAGTTAAAATCAAGAAAAAGATTTTATTGAAAACCTAAATAATCATGACTCATAGTAGGTGTGATGATACGCTTAAGTCCCACACGCGCGTGACACGTGTGTACTCGGATGCATAAACGAATTCATCGGATGCTGAGTTATGTGACGTGAATGACATATCATATGTAACACCCTCAAAATTGAATTCTTGGGATCTTATAAGTTGTGCGTTTATATTGGTGATTTTGGTAACAAATTGTGTGTTTGACTTAATGATTATATATTTTAATGATATTATTTTATTTTAATTTTTATTAAATACTAGTCTTGAATTTATTATACATATTTTAGGTTAATTGTTTTATTTTAAATGGTAATATAGAAATGATGTTTTTTTCTTTTTGAAGTGAAAATTGTTTTAAAATATATATTTAGATATGTATTGTATTATATGTATATGTTTTATATTATATGTATAAGAGCCGCGCTAATTCCTTGCGTTTTTTTTCAAAACAATTTATGTATTTATTAAAAGGCTTAGCCTTCACGCTGAGGCCCTTCTTTTTAAAAACCTTTGCTTGTTGCACCCCTACTTTACACGCATACACCCCCAATCACATGACTTTCTCCTTCGTAACTTCCCTGCACCGTGAACAGTTACGAGATGAAATGCAAGAAGTGCAGCGCAGCGAACCATACCCATTTCCCATTTTCTATTTCTTCATTTCTCTCTCACTAAGCCATGAAAAATTACAAAACTTCATATTCTTATACAAAATCATCTTTTGGATTCAATTTTGGCATTATCCCGGTCATCCGAAACAGAAACCGCGCCGTATTTTCCCCTGGGGCGGACAGTAATTTCTATTTTTCGGCCACCACGATTGTCAGTTGGAAAAACGGACGTTATTTTCGGATTCTTCGCGTCAAAACCTTCAGAAATCACTATTCCTTTGCTCGTTTAGGTGAAGTTGACGCCGGATCCTTTGTAACCCCTGTGTCTCGATAAGGTGTTTTTCAGTCACTTTTATGCTTCCTTTTGATTTCATTTCAGCCTGAAAAATTTTGAAAAAATATATTATACTAATTATTATTTTTTCCAGCCGCGTTTTGCTCTTCCGTAAATTTTACCCTATGCTCGGTTGATGCCCAAATTGTCGTTGTAGGCAATTTTCTTCGCCTTGCAATACTTCGAACTTCTTTATTGAGGTAAGGGGGTAGATGGATACAAGATTAGTGGGCTAATGGATATAATTAGGCAATAGGGACATCCCATGGTCTCTAGACTTGGCGCGGTTGTGCAAAATAAGTACCATTGCCATTGTGATGAGAAAGCTTGATTCTAAATTCTGTCATGAGGTTTATGTTAATTGAAATTGTCTTATAAGTTGATGTTTGAGTTGATATGTTATGATAATATGTCATGCATGGATTATATGATGATTTAGTTGTCTTGGCTTGTTGTTGATAAATGTATGTATGAGGTAAATGTGTTGAAATGAGATTATTTGTTGCTATATGATGTTCTGAATTTGTTGTGTTGAGTGAGAGCAAGATTATTATAGGGTGTGTTTTGTTACACTTAGATTCTCTAGGTGCTATATCATGGTTATGTGAAAGGATAAAGTATGGATGATGAGTGTAATTGTTAGGAATTAACTAGGGTATAATGATGTTTTTAGCGTTTAAGTTATGGTACAAGCAAGTCTTAGGACTAGGATATGATGGTGCTATTGTGGTGTTGATGGTTTAAATGCTTTAGAAGTAAGATTTGGTGTTATGAGTATTTTAGCAATAGTTGTGCAGAAAAAGTTGTCTTGAGAAAAATGACTAAGTCTGGAATTGTTTAGCTAAGCCTCACTCATTGAATTTTTAAATTCAAGATATAATAAGTATCGGCCCAAACTCTTTTGGATAGTGTCCTATAAATTTAGGAGAGTAGTATGAATGCGTCTGGTCAAATTAAGTAAGTTGAAACACTTGAGTTAAGAGTTAGAAATTAAGTTAAGCTAGCTTAGACTTAGTGTTGTGAGGTAGGTTGATAACTCGGACTTGTTCCAAGGCGGGGAAACTTGTCAGTTTCCTGACGAGTAGTACCTTGTTAACGTTGTTGTAGCCGGCCGCTTGATGAGATGGTCGGTGAGTTGATAAGTTGTAGTCGACCACTTGATGAGATGGTTGGTGAGTTGTTAAGTTGTTGTTGTTGTTGTTAGACACTTGTTTGGTTTGTGTTCATGCATCATATGTGTCTTGTTAAGTTAACGTTATTGGGGGTGAGCAACGATGATGCGATATAGTATCGGCCATGATGGGCAATGTACCCTACCTTGGGGGTCAATCGGGTAGGAGTGTTTTATATAAAGGCGATGGATAGCTACCACAGCTGGGGTGTGACCAATAAATATACCGGTTACCCTGACTAGACACTGTTCATACTCAAGAGTGATGATGTTTTCACACTCGCTCATCTGAGTTAGTTTGGATCCACAAGTTCGGTGAAGTAGACGTTGTCTAGGATTGCATAAGTACTCGTTGAGTCAAGCATTCATATTATGTGTTGATTAAGTTAACATGTTGTATGCGCATTGCTTAAGCTATGTCCTTTGTCGTTTTGTGCTATGATTGTATATGATGTCTAACCCCTTTTTGTTGTGGCTATTCATACACCATTGTGTATGTTTAGATGACGAGATTACAGATGAGGATGACGACGTGGCTGATGAGTGACCCATGGACGCGGTCACCGTAGTTAGGATTTCCGTTGTTTTTGTTGTTTCGTTGTTGTTATTTCGATGTAAATGCTTAGTGTCAGCTCTGAGATGTTGTGACATCGGGATGCTTTTATTTTTTTGAATTTGAACGTAATTGTTATTTGATTTTTTCGCGAGTTTGTAAGAGCGTGATGACTCTACCTTTGTTTATGAAAAATTTTATTGGACCGTATTTTTCAGTAGTTATATTTTTTTTAATTTATTCCTTTAATAATAACATGAGGGGTAGATGGTGTCACATTTAGTGATATCAGAGCAGTTTGGTTCTAACCAGGCTTTGTGTGTGGTCTATCGTGTTTCAGTGTGTGAACTCTGAGTAGAGTTACATGCATTACTTGTTTAATTTTGGTTGTTCTAGTACACGGACAATTCTGAGTGGGCTAAGTTCACAAGAGTATATGATAGGTTGAGCTTAGATAGTAGGTACCTGAACCATTAGCTGTGAATCTTGGGTTAGCAATTTCTTAAGTTGTTAATTTCGTAGTTCTTGTTTAAAATTACGCTTAGTGAATTGAGAAGGATCAACCCAGAACTGAGAGATGCAGGTTAACCCTTAGTTGTTGCATTTAAGGTGTAAGACTTTTAGCCATTACCTTAGAGGAATTGTAGTAAGTACAATGGGCTAGTAGCTTAACTAGAGAGGATAAGCTGACCTTATTTTAGATTCTGATATCGTTGGCTAGGAAATATGTTATCAGAGTAGAGCAGCGGAATCGTGGCTATATTATAGGAAGGATCCTTAATAGAGCTTGAGGGTAATCATGTGACGTCGACATCTTTACGCTTAAGCCCTGTCAAAGAAGCTTATAGAAGAAAAGGCAATTGTCGCACATGGTTATTATTGCTTGGATTACTTGGTTGAGCAGTAGGAGGGACTATGAACCCAATCACTTACCGCAGGTGAGAAAAGCAATGGTAATCAGTTAGGGGATAGTATTAGTTGTTTGAATTACCTTAGCTACTAGAATTAGTTATGAGCAGCGATTATCTACGTTCTTGATTAAATTCTTAGGGGCCTTGGATAGGCATAAGGCTTTGAAATCCTAGATTCTAAAGGTGGAAAGTAATTTTCCCTAGCGTAGAGACCAAGCTTAGAATGAGGATAGAAGTAGAACTTAGTATGGGACATTAGTTAATCTTTGGGAAATACATTGTTTTGCCTTCTGATAAGACCACAAAACCGATTTTAGATGTTTTAACTGAAACTGAGTCTATCATTGTGTAGCACCCTATACAATGTTTTTCCTAGAGTAAGTTGAGCAGTAGAAATAATAAAGATTTTGCGTGAAGCAAGTGTCTGGTTTAGTGAACTCTAGTAGGATACCTTAAGATAAATATTTGTAGTTAGTCATGCCTTAATTTGCGATAAATTACTTTTGCTATATTGTGTGCTTAATTTTAATGTGATATGAAATATTGCATGCAAACATGTTATTTCTTTTAGGATAAATAGGCTTCTATTTTCTTAACGGAATAAATAGATTAAAAATGATGAATAATTGTTTATTCATTTTATTTTATCGTTTTAGTCTAACATACTTTAGCCATTAATTTTTGTGTGTGCATTATGCTTAACTAAGTCTTGATTGCTAAATTATTTATGATATGATATTAAAAAAAATTATTTTGTTATATTCATTGACATACGGTTAATTGATCTTTCTATATTGTATGCTTCATTTGGTTCTCTATTAAATCTGACATACAAACATATTATTTCTTTCAAGAAAAAATTATATTAAAGATGTTACATATCGTTTATTTATTTTACTTGGCGCTTTAGTGTGTCGTACTTTAGTCGATTAACTTTTGTATATTATGTTTAAGTGAATATTGATTGTTGAATTGTTGTTTATGATATGTTGCTAAATATATATATATATATATATACCAAGAGAATTAGGAGGCAGTAAAAAGGAGCGGAAAGGAACTAAAGAGAGAAGTAGGATGAGCAGGACTCAGCATAAACTTAAAATGGGGAACAAACCCCAGAAAAGATAAAGAACTTGAAAATGAAATGGAAAACTGAAAACTTAAATCATGCAAATGTATGCAAACAATTATCCAGCCATATAGGCGGTTATGAACAAGTAACAGAAATTGAAATTGAAATTGAAACTTTGTTGATTGAAGTAACTATCTATGAGTTACATAAATTGAAACAAAGAGGGAGAAGGGAGAGGGACTCACTCAGAGCTCTCAGTGTCTCACTCTAGAATTACTAAAGAAGTGTAAATTGAAGCGTGCCTAACAATGAACCTAAGCACTGCTTATAAAGAAAATTGAAATTAACTATTTGAACAGTTCAGGTGAAGAAACCTAAACTATTTGCCACTATTTTGAAATAGTACCGGTTAAAGTACAAGAGACGAAAATAGTAAAAATACATAATTGAATTCAAAGCTTTTGCTTTTGTCGGTGGACAAACTGAGGGGAATCTTTGAAAATTAAAAGGGATAAAGACTTTGTGAAAAAGGAAATCATGGTTCGATCCTGTTCATCAAATTGTGAAATTCGATGTCTTCAAGGTCTTCATCTGAATCTTCTCCAAAGTATGCCTCATCATAACAAATTTCTTCAAATATTGAAGGGTAAGTATTTGGAAAAGGCATAGTTAATTCTATTGGAAAACATCCTTTAAATGCCCATAATTTGTAGATAGGAGTTTCTCCTATTAACTTGAGATTGGCCCATACAACTGGCGGGAGAAATTCTTTTTTGATTAATTCATTTCTTAGCCAAAATGAATTAATAAAGGTTTTGTCTTGTACTGGCCAGCTGAACCATGGTCTGAAGGTGGCAGTACTGGTCTTAAAATGGTGTTTGGCTTCAATTGCTAAAAGGCCATTTGCGGTGGGAAGAGATGACTTAACATCAAAAGTAACTCTTCCAGCTCTTTTAATTGTTGTAGCCGCAAGCAAGTATAATTTTTCTGGACCATCAACTATATTGGAAGCATCATTAGTCCAAAATTGATCTAGCATTCCCGGATCTAGCCAAGTCAGTTGTATACTCCTTTCCCAAATAGTAAATTGTAGAATAGAAAGGGAGACTAATTCTGGCTTTTAAGATTCCGGTGAAGGTGCGTTTTACATCTTCTCCATATTCAGGATGAGCAGAAGGAAAACTGAAATATCCCATGGTGTGTTGGAGCTCGGGCGCCCGGATGGATCTTGGCGCCAGCGCCCACGGTGATAAGTATTTGTCTTATTTGTTTGGCGTTTTAACTCGTTTTGGGCGGATTACGTGACCCGGTGTGACCCATTCGACCTGAAAGAGCAACCACGACCCCTAGACTTAACCTAGCCACTAAGCATCAGTTCTAAGACCCTAAACATGATTAGGAGCTGCTCATAGGATCAACCAAATAGCGAAAAGCTCTTCCTTCCCTTCTTCCAATTTTGTGTTGTCAAGGGCTCTAACTCAAGACTACGCTACGGGACTTGACCGGGGAGCATCGTTATTGTAACTCGTACAGCCTCATTGGGAGGAATAGGAGGTGGTAAGTCTTCTAATGATAAGCTTTGTCTTTAAGATCAATGTTAGGGTTCTAAACCATGATTTTTCCATTCCTAAACCCTTGCTCTTGTGTTTTTGCTGAAGAAAGCTTCACTAGGAAAGGAAAAGCTTGGTGTTACCTCATCCCATCCTAGGAGCACGAAATTCACTTGAGGTAAGGGGTAGTTGTTCTCTTCTAGTGAGTGTATGGAACTTGCGTGAACAATAGGGGTGTCCCAAGACCCCTATGCCTCGCGCGGTAACGAAAAACGGGCACTATCACCACCGTGATAGGGAGACTTTCGAACTCCCCAATTATTATTCTTGACTCGTGATATTTTCTGTAACGGGTTGTGATAATTTTATTGGTTGATGAATTTGGTGTGATGATTGAGCTTTGTTTGTTTACATGCTTGTTGTGCGGAAATTGTTTGCTACCAAACGATAATGTAAGGAATTTAAATAGCTAAATGGTAAGCTTTAGACCCGATGAATGTGTAGCCACTAAGTATGGATCAAAGAACTCTAGACCATGTCCAACTAAGTTATGAGGGATGTAATAGTGAGGCATTAGATCCCCGAACGGGTATAAACCCTCTGTTTTTGATTTGGGTGACAGTGGCAGGGTGCGGGCGTGATGGCGATTGGTACTCTTGTTGTTTCGTCGTGTTCCCTCGGGTTCCCGCATTTAGGTTGATATTGTAAAGCCTAGTTAGGATGGCTGAAGTTCAGTTATGATGTCAAAAGGATATATTAGTGTGATAACTTGAGAGAACTAATATTCCTATCCCAAAGCTTCACTTGGATGTTGTGTGCTTAATCGAAGTTGCTAAGAACATTGAATGGTTATGTTATAGGTTGAATACACTGACTAACTTATGAAATTGTGTTCTGCTGTTGTTGTTGTTGTTGTTGTTGCCCTATCGAAGATATTGCGATAGAGGATATTATGTTAGACACCGCATTTGGTCTGTTCATGCATCATGGTGTCGGTAATGTTGTTGTTGTTGTTAGTAGGGCGTATCGGGCAAGGTATCCGTGTGGTAGGCGGGTTTCCGATCCCTCTGATTAAAAAGAGCGAATCGGGCAAGGTATCCGTGGCGGGTGAGGTTCGGTCCCTCTGTTAATGGGGCGAATCGGGCAAGGTATCCGTGGCGTGCGAGGTTCGGTCCCTCTTTGTTAATGGGGCGAATCGGGCAAGGTATCCGTGGCGGGCATGGTATCCGGTCCTATTGTTATTGGGGCATTACGGACATGGTATTCGAAGCGGGCAAGGTATCCGGCCTCGTTAGAAGTGGATCCACATGCATATAATTATGTTCTTAGAATCACATCATTTACATGATAACATGCACAGTTGTTGATTTTGGCGGTGTATTATAATGTTGTGATTGATGCGGTGGCATGTGATATTTGAATGTTGTGGTAATGTACTTTAATGTTGTCTTTGATTCTGTGGCATGTGGTATTTGACCGTTGTGGTGTTATTTTATGCCTTAGTACTAGTGAGTAGACATTTACATTTGAATTATTGTATATTGCGCATTGTTCATTAATTTCCTACACTGTTTGCACTATTTGAGGTTATGATGACTAACCCCTTTTGTGGCTATGCATATCCCACTGGGTATGTGTAGATGTTGAGACTGCAGGTGTTGAGGATGTGAATGCCAACGAGTAATCTCGGTAGTTCGTTGGGATGAATAGAAGATTTGCATGTGTTTACTTATTTAAGTCCTTGTATTCTTCCGATGTAATAATTAGGGAAAAGGCTCTGAATTATTGTGACATCGGGAACCTGGGTTTTAATTCCTTTTGATGTTGTTTTCATAAATGGCGTGGCGAATCTATTCCACGATGAATGAAGTTATGATTTGACATAATTAAAAGTATTTTGTTTCTCAGTGTTTTATTTTACATTATCCCGTTGTTATAATGACTTGCTTTGGGGTAGAGGGTGTCACAGATCAAACTTGATCTTGGGTGATTGAAGAAGAAGAAGTGGAAAGATTTGAAGTTAGGGCTCTTTGCATGTGGGTTCCCATGGAAGGAGGAGAAGAATTGATACTCAATCAAGGTTCAAAGGGAAGAGCGAAGGAGAATGGGACAGAAATTAGAATCTAAATTGTGGTTCTATGGGAAAGGATTCATGGAGCTCAAATCCCTAACTTGGGATTACTCAGGTAACATAGACTTCCCCTAAAACCTCCCTTAGGGTGTGCTAGGATTTGTTATTTAGATTCTTTAGTGCAATAATTAGTCTATTAATTATTACGAAATGGTCTTGTATGGGGTTTAGTGAAATAGGGTTGGATTACATCCCAACCCACTAAACCAATGTGTGATGTTTGTACCGTCGAGAGTTCCATCGAGCTCCAATTGGTGTATATATATATATATGTGCTTGGTTTGGTTTGATTGGTCACTTGATCAATATGCATGAATTAATTTGGAAGGATTGGCGTTTGAACTAGCCTAATTTGGAGTGGTTATAATTTCCTGAAATGGGTGAAGGGCTTTATGCCCTTTTAAATAAATTGTGGTTATATTGCTAAGTGTTTGACTTCCCAATTAGACCTATAAATTGCTTAGAATTGTTATTTGATTGGGATGGTGATAATCGTAATGAATTATTATTTGATGTGTTATTGAATCCTAATAATGCATTTGAAACCTTGTTTTGACTCTTGTTTTGATTGAAACTTGGTTGTTTATGTGTTTGGATGTTTGCGTTTGAAAGGCAAACTCGTCATATGTGTACCTTAGTCACTTTCGTTGACGGGGACCCTTTGGTAGGACCACAAATAGGTCCTTGCTCATTTTGATCCTTGGGCTTTGCCAAGTGGATACATTCATTAGTGTTTACTACGTGTAACTGCATCGAGCTTGTTGTTTCTCATTGATTGAAACTTATATATGTTCGAAATGTGTGCACTTGAACTGCAAACATTATCGAATTATGCTAGTGCTGTATATTGCTTTATTAATTAATGATCTTGATTGAATTGTTTGTGTGAAGTCCTGTGAGTGGCATACCCTTTCGTAAGGCCTTGTGGCTCCAATGTGAGTATGGCTTTGGACGTCACAATATAAGGCGCTTGTATTCCTCTGATAGGAATTGTTTGGAATGTTTGCAATTTGCTCTGCAACCCCATCGTAAGTGATTAGCTACCACCTTTGCCGTTGGGGGCCCCTTGACTTTATCCTTCTATATATAGGATTTTACCCATTCTGCGTTTGGTGGGCCTTTGGCTTTATCCTTGTATCAGGATTTTACTCATGTGCAATTGAAATTTGGGTCAAGTGGGGACATCATTGTGGTCCTTTGGACATTTGTTTGCAATTGCTTCTCTCTTTAAAGATGTCAACTGCATTACTATGAATTGTGATTTGCTTGTAAGCATTATTGAACACATGTGTGCAATGATTATGAATTGTGGTTGGTGAAAAGTGATCGTGTTATGTTTAGGTTATGTGTTGATGTGTGTTTGGGAGTTGGAAACTTAGTTGCACTATCATGTTTGAGGTTTGATTAAGGATAGTGAACAAATAAATATATATATAATTATGGGGAGGATTTTCCATATGTCGCACACCACGTATGGCTGTAAACAACGGTAAAAATAATTATGATTTCAAGACTATGTTATTGAGTTTTATAAACTCACCTTTGGGGCATTGTTTTTAGGTACAACTATTGATGAGGATCAGAGCATTGGATTATGCTCGGTTTTCCTTCAAGCGAGACTGAGTTCTGGGATCACGAGTCGAGTCTTGGCTTCGAGTTGTGTCTTTGTGTAATTAAGAGATTTATCTATAATTTGTAATTATTTTAATTAGCTATTCTTTGAAAAGAAGTTGTAATAACTAAAGTTAGGTTACTGTTTTGAGAACTACGGTTTCACGTTTACAGTGTATGCGAGAAAAATTTTCTGAGACCTATTTCCTTAAATCTGACTTTGTTTAGTAAGTAATTCCCTAATTAGAGTTAGGGTGTTACATTATGGTATCGAGGCTTGATTCGACCTCTCGATTGTGATTCAAGTGTGTCTAGGCGTGATCAGGTTTAGGAAAGAGTCAGGTTATTGTGCAATAAGCCTAAGGTTTCTAAGTACTTTCGATAAATTATTGAGGTAGGCCACCTCAAGGATTTATTCTAAATCTGAGGAATTGAAGGCAGCGAGAATATTGTTTTATATGCTCGCTTTGCGAGATATCTTTATATAAGTGTGTGATGTTTGGTGTGACCCTTTGTAAATTCTGCCCATATATGCATTTCTCCACTCTTGACTTGGTTAGTTAGGGGCATAAAAGTAGCATTAAAAATCTTGCACTTTAGCTATATGATTGGATGGTTTGATTATATTGAAATGTATCTCAATTGTGGAGGTTTGAGGAAGAGATGATGCATTTATATCGATTGATCATGATACTTTACTTGGAATTACGAGTGGATGATTAAGTATGTGGTTGGTACTTGGTTGAGTAGATCTTGAACAAGGCTTTAGGAATAAAATTCTGCACTTGTATCCTTGTTGGATTGCTTGAATTGAGGTTTAAATTGCATGTCATTATGAGTTAAAATTATGCACTATCATTGTTTGTTGGAATGCTTTGAATTAGAATAGAATTTGCATGTGAAAAGCTGTTAAAAAAATAAAAAATAAAAATCTGCACATGTGTATATACTTAGCATCTTTGAATTGGAATGGAAATACATGTATGATTGTGTAAAAATCCTGCACTTGAGTAGTTTGTTAGGATACTTGATCTAGAGTTAATATGCATGCCTCATTGAGATAGAAAATCATGCTCTATTAGGGCTTGATGTATATTTGTTTAAGAGTATTATTTTCATGTAAATCAAGAGATAAAATGCTGCTCTATGTATTTGTAGTGAATTGTTGATTTGAGATGGGACTAACATGCTGATAATTCTACACTGTGGATACTTAAATGAATTGCATGATTAGGTTGAATGTGAGTTCTTCTCACATTAGGTGTGGGCAACCAATAAGTCCCACCATAGGGTTATCTTGCCTTGCTTGCATGTTGATATAGTTGAGGTGTTGGGTGAATTACAGTTTATCTAATATTAAAGGAATCAGTTTAGAAGTCTTGAGCATGGCTAAGTGAGGTTTGAGTAGAATTTTGGAATTTGAGAGATGGTTTGGCTTTGCATGTAGTTATAAGTGTGTGCAAAGTGTTTGATTATCATTTGAACTTGCTTGATCACTGATATTGATTTCTATTTGGTTGGATTTGATCTTGAATGGCTTGAATCAAGTTTTGGGAAGTTAGGGACTCTAAAAACCCATTTTTCTGCTAAATTCTGTAGGAGTGCTCTTGAGTTGCTCTTCGGATGCTCTTGAGCGCACTCCCTATCGTTTGGAAAACAGAAGCAGTTGCAGGAGTGCTCTTGAGTTGCTCTTCCGATGCTCTTGAGCGCACTCCCTGTCGTTTGGAAAACAGAAGCAGTTGTAGGAGTGCTCTTGAGTTGCTCTTCAGGTGCTCTTGAGCGCACTTCTTGTCCTTTCTAAAGCGAAGCGGTTGTAGGAGTGCTCTTGAGTTGCTCTTGAGTGCTCTTGGCGCCTCCTATTTATATAAAGCGAAGCGATTGTAGGAGTGCTCTTGAGTTGCTCTTCAGTGCTCTTGGCGCACTCCCTATTTATTTAAAACAGAAGCAGCTGCAGGAGTGCTCTTGAGCTGCGCCCCAGGTGCTCTTGAGCACACTCCCTGTCTCTTTTATTTAATTTTTGTCTGTTTCAATAGCTTAGAGGCTAAGAGGGCATGATCTTTAAGACCCTTTTTAATCCTAATATGTTGATGGTTAATTGGACTAGTAACCTTGAGCAATAGGGCTTAATCTTAGGGTTGCATGAAAGCCTAGTTTTCATTGTTGGAATTGTGAGAAGGTTTGATGATAGGAACAGAGTCATGAGTGTGTATCAAGGTGTTGATCAGTTTTGGGTGATAAATGCATTATGTGTTTGTGCATGGTTTATATGATTGCTGAATTGATGATCATGAACTTCTTTATTCCAGTCCTTGAACCCTAAATTTAATTGATTTTCTTTAGAATGTTGTAGAATCTTATGAAATAAGTAATTCCTTGATTCTTTGTGGTTATTATGCCTTTCCTTACCTTATTTAGATATTTTGGCTTCTAGCCTTATATTTGTTCGACGGTAGAATGTACAAATTGTTCCTCGTCATATGATGTTTTGATTTTTGCTTTTGATTAAAGATCCGTCAAGGTTTAAGGTATCGACACCTTTTCAAAAATCCAAGTTTAGTGCTTGCGAATTTTATGGTGTGTTTTATGAGTCTTTCTCTTCTTAGAGTATTGGGCACCAATAAGTCCCACATTAGCTTATTTTCCTTCTTATTTCATGATGCATGAAACCTTGTCTTAGATTTGAGGTTTTAGGAAAATATTAAAATGAGTATAAGATGCATGAGCCAATACACAACCTTACTCTGCATGTGTTTGATTTGATTGTAGATGTCCATAAATTTGGAATCCTGAGTGGCTATTGCATGATATTGCGATGATGTGATATTGGATAAATACTCATTGTAATTCATCATGTTTTTAGGGTCCTAAATCCTAGAGAATCACTTAGGAATATCTTAGAATTTCCTTAGAGATGCTAGTTTGTTTGAAAGGCTCAGAGAAGTAATATTAGAACTACTGAGTTACAATGGATCTGATAAGATAAATTTTACCAATGTTGGTTTTACCTATGTTATGAAACTTAGGTTAGTATTTTTCCATCATTTGATTCCATAGTTGTTCCTCAATAGGTAAGTGATCCTAATGGTGACCTTACTGTTAACAGTGTTAGTAAACATGATCAATTTTCAATTATTAATTTTGAGAAGGTCACTTTGGATATATTGTACCTAGAGGGTTTAACAACTTTGTGTTAATCCTTTTGTCGTGACCACTTGATTCGACGACAATTAGAATCGGTAAGTAAGAATTCTTAGCGGTGCGGTCTTGATCAATTTAGGATGGGCATTCATAGTCGATTAGGCTCTCAACACTTGTTAACTAGTCAAGCTTGTTTGATCTAACCATTGTGATGGATCCCAAGTTGATTGATAACCACGAAGCCTCTAAAGCACCTAGTGGACCTTGATTAGAAATACTTAGTGTTTTCTAAAATCAGAAAGGGGTAGTGATGAGCTAGGCTTCCTAATACCTAAGTTGTAATTAGGGAACCTGAAATGGTATTCAAGCTCTAAGCTTTCTAGGCGTAGTTACTTTGGTGGAATAACTAGCCTGAGGAAGAGTGTGAGACCATAGTCTTGGGACTACAAGGGTCTTGGTATAGCTAAATCAGCGGGAATTCAGAGAAATTAATGTCTCGCTAGATTCAATAGCCAGAGGTATGAAGTAGCGTTGTTTGACCAATTACAAACTTTGTCTTGACTTAATAAGCATCTTATTGGGAATAAGACTTAGTTTGTAGCCCAGTTAGCTAAATCACAAATTCTTGGATAGTTGACCTAGGGTAGCTACTAATTCTTTTGGAGATTCGGCGATTTAGAGCGATCAAGAGAGCGGAACTTACTCATTCGAAGCGAGAGAAGGATTAGAGTTCGCACGGAAACACCAGAGAACAAATCCTATATAAGGGTAAGGTTATAGGGTTAAGGCGAATTTTGGGGACAAAATTCCTAAAAGGTGGGGAGTAATGTAACATCCCAAAATCTCTAAGCCTAATTATTTGGAATCCTAAGTAAAAAAGGGATTTAATCCCTAAGGAATAAAAATAGTTCATAGCCTTAATTTAGTAATTTAAAGTAAATTTGGAACTTAGGGGTAAAATGGTAATTTTACCCTAGAATTAAGGAAGTGTGAGACTACTTATTCGTGAGTAGTATTTAATTAAATAATTTATCTGAGGTTTCTATGAGGACCAAAGAATAAATTATTATAATAAAATAGGGACTTATTGGCTATTTTTAATAAATATAGGTTGTAGCCCCACCATACACCACTATCTCCTAGATTCCACCACATCTCACTCCCTCTTCCTCACTTACTCCCTCTCAGCGTGAATATTAAGCAGAAGAAGGAAGGAAACAAAAACAGAAAGAAAAAAAAAGGAAAGAAAGAAGAGAAGAAGAGAAAGAAGAAGGGAGAGGAGAGGAGATGATGTGCGACGACGAGGAAGGAGGCTACGTCGGCCATGGAGGAGCTCCGACGTGGTGGTGCATCACTGTTCACGTGGCTGAGAGCAAGAGAGAGAAAGAGGGAGAGCTGGGTCGAGAAAGAGAGAGAGGGAAATAGAGAGAGAGATCGAGAGAGATAGAGAGAGACACACTGTAACACCTTACTTTCATTAACTTGAAAATATGATAATTATCATTAGGTACAGTACTCCCAATATAAATTCAACTTAAAGTCCAACATTAAGTCCAATGTCACAAAAGACTAAAACTCAAGTACAGAAGTTTCATGTGATTACAACACCAATACATAATTCTAGAAATTACATCTTGAGGTGTTACTTAAAGCTACTCCAATAAAGAAGGTTCCGAGAGCAAGCCGCGGTCAGCCTTCCTTTGGTACCTGTGCATCTGTAAAATAATTAAATAAAGGAGTGGGGTGAGATAATAATCTCAGTGAATCCTCCCTCCGACTCCTCACCATCAACTCATACAATTTACTATCAGTCAAGACTTAATATCAGACATTTATGCAATGCATATTCTTACTATGAATTTCTAATTCATCTTTGGCTCGTATTCATAGGTAGCGTTGTATGCTTACGTCCATACAACCCCACAAATACGCTTTCGATATGGTGGTTAGACGTCTTAACCGTCCGAGGGCGTCCCACACGGCTAACCATATCGATCACCCCCTTTTGAGGCATCTTAGTGTCTTTTAGGGAATTTAATTCACCACTATATCCTTAAATGCATGCCTTATTCAAAAGTAGGAATACAATTAGGTGCTACTCTATCTTCACATGCAACTAAACATATTCATGTCAAAGATACATTTCATATTCAAATGGCAACATATATCATGCTTAATCAAGGAAAACACATCAAGACAAGACTCACTTCCATTAGAGCTCCATGGAGCTCCCAATGGTCAAAACATCAATTTCTCAGTCTATAGGGGTTTTAGGTACAACATTAACCCCCTCAATCAGTCCCGATAATACATGCATATCTATTTAACACTAAAGCTGTAGAAACAAGAGGATTTGAAAAATTCCAACCTTGAACCCTTTAGGGTTCAAGGGTTTTCTTCAAGGGGACCCTAATGTGGGACTTATGGGTGCCCATCACCTAGGAGAAGGAAGAACTCACCAACTAAACCAAGATTCAAGCTCAAAGGTTGATGTTCAGCCCCTTCTTCTTCCTCCTTCACGTTCTGCTTCTTCTCCTTCAAGCTTGCCTTCTAGGGATTTCTTCCAACTTTCCAAACCAAGAATAAATACTCCCCAACTTGGATTCAAGCTAAGATTGATGATGAATCTAGCATGAATCCATGTTTTCCCCTTAAAAATATGAACCCTAGTGTTTAATCCCCTCTCCTCCTTCTCTCTATCGCATCCTCTCTCTAACCCTCTCTCAAAATCGTGTTCTGTTCTTTTTCTGCTGAGTTTTTCTGTTATACTGCAGCTGTGAATCGATTCACAGCCTAGGTGAATCGATTCACTCAGTGTAAAAATGACAGGAATCGCAGCTTTAAGTGAATGAATCGATTCCTGCAGCTCCCAGATTCGATTCACAGGGAACTGACTTTTGTGAATCGATTCACGCTTCGATTCACAGAGAGTCAACTTTCGTGAATCGATTCACTCTTCGATTCACTGCAAGCCTAATCGAGTCCCAGCAAACCCGCAGCCCTGAATCGATTCACAGGGCCTGGGAATCGATTCACACTGGGCAAAAATCACCAAATACAATATTCACATATTCAATTTTGACAATCAATGAAGAAAATCACTTAAAGTTCATCATTAAGCCATACTAAGCTTATGCATGCATATCAACCAAGCTTGAGGAAATTGGGGTGTTACACTACTACCCACCTTTAAAAAAAAATTTGTCCTCAAAATTGGATAAACTTACATACCTATTGAAAAAGTTGCGGATATTGGCTTCGCATCTCATCTTCAAGTTCCCAAGTGGCTTCTTCGGGAGTGGATCCTTCCCAGATCACCTTGACCAAAGGGATAGTCTTATTCCTGAGTGCCTTGGAAGCTCGGTCCACTATTTGGGCCGGTTCGGTTCGGCTGGTGCAATCTGATCTCAGTTGTATAGACTCATGGTCTATAGAGTGGAATGGATGCGGAATGTATTTCTTAAGTCGAGACACATGAAAAACATTGTGGAGATTTGACAAGGAAGGAGGTAAGGCAATTTGGTATCTTGACGGGACCAACTCGGCCGAGGATTTGGAAAGGACCCATATACAGAGGGGTCAACTTTTTGGCCCTAAGGGCTCTACCAATACCTACGATGGGAGTGACTTTCAGGAATACATGTTCCCTTCATCAAATTCAAGGGGTTTGAGCCTACGATCTGCATAACTTTGCCTACTACGAGCAGTCTTTATCTTCTCCCTAATCATACGAATCTTATCGGTGGTTTTCTGAACAAGGTCGGGGCCTAACAATTGTTTCTCCCCACTTCAAACCAACATAGAGAGTCCTACACTTGTGGCCAGTAGAGAGCCTCGTGCAGTGCCATTCAATGCTAGAGTGATATTTGTTGTTGTATGAAAATTCAATTAATGACAAGTACTTGCTCCAACTACCGCCATCCTCTAAAACACAGGCTCTAAGCATATCCTCTAAAGTTTGAATGGATTCTCTCCGGCCGTCAGTCTGTCTGGGGATGGTAGGTCGTGCTAAGACTCAACCTCGTCCACTAAGGCTTGGTGAAGTGCCTTCCAAAACCGAGAGGTAAACTTTGGATCCTGTCAGAGACAATGTTAGTTGGAACTCAGTGGAGTCTAACAATCTCTACGATGTAGATCTCGACTTGCAAGGCGAGTTTGTAAGTGGACTTTATGGGAAGAAAATGGCGATTTGGTTAATCTATCCACTATGACCCATATAGAGTCATACCCTGGCGAGTGTAGGGTAATCCTCCCACGAAGTCCATTGCTATACTATCCCACTTCCACTCGGGAATTTCTAAGGGTTGGAGTAAACCTGAAGGCTTTTGGTGTTCTATCTTGGTTTTCTGACAAACCAAGCATTGAGCTACAAATTCTGCCACATCATTCCTCATGCCTGGCCACCAATATCTCTGTCTAAGGTCCTGATACATCTTGGTGGAGCAGGGTGTCTGAGAATCCACTCTTGTGGGCTTCTCCTAGAACCTATTTGCTTAATGGAATTATCCTTTGGTATGCAGATTCTCTGATGGAACAATAAAGTGCCATTCTCAGCTTCCGAAAAACCGGGGCGGTGTTTGTTAGATTGCAACTCTACATCTAAGTTCTGGGCAAGTCTAATCTGTTCCCTAAAATTACAGAAAATTTCTAGATGGTAAAGCATGAGACTGTTTACTGATGGGAAGATTCCAAGATTAAGGTCCCTAAAAGACTCCAACAACTCCATTTCTTTTATCATCAGTGAAGACACATGCAAGGATTTCCTGCTCAAGGCATCGCTGACCACATTAACTTGGCGGGATGGTACTTCAACTCAAAGTCATAATCTTTTAGGAACTCAACCCACCTTCTCTGTCTCATGTTAAGTTCCTTCTGGTCAAAAAGGTATTTCAAGCTCTTATGATCACTAAACACTTCAAACTGAGCACCATACATATAGTGTCGCCAAATCTTTAGAGCAAAGACAATGGTTGCGAGCTCTAAGTCGTGAGTAGGGTAGTTCTCCTCATGGGGCCTTAACTGCCTAGATGCGTAGGCTACAACTTGTCGATTCTGCATGAGAACACATCCTAACCCTTTCTTAGAGGCATCACTATAAACTTCAAATCCCAATGCTGGGTCAGGGATAACCAAGACCGGGGTGGAAGTCAACCTGATCTTAAGCTCTAGGAAACTACTCTCGCAGCTCTTAGTCCACACAAACGGCTCCCCCTTTCGGGTTAACCTTGTCAGGGGAAGTACCATCTGCGAAAATCCCTTAATGAACCTTCGGTAGTAACCGGCTAATCCTAGAAAGATCCTAACTTCTGTGATTGTGGTTGGTCGTTCCCAACTAAGGACTGCTTCCACTTTACTAGGATCAACCGACACTCCCGCTTTAGAAATCACATGACCAAGAAACTTAACTTCACTGAGCCAGAACTCACATTTCTCAGGTTTTGCGAAGAGGCTCTTTTCCCTAAGGGTACTTAGAATAATCCTAAGGTGTTCCTCATGCTCTCGAGGATCCTTAGAATAGACTAGGATATCGTCTATAAAGACCACTACAAACTTGTCAAGGAAGGGCCTAAAAATTCGATTCATATAGTCCATAAATACGACTGGAGCATTGGTCAGACCAAAAGGCATAACCAAATATTCATAGTGCCCGTATCTAGTCCTAAATGTCGTCTTTGGAACATCCTCTACCTTAACTCTAATCTGGTGATAACCAGATCTTAGATCAATCTTGGAGAAAACCGAAGCTCCCCTAAGTTGATCTAACAAGTCATCTATTCTGGGCAAGGGGTATCTATTCTTCCTTTGTGATCTTATTGATTTTTCGGTAATCAATACATAACCTCATACTCCCATCTTTCTTCTTTACCAAAAGGACAGGTGCGCCCCAAGGTGACACACTAGGTCTAATAAACTGCTTAGCAATCAAATCTTCCAACTGTGCTTTTAGTTTCCTCAACTCCAAGGGTGACATCCTATAAGGTGCTATGGAGATTGGTCCCGTTCCGGGAACCAGTTCTATTGAGAACTCCACTTCTCTCTCAGGGGGTAAGGTCGCTACCTCGTTAGGAAACACATCTAAGAATTCGTTCACTATAGGGATAGTGGCCAGATCTAAGCTAACCTCTGCAGTTGAAGAAAGTAAGATCATATATCCTGCAAGACCTTCCACTAGACAATGACTCAATAAAAGATCATTACTTTGGGTAACATAACTTGACTCTTCAATAATAGAATGCACATTTGGAAACTCAATCGTTTTACAGAAACAGTTCAAAACAACTTGATTGGCGGAAAGCCAATCCATACCCAGGATAATGTCCATTCCCTTGAGAGGTAGACACACAAGGCTTACTAAAAACATTCTCCCTTGAATTAGGAGAGGGCAATTCTCACATATCAAGGAAGTAGAAATGCTATCTTCGGTGGGTGTATACACATGCAACGGGGATTGTAAAGAGGTAAGACACAACCCTAGCCTTTGAACACATGTACAAGAGATAAAGGAATGTGTTACTCAGAATCAAATAAAACAACTAGAGGTTCATCCTGAAAGAAACAAGTACCTTTCATCGATTTTCCGCCCCTTTGCTTTCTTGGCGTCAAGAGTAAAGACTCTCCCTTGGTTAGGATCACCAGACTTGGCTCTTTTTCCCTTAGTGTATTGGGGGCACTCCTTAGCCATGTGCCCTGGTTGGTGACAAACAAAACAAACATTCTTGCCCTTCATACACTCTCACGATGCACCTTTCCTGATTCGAGCATGCATGATAATCAGACTCGGAGGTTTGAACCTGCTTTCCTTTGAAAAGATTTCCTTTCGGTCTCATGTGTTGAGCGCTCTTATCCGCATCCTTCTTTTTGTTCTTATCTTGCCACCTAGTTTGCCTATCCTCATACATCCTCTTCAGGCTTGCTTCAGGCACGTAGCTCGATGGACTACCTTGGCGAACTTCGGTGGTCGATGCATGAAATCTTTGTTCTAGATGTCTGGCCTGAGTCCCCACTTGAACTTCTTAATTTTCCAATTATCTTTCGGAGCAAATTGAGCAACAGATGAGTACCTTACCAACTCCTCAAACTTGTTCATGTACTCTGAAACCGTAGATTTTCCTTGCTGAAGTTGGACTAACTCTCTATCCATCATATCTTTCACAGTCTGTGGAAAGTACTTCTCCAAGAAGACCCTCTGAAAGTTTACCCAAGTTAGTGGTGTCCCTTGAGCCACCATATAGGCTCGGGCCCCCTTCCACCAGTTTTCAGCATCTTCTATGAGCACATGAGTAGCTAGCTCGACCTTTTGCTCCTCGGTACAATGAACAACCTTAAAACTCTTCTCCACGGCTTCCAACCAGTGTTGGGATGCCATGGCTTCTGTCTTTCCATTGAAGGTTGGTGGCTTCGTCTTGAGGAACTTAAGGAATTTCCGGTCTAATTCCTCCTCTTGCGGGGGAGGTTGGGCTTGGTACTGTTGTTGTTGGGCTAACTGAGCCGCAAGATTATTGGTTGCGATACTCTGATTCTGAATAGCCTGCAATATCCCTTGTAGCCAAGCATTCTGTTGTCCTGGCGGATTCGGAGGTACCGCAGCATTCCTTCTGGGTCTCCCGTGCCTTCCAGAACCTGAAGCCATAAATCTGCATAGAATACACCAAGCATTGAGTTAATCAAGCTCAATATCTCTTAGCATAATAAGTAGAAAACAGCAGCAGACTCAAGAAATTCACGAAACTATCCCTAGTAGCCCCTACAGTCCGATTAGAATCGAACTGCTCTGATACCATAATGTAACACCTTACTTTCATTAACTTGAAAATATGATAATTATCATTAGGTACAGTACTCCCAATATAAATTCAACTTAAAGTCCAACATTAAGTCCAATGCCACAAAAGACTAAAACTCAAGTACATAAGTTTCATGACAGTACAACACCAATACATAATTCTAGAAATTACATCTTCAAGGTGTTACTTAAAGCTACTACAATAAACAAGGTTCCGAGAGTAAGCCGCGGTCAGCCTTCCTTTGGTACCTGTGCATCTGTAAAATAATTAAATAAAGGAGTGGGGTGAGATAATAATCTCAGTGAATCCTCCCTCCGACTCCTCACCATCAACTCATACAATGTAAAAATGACAGGAATCGCAGCTTTAAGTGAATGAATCGATTCTGCGGCTCCCAGTCGATTCACCAGAGGCCGGCTTTTGTGAATCGATTCACGCTTCGATTCACAGAGTCAACTTTCGTGAATCGATTCACTCTTCGATTCACTGCAAGCCTAATCGAGTCGGCAAACCAGCGACTGAATCGATTCACGGGGGCCTGGGAATCGATTCACCTGTGGGCAAAAATCACCAAATACAATATTCACATATTCAATTTTGACAATCAATGAAGAAAATCACTTAAAGTTCATCATTAAGCCATACTAAGCTTATGCATGCATATCAACCAAGCTTGAGGAAATTGGGGTGTTACACACACTGAGAGAGAGGTCAAAATGGAAGAGGAGCAAAGATCCAAACTTGATCTTGGAGCTGATTGAAGAAGAATAAGTGGAAAGATTTGAAGTTAGGGCTCTTGCATGTGGGTTCCCATGGAAGGAGGAGAAGAATTGATACTCCAATCAAGGTTTAAAGGGAAGACGAAGGAGAATGGGACAGAAATCAGAATCTAAATTGTGGTTCTATGGGAAAGGATTCATGGAGCTCAAATCCCTAACTTGGGATTACTCAGGTAACATAGACTTCCCCTAAAACCTCCCTTAGGGTGTGCTAGGATTTGTTATTTAGATTCTTTAGTGCAATAATTAGTCTATTAATTATTCTGAAATGGTCTTGTATGTGGTTTTGACTGAAATAGGGTTGGATTCTGTCCCCAACCCCCCTAAACCAATGTGTGATGTTTGTACCGTTGAGAGTTCCATCGAGCTCCAATTGGTGTATATATATATATGTGCTTGGTTTGGTTTGATTGGTCACTTGATCAATATGCATGAATTAATTTGGAAGGATTGGCATTTGAACTAGCCCAATTTGGAATGGTTATAATTTCCTGAAATGGGTGAAGGGCTTTATGCCCTTTTAAATAAATTGTGGTTATATTGCTAAGTGTTTGACTTCCCAATTAGACCTATAAATTGCTTAGAATTGTTATTTGATTGGGATGGTGATAATCGTAATGAATTATTATTTGATGTGTTATTGAATCCTACTAATGCATTTGAAACCTTGTTTTGACTCTTGTTTTGATTGAAACTTGGTTGTTTATGTGTTTGGATGTTTGCGTTTGAAAGGCAAACTCGTCATATGTGTACCTCAGTCACTTTCGTTGACGGGGACCCTTTGGTAGGACCACAAATAGGTCTTTGCTCATTTTGATCCTTGGGCTTTGCCAAGTGGGTACATTCATTAGTGTTTACTACGTGTAACTGCATCGAGCTTGTTGTTTCTCATTGATTGAAACTTATATATGTTCGAAATGTGTGCGCTTGAACTGCAAACATTATCGAATTATGCTAGTCTTTGTGTATTGCTTTATTAATTAATGATCTTGATTGAATTGTTTGTGTGAAGTCCTGTGAGTGGCATACCCTTTCGTAAGGCCTTGTGGCTCCAATGTGAGTATGGCTTTGGACGTCACAATATAAGGCGCTTGTATTCCTCTGATAAGAATTGTTTGGAATGTTTGCAATTTCCTCTGCAACCCCATCGTAAGTGATTAGCTACCACATTTGCCGTTGGGGGCCCCTTGACTTTATCCTTCTATATACAGGATTTTACCCATTCTGCATTTGAGTTGGGGCTTTGGCTTTATCCTTGTATCGGAGTTTTACTCGTATTGCAATTGAAATTTGGGTCAGTGGGGCCATCATTGTGGTCCTTTGGACATTTGTTTGCAATTGCTTCTCTCTTTAAAGATGTCAATTGCATTACTATGAATTGTGATTTGCTTGTAAGCATTATTGAACACGTGTGTGCAATGATTATGAATTGAGGTTGGTGAAAAGTGATCGTGTTATGTTTAGGTTATGTGTTGATGTGTGTTTGGGAGTTGGAAACTTAGTTGCACTATCATGTTTGAGGTTTGATTAAGGATAGTGAACAAATAAATATATATATAATTATGGGGAGGATTTTCCATATGTCGCACACCACGTATGTTGTAAACAATGGTAAAAATAATTATGATTTCAAGACTATGTTATTGAGTTTTATAAACTCACCTTTGAAGCGTTGTTTTGGTACAAGCTGTTGATGAGGATCGAGCATTGGATTATGCTCGGTCTTGCCTTCCGACGAGACCCGAGTTCTGGGATCACAGTCGAGTCTTAGCTTCTGAGTTGTGTCTTTGTGTAATTAAGAGATTTATCTATAATTTGTAATTATTTTAATTAGCTATTCTTTGAAAAGAAGTTGTAATAACTAAAGTTAGGTTCTATTTTCGAGAACTCTGGTTTACGTTTACCGTGTATGCGAGAAAAATTTTACGAGACCTATTTCCTTAAATACAGCTTTATTTAGTAAGTAATTCCCTAATTAGAGTTAGGGTGTTACATTCATAGTCTCCAGTTGCAATTAGGGAATCAATCCATCATAAAACAAGAGTCTGATTCAGAAGTCTCTAATTCTATCAACAGAAATGACGATCCTCTTGATCTTGAATTTTTAGGATCCATCAATTTTTTGGAAAAATTTTATATTAGTATCAAAATCATTATTAATGATTTTATCATTATTAATGATTTTACCCTTATTACTACTGCTCTTTTTGACACTGGGGCTTATTCAAACTGTATTTTGGAAGATTTAATTCCTTCAAAGTATTTTGAAAAAACTTCAGAAAGCCTTAGCACTGTTAACGGCTCTGTGTTAAAAATCAATTTTAAATTATCTTCTGCTACTATTGAAAACCAGGATTTAAGAATAAATACCTCTTTTTTACTGGTAAAAAATTTGAAAAATAAAGTAATTTTGGGAACTCCTTTTATCAAATTACTTTTTCCTTATCAAACTACTGATGAAGGTATCACTACGCAATACCAAAATCAGTCAATTATTTTCAAATTCTTGAAAATACCCATTTTGCCTCACCTTGATATCAATCCTATTAACCATTCTTACCCATTCAAAAGAAATTCAAAATCTGTTTTGCAGGTGTCAAGTCCGTTAATGGAATTTAACCATATCAGACTTCCAACCTTCTCTGACAGACAATTTAATGGATTATCTAAATCCAACCTTGATCAGACACAACAATGTCTTCTTGATAACCTCTGGCTATCAACAGACATAGAAGGTAAACTCAATTCTGTAAATGCTCTTGCATTTTATTTTTCTAAAATAAACGAGTCTTTCAAAAATTTTGAAAAATCCAATTTGTTTTACCAAATTAATTTTCATAAACTCAAACTCAAAGAGAAGGTCTTTGTTCTTCCTGAGGAAAATATTGCCCCTCATAATACTGGTAGTTTGAGTGATGAGAGTTCTGAGAGAATCAAAACACTTGAAGCCATCAATCAAACACTGTCCAGAGAGGTTGAGTGTTTAACTAAAAATTATGAAGTTTTACTTAGAGATTTCAACAAGTTGAAGAGCTTCAGCACCAATCATCAAGATTTGAAAAGGAAGTTTACTTTACAAACTTCTCAAATTATCAGACAATTAACTAACTATGTGGATTTTGAAGTAAACCTTTTAATCCAGTAAAAATAAGAAGATTCAATTTTCCAAGATTTTATCAATGCTCAAAACTGTCTATGGGACATCTCTCAAGGTATAAAACAAGCCCCTGGGATTCATATCTGTCAGCCCATGGGACATTTCAGTTTTCCTTCTGCTCATCCTGAAGATGGAGAAGATGTAAAACGCACCTTCACCGGTATCTTAAAAGCCAGAATTAGTCTCCCTTTCTATTCTACAATTTACTATTTGGGAAAGGAGTATACAATCTGGACTTGGCTAGATCTGGGAATGCTAGATCAATTTTGGACTAATGATGCTTCCAATATAGTTGATGGTCCAGAAAAATTATACTTGCTTGCGGCTGCAACAATTAAAAGAGCTGGAAGAGTTACTTTTGATGTTAAGTCATCTCTTCCCACCGCAAATGGCCTTTTAGCAATTCAAGCCAAACACCATTTTAAGACCAGTACTGCCACCTTCAGACCATGGTTCAGCTGGCCAGTACAAGACAAAACCTTTATTAATTCATTTTGGCTAAGAAATGAATTAATCAAAAAAGAATTTCTCCCGCCAGTTGGATGGGCCAATCTCAAGTTAACAGGAGAAACTCCTATCTAGAAATTATGGGCATTTAAAGGATGTTTTCCAATAGAATTAACTATGCCTTTTCCAAATACTTATTCTTCAATATTTGAAGAAATTTGTTATGATGAGGTATACTTTGGAGAAGATTCAGATGAAGACCTTGAAGACATCGAATTTCACAATTTGATGAACAGGATCGAACCATGATTTCCTCTTTCACAAAGTCTTTATCCCTTTTAATTTTCAAAGATTCCCCTCAGTTTGTCCACCGACAAAAGCAAAAGCTTTGAATTCAAATATGTATTTTTACTATTTTCGTCTTTTGTACTTTAACCGGTACTATTTCAAAATAGTGGCAAATAGTTTAGGTTTCTTCACCTGAACTGTTCAAATAGTTAATTTCAATTTTCTTTATAAGCAGTGCTTAGGTTCATTGTTAGGCACGCTTCAATTTTACTTCAATTGTAATTCTAGAGTGAGATACTGAGAGCTTAGAGTGAGTCCCTCTCCCTTTTCCCTCTTTGTTTCAATTTATGTAACTCATAGATAGTTACTTCAATCAAAGTTTCAATTTTCAATTTCTTTTCTTTGACTTGTTCATGACCGCCTATATGGCTGGATAATTGTTTGCATACATTTGCATGATTTAATTTTCAGCTCTTCGTTTTATTTCCAGTTCTTGTTTCTTTTCTGGGGTTTGTTCCCTATTTTAAGTTTATGCTGAGTCCTGCTCAGTCCTACTTCTCTCTTTAGTTCCTTTCCGCTCCTTTTACTCTGCTTCCGACCCCCTCTTTGAACTGTTTATTATGCCTCTAACGTACTTTCTATGTTTAATCATTCTAAAGTGTGGTGGGAAGATGTTATTATGTTAGAATACTGGGTTACTCCTCTGGTTTACTTGATATGATTAACTATGAAAGAGTTCATCTCTAAGCCTTTGTGTTACTGTTTGGGTTACTCCATTGTTGAAAACTTTGATACTCATGATATTGATTGTACAGATCTGGTATCTTGACATGCTCGTTTACAAGCTGAAATCACTATTCAAAATTTATGTTTATTTGGGTAATAAAAGCTTTTTAGTTTATTATTTGTTGGAGATTAATATTATTTATTATGTCTTTGATAATTATTCGGTTCTACTTGGTTATTCAGCATTTGTTTGAAAACTTGCCCATCAAAGCAAACTTTTCTTTATCTAGTATTATTAAATCAGTTTTGTCCTATTAGTATGATGAAAAGGCGGTGAGAGAAGCACTAAGTCCCGTGGGTTGTGGCAGGAAGTCTTCATGATTACCACTTTGACAAGAGTACTAATATGGTACACCTTTTTATGATTTAATAAAAGACAATCTTTTACAATATGGGTATGTGTTTTAAGACTTTGAAAAGTTGAATAACATTACATAGAACAAGAATCTTTGGTATTTAAGCCTGAGACTAATATATATTGTTAATATGGCCACAATAAACTAAAAGGATTTTATCTCAAAACCTCAGTCTTGTAAAACTATGAGATGTCTCACTGTTTACGGATCTATACTAATCTAGCATGATTGATCTTTTAATTTTCAATGGAACAAAACCTCTTCTGATAGAGTATTAGTGCTTGGATCTGAACATACTATACTTGGTTGATTCATACTTGAGTAAATTAGACTGTAATTATTTATTCTTTCTTAATACCGTAGTCCTAGCATATCATATATGTATGATTAAATATGATTAAGTATCTTAGTGTATAATCACATGTTAGTTCTTGTTCAATATCCTAGTCCTAACGAACCAGGTGATGGCGATGGTACTTACGGGTAAGGAAGGCTTGTTTATTTATTGAGCACCGTATTCCATTCCCCCTAGGCTTCAAGTGTTTTGATTCTCTCAGAACTCTCATTACTCAAACTACCAGTATTATGAGGGGCAATATTTTCCTCAGGAAGAACAAAGACCTTCTCTTTGAGTTTGAGTTTATGAAAATTAATTTGATAAAGCAAATTGGTTTTTTCAAAATTTTTGAAAGACTCGTTTATTTTAGAAAAATAAACTGCAAGAGCATTTACAGAATTGAGTTTACCTTCTATGTCTGTTGATAGCCAGAGGTTATCAAAAAGACATTGTTGTGTCTGATCAAGGTTGGATTTAGATAATCCATTAAATTGTCTGTCAGAGAAGGTTGGAAGTCTGACATGGTTAAATTCCATTATCGGACTGGACACCTGCAAAACAGATTTTGAATTTCTTTTGAATGGGTAAGAATGGTTAATAGGATTGATATCAAGGTTAGGCAAAATGGGTATTTTCAAGAATTTGAAAATAACTGACCGATTTTGGTATTGCGTAGTGATACCTTCATCAGTAGTTTGATAAGGAAAAGGTAATTTGATAAAAGGAGTTCCCAAAATTACTTTATTTTTCAAATTTTTTACCAGTAAAAAAGAGGTATTTATTCTTAAATCCTGGTTTTCAATAGTAGCAGAAGATAATTTGAAATTGATTTTTAACACAGAGCCGTTAGCAGTGCTAAGGCTTTCTGAAGTTTTTTCAAAATACTTTGAAGGAATTAAATCTTCCAAAATACAGTTTGAATCAGCCCCAGTGTCAAAAAAGAGCAGTAGTAATAAGGGTAAAATCATTAATAATGATTTTGATACTAATATAAAATTTTTCCAAAAAAATTGATGGATCCTAAAAATTCAAGATCAAGAGGATCGTCATTTCTGTTGATAGAATTAGAGACTTCTGAATCAGACTCTTGTTTTATGATGGATTGATTCCCTAATTGCAACTGGAGACTATGAACATCTTGCTTTAAGTCATAAACTTCAGATTTAAGTAGATTAATATCAACTTGGAGATCTTGAATAGTAACGAGTTTGATGCTACTTTTCTCAAGCCGCTTGAAAGTTTCTTTGAGGCTAAACTTGTTGGTAACCAAAGGGTTTCTGGGAGGTTTGGTTATTAAAGTAGCTTTGAGCCTTTCCAGATATCTTGTTCTTTTTGGGGGATCAGGAATAGCACTAATAGCCTCAAGAAGTAAATCTTGCCCTTTGGAGAGAACATTGATTGATAATTCGGGTAAATCATCATCTTGTATTTGGTTAAGATTATCCGAAGATTGGTTTGAAAGATCATCAGAAGAGTCTTCATCTTGAGAAGATTCTATCAAAAGACTGTTGATCTTATCTTGGATTTCTTTCTGTAGGTTAAGAGAACTGATTTTCTTATTGATCCTACAATATCTACTAATATGGCCGGGCTTACCACATTTAAAGCAGATAATTTTCTTTTTGTTTTGAGAATCATTCTTCTCAATTTGATATGTCGGATCAGGTTTTGGTTTTGAATGTTTGTTCTTATAATAATGAGGCCGAGGAGGACCAAATTGATGTTTTGGCTTAGGTTTAGAACTGGGCCTTTTTGGACAAGGAAGGCCAAATTGCTCGCAGAAGGTTCCTAAGTCTTTGCGAGTTTAGGCTTTCTCGTTGGCCAACTGCTGTTGAATTTTGTCATCCTGACAAATCTTTAGAGAAACTTTCTGGATAATAGCAATAAGCTGTCCATAGCTTAATTGATCATAACAAATGGGAGAATTGGGATTTTGGTTTCTAAGTTTTTTTCTAACTTTGTCACCAAGAGATTTAGGAAGACCAGCTAAAAACTTCGCTTTCCAGAAAGCTTGCTGGCTATCTTCCCTAGTATAAACACGGGTTTGGAAGGTATCCTTATACCACCTGCAATCACCCAAGGATTTACACCTAAGATTGGCTAATAATTCAGCAGATCTATCTTTGATAATAGAAGGATCTCCGATGAAATGCTGAGCTATAGTAAAAATTAAAGTATTGAGAGCATCAGGGATGCTGGCACCATTTTCCAAAATAGGAATACCCTCAAGGTCAGTTTTAATGGCACTAAGGATTGAGAGTCTCTGTTGATCAGAGAGATAATTATCCCACCAACCTTTAAGTTGTCCACAAAAACCTGCAACAATGATTTCAACGATCATAGATTCAAGAAAGTCGTTGGAAGTTTCATAGGCAGTTGCAACCATGGTCATATTTTGGAGAATTTTAGTAATGCCATATTCATTTTCACCATCTATATTCCATTCATAGACGTTATTGGCATTAAAACTTTTGAAATTGGAATTGGAACCCTTTTCTTCTAAGAGAAGATCAGGGGCAGTAGCTCTAGGGTAGTAGAACTTGGTTGGTTGTTTCCAATTGAAGTTGGGGCCAGTAATGACCGGATTGATATTGATATCAAATTCTTCTTCTTCAGAGGAACAGGCTGAAGAAGGTTGTCTAAGAACATTTATAGAATTCTTTTTTGGGGGTTTCTGTGAGGAGGAGTTTCAATCTCAGGGGAGTTAGGAATGACTTTACAGAATTCTAATTGCTTGTTAATTTTGGCAAGAAATTCAGTATGAACTTCTTCAACTTCCCTTTTAATCTGAGTTCTGGTCCCAGAAAGACGAAGGGCCTTTTTGCCATTGTTAGAAATCCGGTAAGGATTGAACAAAGGTTTTTCAATTTGAACAGAAGTATAGGATCGTTATCAACCTTTGTGGTTTCAAGGACTTTATCACCCAGATTTTGAAGGTAACGATTGGTATAATTGGATTGTTCCATAAGGATTTTAATATCTTTTGGAGAAATAGGCTCATCTTGATTTAGAACCAAAAGGAGCAGCTATGAGATGTTTGGACGAATCTTTATTAGTGAGAGTGATAGTAAAGGGAGTTTTGGGAGGTAATTCAGATTGAATAACCTGACCATCTCCAAGATGCCACTTTTTGATGACTTCTAGGGATTTTTTGTTCAAAGAAGGGTTTTTAAAGGGATAATTAAGATTGTTTTTAATAGCAATGCCATTAAACCAATAGAAAAATGGGAGATTGTAATGAATTTGTCCAAGAAATTCATAAAACTTGTCTTGCATTTGTTTACGTTTTTTGCCACGAAAATTGTTGAAGAACCACTTTCTATGGGAAGACCATTTCTCAGAGAAGAATTCTTCTTCGATTGATTTTCTGTCAGGAATAAAAACAGATGAAATTGTATTAATTTCATAATCAGGATTAAGAGAAGAGTATGTTGGGAATAGGATAGTTTGAGCATCTTCATCTTTCTGATAAGAAGTTTTTACAGGAGTAGTAACTTCAAATCCTTGTAGATGAATTGTAGATCCATCATGGGAAGGTTCCGGTTCAGATCTTGGAAATGATCTGGAAGTTGAAAAGGATCTTCTAGAAAAGGCAGACTGAAAATCATCATTAGATCTAATAGATCTGGATAGAGAAAAAGAGTTTCTTCTATCAAAAATTTGATCAACTTGACCAGTAGGATGTTGCAGAATGCTTTGAAAATTGGGAGTAATTGTGGGAGTAGCAGGAGTAGCTCTTTCCAAAGTCCATTTCTTCGGGAGCGTGACTTCATTCCATTGGATGGTCTTAGGAACAACAACATTAGCTTTAGAATTATCAGTAAGAAACAAGGTTGTTTCTTCGCGTTTTTCGCAATTTGTTTTTGAAAATTGGAGATTCTGAGTTCATGACTTTGTATTGAATTCTGTAAATAAGAGCAATAGGTATAGATCCTTCTTTCATATCATACCCATGGATTTTGATATTCAAGAATAAAACATCAAGAATATTTTTGTCGTCAAGACAAACAGTTAGATCGGGAAAACAATTGAAAAATATTGGTCCGTGACACAAGCTGGATTCAACGGTTCCTAGCAAGGAAGCTTCAAATTGATTATGCCTTTTGTTTCTTAGGCAAAAAAGAACTGTCGTATTAAGAGATTCTTTTGTAAGAGGTTTCATGCCTATTTGAACAGTTCCAATATGAAGATAGCTATAACCTTTGGCCTTGTGGCTCTTGATATTACTATCAGAAAGAAGATAAATTTCTTCATCTTCAGATTGAATTTTGTATTTTTCTTCAACAGTTCTAATGATGAAGTCAGATTGCTTATGCCAAAGATCTTTGAGTTTGAAATATCTTTTGTTTTTATAAAGATCTTCGTCTTTGATTTTGGGGATATCCCAATTGTCTAGATCTTGGCTGAGATCTTCAAAGCGAATTTCGTCTTTGCAGACTCTTTTGGAAAAACTATGTTGATTAGAAAGTGAGGAGGATGAGGAGGATGTAGAAGATTTGTTAGGAGAAAAACGAGAAGAGAGCGAACGAAACATGATAACAGGTAGGGGGAATGGAATACGGTGCTCAATAAATAAACAAGTCTTCCTTACCCGTAAGTACCATCGCCATCACCTGGTTCGTTAGGACTAGGATATTGAACAAGAACTAATAGATTATACACTAAGATACTTAATCAGATTTAATCATACATATATGATATGCTAGGACTACGGTATTAAGAAAGAATAAATAATTACAGTCTAATTTACTCAAGTATGAATCAACCAAGTATAGTATGTTCAGATCCAAGCACTAATACTCTACTGTAAGAGGTTTTGTTCCATTGAAAATTAAAAGATCAATCATGCTAGATTAGTATAGATCTGTAAACAGTAGACATCTCATAGTTTTATAAGACTGAGATTTTCAGATAAAATCCTTTTAGTTTATTGTGGCCATATTAACAATACATATTAGTCTGTGGGCTTAAATACCAGTATTCTTGTTCTATGTATGTTATTCAACTTTTCAAAGTCTTAAATCACATACCCATATTGTAAAAGATTGTCTTTTATTAAATCATAAAAAGGTGTACCATATTAGTACTCTTGTCAAAGTGGTAATCATGAAGACTTCTTGCCCTGACCCACGGGACTTAATGCTTCTCTCACCACCTTTTCATCATACTAATAGGACAAAACTGATTTAATAATACTAGATAAAGAAAAGTTTGCTTTGATGGGTAAGTTTTCAAACAAATGCTGAATAACCAAGTAGAACCGAATAATTATCAAAGACATAATATATAATATTAATCTCCAACAAATAATAAACTAAAAAGCTTTTATTACCCAAATAAACATAAATTTTGAATAGTGATTTCAGCTTGTAAACGAGCATGTCAAGATACCAGATATGTACAATCAATATCATGAGTATCAAAGTTTTCAACAATGGAGTAACCCAAACAGTAACACAAAGGCTTAGAGATGAACTCTTTCATAGTTAATCATATCAAGTAAACCAGATGAGTAACCCAGTATTCTAACTTAATAACATGTTCCCACCGCACTTTAGAATGATTAAACATAGAAAGTACGTTAGATGCATAATAAACAGTTCAAGCTCAATAACACGTTCTTACTTCCCCATCAGCTTCTGATACCAAGGGGCTCTGATACGAATAACACGTTTCATTTTCAAGTTCTTTATCTTTTCTGGGGTTTGTTCCCCATTTTAAGTTTATGCTGAGTCCTGCTCAGTCCTACTTCTCTCTTTAGTTCCTTTTCGCTCCTTTTACTCTGCTTCCGACCCCCTCTTGGTATCAAAGCCTGATAGGGAAGTAGGAACGTGTTATTGAGCTTGAACTATTTATTATGCATCTAACGTACTTTCTATGTTTAATCATTCTAAAGTGCGGTGGGAAGATGTTATTAAGTTAGAATACTGGGTTACTCCTCTGGTTTACTTGATATGATTAACTATGAAAGAGTTCATCTCTAAGCCTTTGTGTTATTGTTTGGGTTACTCCATTGTTGAAAACTTTGATACTCATGATATTGATTGTACAGATCTGGTATCTTGACATGCTCGTTTACAAGCTGAAATCACTATTCCAAATTTATGTTTATTTGGGTAATAAAAGCTTTTTAGTTTATTATTTGTTGGAGATTAATATTATATATTATGTCTTTGATAATTATTCGGTTCTACTTGGTTATTCAGCATTTGTTTGAAAACTTACCCATCAAAGCTAACTTTTCTTTATCTAGTATTATTAAATCAGTTTTGTCCTATTAGTATGATGAAAAGGTGGTGAGAGAAGCACTAAGTCCCGTGGGTTGTGGCAGTAAGTCTTCATGATTACCACTTTGACAAGAGTACTAATATGGTACACCTTTTTATGATTTTATAAAAGACAATCTTTTACAATATCGGTATTTGTTTTAAGACTTTGAAAAGTTGAATAACGTACATAGAACAAGAATACTGGTATTTAAGCCCACAGACTAATATATATTGTTAATATGGCCACAATAAACTAAAAGGATTTTATCTGGAAACCTCAGTCTTGTAAAACTATGAGATGTCTACTGTTTACAGATCTATACTAATCTAGCATGATTGATCTTTTAATTTTCAATGGAACAAAACCTCTTACAGTAGAGTATTAGTGCTTGGATCTGAACATACTATACTTGGTTGATTCATACTTGAGTAAATTAGACTGTAATTATTTATTCTTTCTTAATACCGTAGTCCTAGCATATCATATATGTATGATTAAATCTGATTAAGTATCTTAGTGTATAATCTGTTAGTTCTTGTTCAATATCCTAGTCCTAACGAACCAGGTGATGGCAATGGTACTTATGGGTAAGGAAGGCTTGTTAAGATTGATACTTTTTGGATCTTCGTTCTATTCTCGTTATGTCTTCTTATTCTGTTTACTTCTGTAATAATTCTTCTAATTACTCTTATGATTCTAATTTTCCTGCTCAATCTTACCAATCCTTAATCTCCCAGTTTTCCTTATCCAGTATAAGCCAAATATCCAACAATTATGATCCCTTCAATTCTACTCAGGATAATCTTCGGATAGCCAGAACTATCCTCAAGCACAATCTTCAATCTCTTCGCTAGAAGAATAATTCTAGTAACAATCGTTCTAAATCTGTTCCTAGATCTCAATCTCCTCAAAGTCCTGTTAAGGATACCAATGTCAATTCCCCTAAGTTTATCATTAACAAAGATTTTTTCTAAAAGGATTTTTATTCTGAAAACTGGACCCCTCACAGGGAATGGTTTCTTAATAATTATTCTATAACCCAAAGGAATATTATTCAAGAAAAATTTTATAAATTTATTAAGAAAATTCATTACAATATGTTATTTTTCCAATGGTTTAATACTTGTGCTATTGAAAGTAAAATTAATTACCCTTTCAGTAGTCAGTCTTTACATCAGAAGACTTTGAAAATAATTTCTCAAAAGTATTTCTCTAATCTTTTTGAAAAGAAGAAAGAAAATATGTCTTTTCATAAAGGCAATTTTGAAAATACCTTTTCTGACAATTTTCATTCTAATAATAGTAAAGAGACAGTTGTTACCGACACTTCTATTATTAATCCTCCTAGTAGTAATGTGATTATGACTTCTATCCTTCCCACTACTCCTAGTCAATTAGACAATAGTACCATGATTGTTGATTCCAACTCATCTGTTACTACTGAACCTATCAATTTCAACCAACATTTGGAAATTAGTAGAACTGTGGTCCCCAAGACTAATATTCCTACCATTCTTTCTGACAATAACCAAATCAATATGCTTAGAGATTCCTTTAGTACTATTGATAGTCAAAAGCAATTCTCCATTATGACTATTAGGAAAGACTGACTTTTCCTAATTCTAAATCCAATTATTATCACAAGCCTCCGAAACCTCAATGGAGAAAAATTAGTAATAACAACCCTCAGGAGCAACTTCCTGATGATAGTTGCCTCTCCAAGAAAAAACCTCGCAAAAAATATATTTGCTTCAATTGTGATCAGCCTGGTCACAAAAAACGTTATTGTAGATTTAAGAGGAAAATCTGCAAAGAAATTGACAATAGAATCAACAATCTTTTGGCTAAACATTTTTGGAATAATTTCTTAGCCAACCATGATAGTATTAATTGTCAATTAAATGTCCTCAACAATTACCCTGACTCTGAGTCTCTTAATAATAGAGTCACTATTGAGAATCTCCGTTTCGAGATTAACAACCTTAAGTCTGAGATAGCAGACTTAAGACAAACTCAAACTACCAATTGTTCTACTCTGCAAATTGCTAGTGGCTCAGCCTCTCAATTTAATGAGTCTTTAAATATAAACAATCTTGTCAATATTCAAAAGTTTTTTATAAACATCAAGATTATTATAAATGATTTTATCCACGAAACACCAGCCCTCTTTGACACTGGAGCTGATTCAAATTGTATTTTAGAAGGATTAATTCCTACTAAATACTTTGAAAAAACCACTGAACAGCTCAGTACGGCTAGTGGTTTAAAGTTAAAAATCAATTATAAACTATCTTCTGTTTTTATCTGCAATCAAACCCTTAAGTTGGAAACTTCTTTCTTATTGATAAAAAATCTTAGGAACAAAGTTATTTTGGGAACTCCCTTTATAAAATTACTTTTTCCTTACCAAACTACTGAAGAGGGAATTATTGCCCAACATCTGGGTAAACCAATTCTTTTTAAATTTTTGAAAAAACCCATTATCAGAGATCTAAATCCTATCTCTTTCAAACAAAATCAAACTGGTTTTCTTAAAGAAGAAATTTCTTTTAGAAACATTGATTCTCAATTACAACAAACCGGTATTCAAGAAAAGATTAACAATCTTTTGAATCAAATCCAATCCACTATTTGTTCTGATTTACCAAATGCTTTTTGGGCGAGAAAACAACATATTGTTAATCTACCTTATGAAAAGGATTTTTCTGATAGATAGATTCCCACAAAAGCCCGGCCCATTCAAATGAGTCATGAACTCCTTCAATTTTGTCAATCTGAGATCAAAGATTTGCTTAGTAAAGGTCTCATTCGTAAAAGTAAGAGTCCTTGGTCTTGCTCTGTCTTTTACGTCAATAAACAATCTGAGATAGAGAGAGGAGCCCCTCGTCTTGTCATTAATTACAAGCCTCTTAATCAAGCTCTTGGCTGGATTAGGTACCCCATTCCAAACAAGAAAGATCTTCTGAATAGGCTTCACAATGCCAAGATCTTTTCCAAATTTGATATGAAATCGGGATTCTGGCAAATTCAGATTGATGAGAAGGATAGGTATAAAACCTCTTTTACCGTCCCTTTCGGCCAATACGAATGGAATGTTATGCCATTTGGTCTTAAAAATGCTCCCTCAGAATTCCAACATATTATGAATGATATTTTCAAATCTTATTCAAATTTTATTATTGTCTATATTGACGATGTGTTAATCTATTCTCAATCTATTGATCAGCACCTCAAACACCTTAACACGTTTATCTCTGTTGTTAAGAGGAGTGGTCTGGCTTTATCTAAAACGAAAATCAATCTTTTCCAAACTAAGATTAGATTTCTTGGTCACAATATTCATCTAGGAACTATCGTCCCCATTAATCGTGCCATTGACTTTGCTGATAGATTTCCTAATCAATTGATAGACAAAACTCAATTACAAAGATTTCTAGGATGTCTTAATTATGTCTCTGACTTCTTTCCTCAATTAAGTAATCTTATCAAACCTCTCCATGATCGTCTCAAAAAAGATCCTCCTCCTTGGACTAATGTTCATACCAATGTGGTCAAACAAGTCAAAACTCAAGTCAAAGAACTCCCGTGTCTCTATCTTCCCAATCCTCAATTTTTCAAAATTATTGAAACAGATGCCTCAGACATAGGTTATGGTGGCATTCTTAAGCAAAAAACTTCTTCTGGTAAGGAGCAGGTCATTGCCTTTACTTCCAAACACTGGAACCCAGCACAGCAGAATTACTCCCCTGTCAAAAAAGAAGTTTTAGCTATTGTTTTATCTATTTCCAAATTTCAATCTGATTTACTAAATCAAAAATTCTTGGTTAGAGTTGATTGTAAATCTACTAAAGACATTTTGCAAAAAGATGTTAAAAACCTTGCATCAAAACAAATTTTTGCCAGATGGCAAGCAATTTTAAGCATCTTTGATTTTGATATTGAATATCTTAAAGGCTCACAAAATTATCTTCCTGATTTTTTAACTCGGGAATATTTGCAGGGAAAAGAAGTTAGCCATATTTGTTCAATATCAGCCATGTCCTCCTTCCCTACGGGGAGAGGAAGAGGTGATTGTAACACCTGAGGACGAGATCGACATCGTAATAGGACGACGTATCGAGACCTCGACCAAGACCTTGTGTCGAGATCCCGTGACTAGATCGTTTGCCGAGATCTTTTGTCGGTGATGAGACCACGTGCACTAGCCAGCCGGTGAGGAGGTCGGGTGTCGAGTTGTTGAAGTCGCTGCATCGAGCTGATGAGGACGCAAGTCGAGCTGAGGAGACCGCGTTCACGAACTCGTGTTAGAACCTTGTACGTTTGCACGAGCACTCTTGTCGACATCGTGTCGAGATGATACCTCGTATTATTTCGAACGTTACTCAGCGTTATTATTATATTGTTTGTAATTATTACATTGTCGGCTTGTCGTTGACCGACAGAGTAGAGGGTAATTATGAGAAGAACGAGTTAACGGGTAGATGATTGATGGGATTGGCATCTTATAGCTGGAGTTACGTTTTTACCCCTATCTCGCCAGCTGTATACCACGACCGTTTCACTCATTTCTCTTTTCTTCTTTCTTCTTCCTTCCTTCTGCTCTGTGTTTCGTTGTTTCCTTAAAAATCTTCATCGACGAAACCGTGAGTTCCAAATGAGATTCTGCACAAGCTTTCTTCATCAATTTTGTTCATCATCAACTTCTCGACCCATATCTCGTTTGATCGATCATCACCGTTGAGGTATGAAGAACAGATTTTCTTTCATTTGTGCTACTGTTTAGCGCTAAATCTTCTTCCATTTTTAACCAGTTTTATGCTTCCAAATCATATCAAATTGATGGGTTTTCTTCTTCATAATAATACCTATCTTTTAACCGATTAATTGGGCTTGTAAAACAAATTTCTTTCTCACATTTTTCTGCGTCGGCGGTGCCAGAAAACCCCATTTTTTGGTTCGTTTCGATTTTCTTGTTTTTCATTCGTTGTTACGAATATTGTTGTTGTCGATCTTTACTGTTGAAGCATCGGATAACTTTTCATGAATTTTGATCGAATTCTAACTTTGTGTTAGAGGAAAAATATATTTCAGTTCTTGAGTATTATATTTTCTGGGTTGTGGTTGAGTTTGGGGAAGAGAGAGTTAGATGTATTGGGAACCATAGATCGATCTGAGTTGTGTTTGTTTTAGGAAGTGTGATTTCCGAGATCGAGTGATTCCGAATCGAGGTGTACGGGAAAGCGAATCCAAGGACGCGGAAGCAGCAGAATCCAGAACGAGGACTGTACGTGTCGAGGTCGACTGAGAAGCGTACGTGTCGAGCTCTTTGAAGACAACCTTGTCGAGGTCGTTGTCGAGCTCATTTGGAGACAGCTGTGTCGAGGTCGTTGTCGAGCAGCATTAACTTGGAGTTCGGTAAGGGCTACTTCTAGATATCTCTAAGGCTTTATTTTATAAGTCCTTAAGTAAGGGCGCTTCACATTATTACTTTCGTAGTATGCTAGCGTAAGGGCATTTCATATTCTACGTGGTTATGTTATTGTGTATGGATTTTCCTGAATTGTGTCGAGCTGAAATGTTGTGATATTGAGTTTTTGCATGTATTTAATATGTGATTGAATATATGTCGTGAAGTGTGTATTGCATGTTGAATTGCGTTTCTTCATGTCGAGCTTGCTCTTTTATTTGACATGCGGTTGAATATCTTGTGTTTAACTCTTTGAATATCGTATGCTAATTGTTCATCGAGTGAGCGAGCTAGGTGAGTCGTATGGCGCTTTTTGAGCCGTGACCGGATAAGCGAGGGTGCTAGGTCCCCTTTTTGTTTACGGAGATTGACTAGACGTCGCCACGCTCACGGGACCTGAGTTACTGGCCCTAGGGAGAGCGAGGATCCCAAGGCTTGGCTGGACTTTCCGACATCTGATGCAGCGTGTGCATTCAGGAAAATTTGTCGAGTCGAGAGAAAATGGATTTGTGAGTTGTGTCGAGTTTAGAGTGAGGCGGTCGAGTCACGTCGGTGAATGTTATACTTTGTTGTTTGCTTATATTTTTATGTCGAGCTTATCTTGAATTGTTGAGAAGTTGACCCTTTCCGTGGTGCCTTCAATCCATGGCGGTTACCCAGGCGATGTCGAGGCAGAGTAACTTTCGGACAAAGACGATGCCGAGGAGGATGTCGACGAGGACCCGAGTAACGGCCTCTATCTGTCGTGATTGGTTATTTGTTGGATGTTGGTTTTTCTGAGGACTGGTCGTGTATGTCTTTTGTGTTCGAGGTCGTGACGATTTAGGCGATGTTGTTATTGTTGCTACAGGGTAGACTGGAGGTCTTACTTTTGGAGCAGCCCCCTGCGTGGGAGTTTGCCGGAAGTACCCCCAGGGTATGATGGCTCTTTTGAAGTTGTCGTACCTTAGGTGTATTTTCTTTACACATTTGCTACTCTGTATTTTGTATACATTATTATTCGGGTGATATATATATGTGTATGTTATGCATGTATGTTTTATTTGAATTTAAGTCTTGTGTCTTAGTTGCACCATGTTTCGAAAAGCTGTAATTACTCTGATGTGCACGAGTTGGTTTTAAAAAAAAAATATATCGTATTTTTAAAAGGCACAAGAGTTTCGTTTTTAAAAACACATCTCATATAGGTTTATGTTGAGCTTGGTGTGTTGAGCTCGGTAACTTCGAGCTTCGGTATATTGAGCTTCGGTAGCGGTCAGGAAGCGGTCGTTACCTTTGTTGGTATCGAGGCTTGATTCAGTTCGGCCGAAATTTGTCGTAGGGAGATTTGGATGGTCACTATGTCGGGTTATGTGTTGGGTACCTAGTTGTTTTGTGTTGATTCTTGTTTGATTAAGTGAAGCACTTATTGCTTGAGAAATTGTTTGAACTGTTTCTTGATTGAAGCGGTGTGTTTTAACACATCCTTGTGTGAGATTCGGCGGGGTTTTGAACTTTGTGGAATCTAATGCCACCTCGTAGGAATACGACATCCGCAACCGAGAACGTCGACATGGAACGAGCTATTCAAGCTATGGCCGAGATGGCGGCAGCCATGGCTCAACAATCACCGCTGCTGAACTCAACAAGGCTAACGCGATGGCTCAACAGACGGCAGCGTTAACTCAAAGAACTTACAAAGAACAAAGAACGAGCGTAATCTTTGTCAAGCGAGAGGATTGGCCGACTTTAGGAAGCATGATCCACAGAAGTTCTACGGTGAGCCAAATCCGGATAAAGCTGATCTTTGGATGCAAGAGATCGAGAAGATCTTTGAGGCACTCCATTGCGGGACAACGTGAAGGTCGACTATGCCACTTACTTACCGCTAGAGACGCAGAGTATTGGTGGAGAGGTAAAGCAACGTTTATAGCGTAACATCACGAGATGACCTGGGAGCTTTTTCGTGAGAGGTTCTTGGACAAGTACTTCGGATCTGCACGAGCCGAGAAGGAGCAGGAATTTCTTCAAGCTGCAAAGAAGGCAACTCGGCGGTGTCCGAGTATGCGGCCAAGTTCGAATCGTTGGCAGGTATTTGATCCATTTCGTGACCGAGGTTGACCAGAGATGGTTGAGTGAGAGATTCCAACGAGGATTGAGATTCGACATTGAAGTCGATGGTGTCGTTGAGGATCGAAATCTCCAAGAGTCGATTGATCGATGTGTCGAGGTAGAAGGAGTGAGGAGCCACAAGAAGAAGATCGTGGGCGGACGGTGAGACCCAGTGCGGGCGTAGATTTGCACGTAAAGCGGAAACTATCGCAGAAGAGGCCGTGACGACCGACCTCGGGGAACGACAACAGGGACCGATGTCGTCCAGATGACCCAAGTACCGAGGAGTGGAGGTCGATCCGATGTCGAGGTGATTTGCTACCGATGTGGAAAGCCGGGACATTACGCGAGTAGCGTACTTTGTAAGGAGGAGGTGTGTTTCAACCGCAAGAAGCCGTGGCATTTTGCTAAGGATTGTCCTACACCTAAAGTGAACCGACTATGCTTGGCGCAAAGGCCAAAGGAAAGCGTCAAGTGGCTAAAGGCGAGTTTTCTGCATGAGTGGCGAGGAAGCGATCGAGTGATGATCTTATCCAAGGTGAATGTGAGATCGAGGGTAAATCCTTATCCGTTCTTTTTGATTCGGTGCAACCCATTCCTTCATTTCTTCGATTGTGTGAACCTTTTGAACTTATTGTGATCGCTTTACCGTTTAAATTAGTAGTTACAACCCCACCGCTAAAACCTTAGTCACAAACACCTGCATGTCTTAATTGTGTAGTGATTATTCGAATAGAAAGTTTGTGGTCAATTTGGTTTGTTTGCCTCTTAAGGGCTTAGATGTTATCCTCGGGATGGATTGGTTGTCACACCACCATGTCCTTTTGGACCGTGCCCGTAAAGCGTAATTTTTCCAGGACCTTGGAGTCTCCAATTTTCTTTACGAACGATTGGAGTTTCTTTGAAAGAAGGAACTAGGGAATACATGTATCTAGCTAGTTCGGAAGTTTTCCGGTGATCGACGTGAAGAATGTTCCGGTGGTGTGTGATTTTGAGGACGTTTTTCGAAGGCGTGCGGGATTACCACCGACGCAGAGGTCGAGTTCTCCATCGACCGATTCCGTGAACAGACCGATTTCAAAGCGCCGCATGGGATGTCTCTGCCGAGATGAAAGAGTCAAGTCCCAGATCGAACACTTGGAGTCGAAGCAATTCATACGACCGAGCGTGTCACCGTGGGGAGCTCGGTGTTGTTGGTTAAGAAGAAGGATGGACGATCAAGGTCAGGCGTGGACTATCGCGAACTTCAACAAGGTTACCGTGAAGAACCAAGTTATCCGTTACCACGTATTGGCGACTTGATGGACCAACCGTGGAGCGGCGATCTTTCCAAGATAGACTTGAGGCTCGGGCTACCATCGATTCGGCGTGAAGGAGGAAGATGTCGCCAAAAGCGACTTTCCAGGACTAGATACGGTCACTACGAGTACTTGGTGATGCCGTTTGGAGTAGCGAATCGCGCCGGTGTGTTTATGGACTACATGAACAGGATTTTCCATTCGTTTTGGATCAATTCGTTGTAGTGTTCATCGACGACATATTGATTTACTCGAGGAACCGAGAAGAGCACGCAGAACACCTATGTCGAGCATCGCAGATATTACGAGATAAGCAACTCTATGCCAACTGTCAAGTGTGAATTTTGGCTTGAAGAGGTGAATTTTCTTGGTCACGTGATTTCCAGGAGAAGGGATAAATGTGGATCCAAATAAGATTGGCGGTGATAAGCGTGGGAACGACTAAGGCGATTCATCGAGATCGGGAGTTTTGTCGGCTTAGCGAGGCTATTACCGAAGATTCATTGAAGGTTTCTCGAAGATTGTCGCGCCTCTTTACGATTGACGAGGAAGGATCAACCTTTTGCTTGGGCCAGGAGTGTGAAGCCACTTTTCACCGGCTGAAGGAGCTTTTGACGACAGCGCCTGTGTTGATTTTGCCTCACCCAGAAGAGCCTTTCGAGGTGTATTGTGATGCGTCACACCAGGGATTGGGATGCGTGCTGATGCAACATCGGAAGGTGGTCGCGTATGCTTCAAGACTGACTTAAGATTCACGAGAGGAACTACCCTACTCACGACTTGGAGCTAGCAAAGGTAGTTTTTCTTGGCTGAAGATATGGAGGCACTACCTTTATGGGAGCACTCTTCGCTTTCGGCGATCACAAGAGCTTGAAGTACTGTTCGACGGAAGGAGCTCAACATGCGTCAACGTAGATGGACAGAATTTCAAGGACTACGACTTTACGTTGGAATACCATCCGGTAAGGCTAACGTAGTAGCAGATGCGTTGAGCGGGAAGAGCGTTTTAACCTCGGTAATGATGATCAAGGAGTTGGAGATGCTCGAGAAGTTCAGAGATTTGAAGTTGAGTGTCGAAGTTTCACCGGAAAGCCGAGATTTGGTATGCTTACCATTTCTAACAGATTGTTGGGCGAGATCCGAGACCAGCAAGTTCATGACGAGCTTCGCAAAGAGAAGATTCGTTGATAAGCGCAAGGAAGGCGGCGAATTCTCAGGTCCTGAGCGACGACATCTTGAGATGCAATGGCCGAGTGTGCGTACCTAACGTATCCGAGCCGAGGAAGTTGATTCGACGAAGCGCGCAAGAGCAACTTTAGTATTCATCCGGAGTTACTGAAGATGTATCAAGACTTGAAGAAGCATTTTTGGTGGTCAGAATGAAGAAGCAAGTGGCCGAGCACGTAGCTTCATGTTTAACGTGTCGAAGCGAAGGTGGAGCACGGCGACCTGCAGGAATGCTACAATCGCTTGACGTACGGTATGGAAATGGGGCGGTATTTCCATGGATTTCGTTGTAGGTTTGCGAAGACGCAGAAGAAGAATGATTCGATTTGGGTGATCGTTGACCGATTGACCAAATCTGCTCATTCTTCTTGGTGAGGTCGACATACAACGTGGAAAAGCTGACCGAGATCTACATCGCGGAGATAGTACGACTTCATGGAATACCATCTTCGATCGTGTCGGACCGAGATCCGAAGTTCACGTCTCATTTTGGAGGGAATTGCAAGGAGCGATGGGAACCGAGCTCGAGGCTTAGCTCGGCATATCATCCACGCATCGACGGCCGACCGAGAACGATCCAATCGGCGAAGATTTGTTACGAGCTTATGCGTTAGATCACCGAGGAAGTTGGGACGACGTCTTACCATTGGTGGAGTTCACGTACAACAACAGCTTCCATGCGAGTATTGGGATGGCACCTTTTGAAGCGTATGGGCGGAAATGTCGACGCCTCTTTGTTGGTACCAGGACGGCGAGCGAATCGTCAGAGGACCAGATATGATCCAGCAGATCATCGAGAAGATCCGTTTGATCGAGATCGGATGCGAACATCTCAAAGTCGATGAAGAGTTATGCGGACCAACGACGTCGACCACTCGAGTTCGAGGAAGGAGGACATGTATTTCTTAGAGTCACCCCACTTTCGAGTTGGTCGAGCGATCAAATCCAAGAAACTTACCCTAAATTCATTGGACCTTACCAGATTCTTCGTCGTATTGGTCCAGTGGCATATCGGTTGCATTGCCACCATTCTTGTCGAACATCCACGACGCCTTTCACGCCTCACAATTGCGGAAGTATGTTTCCGACCGCTTCTCATGTCATCGAACCGATGAGATTCAAGCTGAAGGACGACTTATCCTTTGAAGCGTCACCGCAAGGATCGTTGATCGGAAAGCCAAGCGAATATGAACAAAGAGATCCAACTTGTCAAGGTTGTGTGGGATCGTAAGGCGAGATGCGACTTGGGAGCTGGAGGAGAAGATGAAGATTCAAGACTCAACTTTTCTCGAGGTAAGAATCTTATTTGCAATTTCGAGGACGAAATTTTTTAGAGGAGAGATTGTAACACCTGAGGACGAGATCGACATCGTAATAGACGACGATCGAGACCTCGACCAAGACCTTGTGTCGAGATCCCGTGACTAGATCGTTTGCGAGATCTTTGTCGAGCCGATGAGACCACGTGCACTAGTCAGCTTTGGTGAGGAGGTCGGGTGTCGAGTTGTTGAAGTCGCTGCATCGAGCCGATGAGGACGCAAGTCGAGTGAGGAGACCGCGTTCACGAACTCGTGTTAGAACCTTGCGCTTGCACGAGCACTCTTGTCGACATCGTGTCGAGATGATACCTCGTATTATTTCGAACGTTACTCGGCGTTATTATTATATTGTTTGTAATTATTACATTGTCGGCTTGTCGCTGACCGGCGAGTAGAGGTAATTATGAGAAGAACGAGTTAACGGGTAGATGATTGATGGGATTGGCATCTTATAGCTGGAGTTACGTTTTTACCCCTATCTCGCCAGCTGTATACCACGACCGTTTCACTCATTTCTCTTTTCTTCTTTCTTCTTCCTTCCTTCTGCTCTGTGTTTCGTTGTTTCCTTAAAAATCTTCATCGACGAAACCGTGAGTTCCAGCGAGATTCTGCACAAGCTTTCTTCATCAATTTTGTTCATCATCAACTTCTCGACCCATATCTCGTTTGATCGATCATCACCGTTGAGGTATGAAGAACAGATTTTCTTTCATTTGTGCTACTGTTTAGCGCTAAATCTTCTTCCATTTTTAACCAGTTTTATGCTTCCAAATCATATCAAATTGATGGGTTTTCTTCTTCATAATAATACCTATCTTTTTAACCGATTAATTGGGCTTGTAAAACAAATTTCTTTCTCTGTTTTCTGCAATCGGCAGTGCCCAGAAAACCCCATTTTTTGGTTCGTTTCGATTTTCTTGTTTTTCATTCGTTGTTCTGAATATTGTTGTTGTCGATCTTTCTGTTGAAGCATCAGATAACTTTTCATGAATTTTGATCGAATTCCCTAACTTTGTGTTAGAGGAAAAATATATTTCAGTTCTTGAGTATTATATTTTCTGGGTTGTGGTTGAGTTTAGGGAAGAGAGAGTTAGATGTATTGGGAACCATAGATCGATCTGAGTTGTGTTTGTTTTAGGAAGTGTGATTTCCGAGATCGAGTGATTCCGAATCGAGGTGTACGGGAAAGCGAATCCAAGGACGCGGAAGGCAGAATCGAGCGAAGATGACGTGTCGAGGTCGACCGAGAAGCGTGCACGTGTCGAGCTCTTTGAAGACAACCTTGTCGAGGTCGTTGTCGAGCTCATTTGGAGACAAATTGTCGAGGTCGTTGTCGAGCAAAGATTAACTCGGAGTTCTGTAGTGGCTACTTCTAGATATCTCTAAGGCTTTATTTTATAAGTCCTTAAGTAAGGGCGCTTCACATTATTACTTTCGTAGTATGCTAGAGTAAGGGCATTTCATATTCTACGTGGTTATGTTATTGTGTATGGATTTTCCTGAATTGTGTCGAGCTTGAAATGTTGTGATATTGAGTTTTTGCATGTATTTAATATGTGATTGAATATATGTCGTGAAGTGTGTATTGCATGTTGAATTGCGTTTCTTCATGTCGAGCTTGCTCTTTTATTTGACATGCGGTTGAATATCTTGTGTTTAACTCCTTGAATATCGTGATGGCGCTAATTGTTCATCGAGTGAGCGAGCTAGGTGAGTCGTATGACGTTTTGAGCCGTGACCGGATAATCGAGGGTGCTAGGTCCCTTTTTGTTTACGGGAGATTGACTAGACGTCGCCACGCTCACGGGACTGAGTTGACCGCCCTAGGGAGAGCGAGGATCCCAAGGCTTGGCTGGACTTTCCGACATACTGACGCGGCGTGTGCATTCCGGGAAAATTTGTCGAGTCGAGAGAAAATGGATTTGTGAGTTGTGTCGAGTTTAGAGTGAGATGGTCGAGTCACGTCGGTGAATGTTATACTTTCTTTGTTTGCTTATATTTTTATGTCGAGCTTATCTTGAATTGTTGAGAAGTTGACCCTTTCCCGTGGTGCCTTCAATCCATGACTGGTTACCCAGGCGATGTCGAAGCGCAGTAACTCGGCGATGAGACGATCTTAGGAGAGGATCTCGACGAGGACCGAGTAACGACCTCTATCTGTCGTGATTGTTTATTTGTTGGATGTTGGTTTTTCCGAGGAATTTGTTCTTGTATTTCTTTTGTGTTCGAGGTCGTGACCAGTTTAGGCGATGTTGTTTTTATTGCTCTGAGGTAGGCGGTGGTCTTACTTTTGGAGCTGACCTGCGTGGGAGTCTGGAAGTACCCCAGGGTATGATGGCTCTTTTGAAGTTGTCGTACCTTAGGTGTATTTTCTTTACACATTTGCTACTCTGTATTTTGTATACATTATTATTCGGGTGATATATATATGTGTATGTTATGCATGTATGTTTTATTTGAATTTAAGTCTTGTGTCTTAGTTGCACCATGTTTCGAAAAGCTGTAATTACTCTGATGTGCACGAGTTGGTTTTAAAAAAAAAATATATCGTATTTTTAAAAGGCACAAGAGTTTCGTTTTTAAAAACACATCTCATATAGGTTTATGTTGAGCTTGGTGTGTTGAGCTCGGTAACTCGAGCTCGGTATATTGAGCTCGGTAGCGGTCCGGAAACGGGTCGTTACAGTGATAGGGGAAAAGGAAGAGGTAAAGCCATTCTTAACCCTTTTGAAGATATCATGCAGTATAGCTCTGCAATCAAAAAGCAATCTGGGTCTCCAACCCAAAAACAATTGACAATTGGGTCATCTACCCAAAATCAAACTACTGGGCCAAAAACCCGAAGCCAATCAAATCAAACCACCCATGAGTCAAAAGAAGATTATTTCTTCCCTATCCAAACTCTTCAAGCCCTTCAACAGCAGGGTTTAACCCAATTACCAACCAACACTTGGGCTGAGACTGTCCAAGGAAAACCAACCAAAAGTTTAGACCTCATGATCCAATACCAAAAAGGCCAAATTTATGAAGCCAACCCTAGACCTATTGCAACCGTTGTAGCAGGATCTTCCAAATCTCAATATATTCAAAAACCAAACTTTTGGCCTGTTGCAGGCTTAGAACCAGAATTCTGGGATTCAAATATTAATAAAATTACCTCCAAAATCCTCCCTAAAGGATTCCATTTTGTCCCAATGGCCTTTAACAAGACTCATCAGTTTTACCAATTAATTCTTATTGATACTGAGTCTGTTAAAATCAAACACCATAAGGATTCCAAAGATCCATCAATTATTACTCATTCGACCCTCCAAATTTTAGATGTCGTGACACCTTCAGCTTGGGGTCAAAATCCTAACAATTGTAAAAAATTCTCCGAAAACTTCGATCCAATCGGTTTTTCCTATTGGGATTATATCAAGGCTTGGGATCTTTTGATCCTTCGTCTGCAAAACAAATTTTTTAGACACTCCTGGTTCATCTATTTTAAGACTGGTACCAGGTATCAATTTCCAAACTGGTTCCTCCAATGGTGGGATTCTTTTGGACCAATTCCTGAAATCCTTCCCCCAGATGTGCAAGAAGGATTCCAATTTTTCAAAACAAAGTATGATTAGCAGGCGGATAGCCTTCCAATTTTGTTAAACTTTTTTGTAAATTTTTCTCTATCATGGGTTTTCTCATGGCAATACAAACTCAATGATACTCCCCTTCCCAATATCCATCCTTGGCTCACTCAGCAAGGTTTTGTTAAATGGTGGTCTGATTTCGATGGGTCAAGAGCTTCTATTGAAGGAGTAAAAAACTGGTTCAGAAAGAACCCTAGGCTTCTAAAATATGCAGAACCTAGCACCAGCCTTCTCCAGAACCAAAAATCTCAAATAGCTGCTGCTCTTGCAGGTTCTTCCTCTGAGGAAGATATCATTAACAATCTTCAAAATATAACTCAGCTTCTTCAAAAGCAATTAGCAAACAAAGAACAAAGTAACCTTCTTCAAAAAATAGCAGATAATAAACCTGATGATCAGTCCTCATCTGCTTCCAAACAACAAGAGAAAAAACCATCTTCTAAGGTGACAACCAAAAAAGAAGAAACAAGTTCTTCAACCAGCTGCTTTCAAACCGACAGATGAAGAATCCGATCTGTAAACCGCTTCTATAAAAATGAAGATGATTGTTTCGAATCTTCCTTCAGGATTTGAACCAAAGAAACTTCAGGATGATGACTTTCTCCTCTCTGAATAATAGTCAATCGACGCATGGTCCGCCATTACAATTATCAAAGAATCTTTTAGTGGAGTCTACAGACAACAACATTAGCTAAAGCTTTGATTTCAATTATGTATTTTTACTATTTTCGTCTTTTGTACTTTAACCGGTACTATAGCAAAATAGTGTTAAATAGTTTAGGTTTCTTCACCTGAACTATTCAAATAGTTAATTTCAATTTTCTTTATAAGTAGTGCTTAGGTTCTGTAACACCCTGTTTCCAGAGTGCTACTAAGTGAACATTCTGACAAAAGTTGGCATGTTTAGAAAGGTGGAATACTACGTTAGTAGGGTTTTTAGAAATGTGGTCCTATTTTTTTTTAAAAGGTTCTTTAAAGAAGTAGCCCAGTATCACAAATGACTTTTTGAAACATGGCGGAAAATAATTTAAGACATTACATAACCACATTCAATTGTTCCATCAATTCACGTCTAACAATACATATCTTGAAACATGACAGATATTTATTACAATCTTGAACAACGACAATTATTCTATAGCTGAGTCAAGACGATCGTTCCTTATTAGGCTGCTAGTAGACTCTACCTACGGTCAAGCTAGATGACCATCTACAACTGCTCCTCCTTGCGGCTCGATCCTCTGCTTGTTACGCCATCCGGGTTACAATCATTAATTAGCGATGTAATCCATCGCAAAGTGGTCAACTTCTCCAGCAGATCATGATAACCAAAGCATAAAGCAATAAGCAACCACAAATTATACAATTCACAAGCAATAAGCAAACAACAATGCAAACGATTCACAAGGTTCAATTCAAAATGCTCACTCAAGACTCGACTCACGACTCATCTCACGACTCATCTCACAACTCATTTTCTCTCGACTCGACAATTTTTCCGGAAGCAGACGCCGATCCATCCATGAATACGGTAGTAGCTTTGGGATCCTCGCTCTCCCTAGGTAGCGACTCAGGTTCCTTTAACTGCGACGCCTAGCTAATCCACCATAAACGAAGGGGACCTAGCACACTCAGTTGTCCGGCTCACAGCTCAAAAACATCTCGACGACTTGACAATGCTCTCAGACTCAATGAACTATTCGCCGCATACGATATTCAAAGAGTTATACGCAAGATTATTCGACCGCATATCAAATAATAAGAGCATGCTTAATATGAAGAAACGCAATTCAACAATTTAAGCAATAAAAGCAGTTTGCATGAAGAAACGCAATTCAACGATACAAACAGCATAAGCAATTCACAGCATTATTCAACCGCATATTAAATAATTGCACAGCCCAACAACAACAGATGGCAATCAACTCATAGAATTCATCCCTCTGCAACTCGATGGAGTTCACAGAGAGGAACAAACAAGTGTAGGGGGTTGGGGACAGCTACCAACCACTTGCAGACAAACCCACTAAATAATCAGTATATCAAAAAATAAAGCGAAGGGGTACAAGACCCTCACTTCGAACCCTGAGGTTCTCAGACTTCTTCGCATAAATACTTGAATTTAAATTCGCATCTAAAAATTGCCCTTACACAAGGACATACAGAAATAAGTATAAATGTGAAGCGCCCTTACCGAACTCCAAGCCACGCGTCCACATACTAGCGATTCTACGCCGCACGGTCTCGGATCACTCAAGCCTACTACACAAATCAAGCTTAGCATAATCTAAAGACTTAGTTCTATATCCTTAGGCTCTCATCCTATTCTTTTTTTCTAACCAAGCATTTTCACTTAGTACTTAATACTAAGTTTAGAAAATAATTTACACTTGAATACACACAAATTAAAATTAACATTTTAAAGAATCACCTACACTTGAAAGAAATAACAAACAATTGGAAGAGTAGGGTTTTAAAGACTAAGACTCATTTCCTTTCTAAAACTTAAGACATAAAACCATAACTAGATTTCAATCTCAATAATAATAATATTTGATTCATGGCTCCACTAGGTCTTAGGATTATGAAATCTCTTTGCACCTTAATGCATCATAGCCTTACATTCCAAATCACTTCAAATTAAATCAAAAATCTTTTCTAAAAACTCTCCAATACTAGAAAATTCCTAAACACACTAAGATTCAATACTTTTTATACCAAACTCAATAAAATCTTTAATTAGGCTCCACTTGGCTTTTAAGATTACAAAGAATCCCATTCACCTAAGTGCTTCATTGCCTTAACCATCCCAAAATCACTTTCACTTCAATCAATCCATTCCCAAATTTTCCCAAACTTATACAACAACTCAAAGCACTTAATTAAAGCAAAGAACACACAAAATAATTTCCTTCTAAGCTCAAAGAGCTCGCGGCCACACCCTTTGTTCCTTTTAAAAAAATTTGCAAACTTCCAATCAACTAAAACAACCTCATTCAATACTTGATTTCTTTCACAAAACAACAAATTATTTCAAAAACAAAGCATTATCAAAGCCAAATACCCAATCATGACTCTTTTCCAGAATTCAAGGGTTTCCAAAATTCACAATTTCATTGATCCAAAGCCAAAATTGACAACAATAACAACAATAACAATTTTCAAGAACTAAGAATCACAAAGCAATTAGATAATTCACATGCAAATCACACAACCCCTTTCCCTTAGGTCATTCAACCAAGGGTTTGTAGAATTTGGGAAAATTGTGTTCCTCTTTCTCATGATCATAATCAAGCTATAAAATAAACAAATAGCAAGGAAATAAGCAAGACAATCATCTCCTACATCCTATAATGGAAGCTACGGTGTTTCTAAAAATAAAGGGAAGAGAGTTTGATCTTACACGAACTTCCTAGGCCAAGATAGAGATGATACTTAGAGGAAGGAAATGGAAAAAAAATCTGATGGTGTGAGAAGAAGAAGTCACGCCTAGAGGAAACAAGGAAGGGGGAGGATGAGCTTGTCTTGAACATCCATTTCACCCACACTAAAAGCAAGATGGAAATGAACAAATGAGATATTAAAATGGGGAGGTGAGTTCGGCTGAACAAAGAAAAGGGAAAGCAATGGATACTTGGTTTGTTCTCCTTTCTCACCAAAACATAGATAAGCAAAGGAAAAGTAAAATAACATGAAGAGATGATGAATGGGGGAGGGCTACGGCTCATAAGAAAGAAAAGGAGGAGATGGAGAACAAAATAAAATAAAATTAAGGGAATATGAAGGGAGGGCTGCGGCTGTTTCAAGGAGAAAAGGAAGAGAAGAATTAAAATTTGGTCAAAACAAATGTGTGGTTTTCCATATATTAAGCAATAAGACCATGCTTGTCATAAAAAAAATCAATCAAAAGGTGACACCTAAACCAAAGCCCATACTTCCCTTACCCACTCTAGTCCAACCTTTGCCTCATTAGTCAAATGAGTCTCGGCGTCCCAAAAATCACGGTGTCGAGTAATCGCGTTAACGATAGTTCGCCGCCCGTTAAATTCGCGAAAATTAATTTAACGAGAAATTAATTCACCGCGTGATAATGTATTCTCATAAATATTAAAAACAATCTAAAACACTAAAAAATAATCACGGGAAGTTACGTTTCGATTTTCATCGAAATCGGAGTTGGTTTTAAATTTTAATACGGGTAAAATTTACCCGATGTTTCAAAAACACGTCGAAACTTTGTTAGAGTTTTCCGACGAGATTTGAACCATGAATTAATATAAAATATTAATTCTTAAATTTAATTTCATCTTGATTTAATTCAATCATTTTCTTAGTGAACAAAAATACGCGTTACCGCGTCATACCGAAAACTTATATAATGTTTAAATTGATGAATTCACATTAAAGCAGCATACGTCTACGCTGTCTATTAATTTGAATTGACATCATGAATAATAATTATTTATAATAAATAAATTATTTAAAATGAGTCAAAATAATTCCACGTACTCTCAGTAAATCATTGAGGTGATCAATCTTTATGATTTATTTTTCGAGTATTCAGGATTTTATCGCAAAAATCACTTTTCTTAAAAATTGGGATGTTACAATACCACCCCCCTTAAAATAGTTTCGTCCTCGAAACTACACAGATAGTAAAATACGAAAAAATTACTTTACTCAAAACCGTAAAATAATTTGCACACATAAGCATTCACAATACTTGTTATTGTACGTAGTACTATAATATTTATAACTACATAGTATAGCATGCAATAATAACAATCATACTCGAAGTCACTAAGCATATATACATATAGCACACCGAAAAGTAAGCGTAGTTAGTGGACGAAGAAATGCTCACGATTGGTGACGCTTCATTCCAGAGCCACGATCTCTGCCCATTCACGGTCACAAACCTGAACTCGAGCACGAACACGAACACGATTACGAACTCGACTATGGCTACACGCCATTACTACGAAATAATACTATCCTATTCACATACAGCCACAATTACACACAATAAGAACATATAAAGGCCACTTAAAACTCCTAAAAAGATTAAAAATTTTCTCGAATCAAACATTTTTTTAACGAAACTATCAATTTCTTAGGAATACACCAACACAAAAACTAATAAAATAAAATTTCATTTTCTCAAGACTCAACCATTCTCATAGACACTAAGGTTCCTTTGAGATTAGGTTCTCCTTGTCTCAAATTTATCAATCATACTTGATTCAAAGATTAAAACAAAGTTAATAATTCTCTCTTATCTTTAAAATCCTTTTAAACCAAAGCTTTAATAACAATATACCAAAACCACTTATAAGATTCTAAGAAATCAAGCAAGGACCTAAAGGAAATTTAAAGTTTTTCTAAAACTCTTCTCTAAACACCTTTCTCAAAACCATCCTTACTCACACATAGACTTATCGTTCAAAAGATTAACACCAAAACTATTATCTTTACACAAGCGAAAACAAAATCATTTTCTAGATTTCATTACAAAATCAGAATTTTAACAAGAAACATAAAAAAAAAACACTTAACACCATTGTCAGCTAGATCATTAACAATGATTCAAGCATTAAGAACATGGAACTAAGACACTCACCTAGAATCTTCCAGGAACTCGCGGTTTGGGGAGGGATCACCAACCATAAAATTGCCCACAACATCACCCAAGGGTACAGAGGATATAAGGAACAGTCCTCACTTGACATCTCTTAGAGCTTTGGCTTAACTAGAGGAATGGAAGGGAACAATTTCCAAGTTTCTCACACACTCCAAGCACTACACGGTCTGGCACTACTTAAGGGGATGCTCAAATAAAATGGGGCTCTTGGAGCTGAATTTGTCCGCAGTGGACAAGAGAATAAAGAGGAAGGAACTAAGTTCTCTCTCTATCTTCCTTTGCTCACACTAAACCCATGATGCAACCAATTATTCACTCCCACTCCCGGAGCTTAGTGTTTCCTAAGGAAGGAATTGGAAAATGGTGGGGGGTCCTCTTAATAGAATCTGTCCCAAACGTATAAAAGGAAAAGAAGGAAAGAATCGAGGGTGGTCACTTTCTCCCTAAATTTGCAAGTTTCTCTCCTAATTCTCACCACTACACGGCTTGCCTAGAGGAAGAGTCGGACGAGAATGAAAATTCCTAGAGTAAAAAGAGGTGCACGACGCATAAGGGGAAGAAAAGGAAAGAGAACTAGGTTCTCTCACCCCACCACTAAGGTTAATCATACAACTAGCTATTCTTCATTATAGGTGAGTGGTCAGCCAGGTAAGTACACGAAAGGATAAGGGTATACTATTCCCATTTACTAGGCTTCTACTCTTAGAGGAAATTCTGTAATCTAAAATTCAGGGTAAGGTCTGGTAAAAGGATTTTGGATACTACCCAATGCTAGCTAGGCAACTTGTGACGTACTAAAACTTCTACCCAAAACTCTAACTAATTTTTCCAGCTCCCATTCAACTAAGTCAAATGGTTTCCACGTAATTTAAGTTGTCACAAGACAATTAATCTGCGTTTGCTGGAATGTAGTCGCGTTTAATATTTCCTTTGGAGAATATTAATACGCTCACACAAATAACAAACACACAATCAATTACATACATTCACAGCAGTACTAAAGTAGACTATTGCGAACACAGATGTTAGTAGCAAACATGTAGCATTCAGAAAATCATGAAACAATTTTCATTTTCAAATTTAATACGTATCAAAATAATTCAAACGACAAACATTGTGGCTTATACTTAGAACCACTAATACTTCAAGGATCACATATATGCAATAATGCTAACAACGTCTCCTATGAACTATCTCTATTCCAAATCTCCGCCTAAGCATAACGCCTTATTCTTTGTGTTTCTGAGATAAATTCTTCACCGCTAAGCTCTCCTTTGCTTAATGGAGAGACACGTCCCTACGTCTGGAATCTGGGTCATCCAAATCCTCTGATCCATCTCTGTCTTATCTTCTAAAACAGGAACAATCATTCGTTTCGGAGACATTGGATTTCCACGACGTTTCTCAACCTAATAAAAATCCCACAATAGGTTTGGTGTGTCTCAGCACACGTTGTTTCAATTAAGGAACAATTTCAAACAATTACAAGTAGAGTTACTCTACTTGAGGAACAAGCATACAAGCATGGTTTGACTCATAACAAAGCACATCTTGACTCCCAACAGGCTAACTTCTATCCTCCCAATACTTGACCAGCTATAGTTTGCCCAACTCACAGTCCGGTTAGAACCGAACCGCTCTGATACCACTATTGTAACACCCTGTTTCGAGTGCTACTAAGTGAACATTCGACAAAAGTTGGCATGTTTCCGAAAGGTGGAATACTCTGTTCGTAGGGTTTTTCGAAATGTGGTCCTATTTTTTTTTAAAAGGTTCTTTAAAGAAGTAGCCGAGTATCACAAATGACTTTTTGAAACATGGCGGAAAATAATTTAAGACATTACATAACCACATTCAATTGTTCCATCAATTCACGTCTAACAATACATATCTTGAAACATGACAGACATTTATTACAATCTTGAACAACGACAATTATTCTATAGCTGGTCAAGACGATACGTTCCTTATTAGGCGCTAGTAGACTCTACCTATACCAAGCTAGATGACCATCTACAGCTGCTCCTCCTTGCGGCTCGACCCTCCGCTTGTTACGCCATCCGGGTTACAATCATTAATTGTGAGAACCACCGCAGCGGTCAACTTCTCAACAGATCATGATAACCAAAGCATAAAGCAATAAGCAACCACAAATTATACAATTCACAAGCAATAAGCAAACAACAATGCAAACAGTTCACAAGGTTCAATTCAAAATGCTCACTCAAGACTCGACTCACGACTCATCTCACCACTCATCTCACAACTCATTTTCTCTCGACTCGACAAATTTTCCGGAAAGCAGACGCCGGTCCACCCACTGAATACCAGCCGTAGCTTTGGGATCCTCGCTCTCCCTAGGTAAGCGACTCAGGTTCCTTACTTATTTGCTGCGACGCCTACCTACTCCACCATACACGAAGGGGACCTAGCACCCTCAGTTGTCCGGCTCACAGCTCAAAAACATCTCGACGACTTGACAATGCTCTCAGACTCAATGAACTATTCGCCGCATACGATATTCAAAGAGTTATACGCAAGATTATTCGACCGCATATCAAATAATAAGAGCATGCTTAATATGAAGAAACGCAATTCAACAATTTAAGCAATAAAAGCAGTTTGCATGAAGAAACGCAATTCAACGATACAAACAGCATAAGCAATTCACAGCATTATTCAACCGCATATTAAATAATTGCACAGCCCAACAACAACAGATGGCAATCAACTCATAGAATTCATCCCTCTGCAACTCGATGGAGTTCACAGAGAGGAACAAACAAGTGTAGGGGGTTGGGGACAGCTACCAACCACTTGCAGACAAACCCACTAAATAATCAGTATATCAAAAAATAAAGCGAAGGGGTACAAGACCCTCACTTCGAACCCTGAGGTTCTCAGACTTCTTCGCATAAATACTTGAATTTAAATTCGCATCTAAAAATTGCCCTTACACAAGGACATACAGAAATAAGTATAAATGTGAAGCGCCCTTACCGAACTCCAAGCCACGCGTCCACATACTTCGCGATTCTACGCCGCACGGTCTCGGATCACTCAAGCCTACTACACAAATCAAGCTTAGCATAATCTAAAGACTTAGTTCTATATCCTTAGGCTCTCATCCTATTCTTTTTTTCTAACCAAGCATTTTCACTTAGTACTTAATACTAAGTTTAGAAAATAATTTACACTTGAATACACACAAATTAAAATTAACATTTTAAAGAATCACCTACACTTGAAAGAAATAACAAACAATTGGAAGAGTAGGGTTTTAAAGACTAAGACTCATTTCCTTTCTAAAACTTAAGACATAAAACCATAACTAGATTTCAATCTCAATAATAATAATATTTGATTCATGGCTCCACTAGGTCTTAGGATTATGAAATCTCTTTGCACCTTAATGCATCATAGCCTTACATTCCAAATCACTTCAAATTAAATCAAAAATCTTTTTCTAAAAACTCTCCAATACTAGAAAATTCCTAAACACACTAAGATTCAATACTTTTATACCAAACTCAATAAAATCTTTAATTAGGCTCCACTTGGCTTTTAAGATTACAAAGAATCCCATTCACCTAAGTGCTTCATTGCCTTAACCATCCCAAAATCACTTTCACTTCAATCAATCCATTCCCAAATTTTCCCAAACTTATACAACAACTCAAAGCACTTAATTAAAGCAAAGAACACACAAAATAATTTCCTTCTAAGCTCAAAGAGCTCGCGGCCACACCCTTTGTTCCTTTTAAAAAAATTGCAACTTCCAATCAACTAAAACAACCTCATTCAATACTTGATTTCTTTCACAAAACAACAAATTATTTCAAAAACAAAGCATTATCAAAGCCAAATACCCAATCATGACTCTTTTCCAGAATTCAAGGGTTTCCAAAATTCACAATTTCATTGATCCAAAGCCAAAATTGACAACAATAACAACAATAACAATTTTCAAGAACTAAGAATCACAAAGCAATTAGATAATTCACATGCAAATCACACAACCCCTTTCCCTTAGGTCATTCAACCAAGGGTTTGTAGAATTTGGGGAAAATTGTGTTCCTCTTTCTCATGATCATAATCAAGCTATAAAATAAACAAATAGCAAGGAAATAAGCAAGACAATCATCTCCTACATCCTATAATGGAAGCTACGGTGTTTCTAAAAATAAAGGGAAGAGAGTTTGATCTTACACTAACTTCCTAGGCCAAGATAGAGATGATACTTAGAGGAAGGAAATGGAAAAAAAATCTGATGGTGTGAGAAGAAGAAGTCACGCCTAGAGGAAACAAGGAAGGGGGAGGATGAGCTTGTCTTGAACATCCATTTCACCCACACTAAAAGCAAGATGGAAATGAACAAATGAGATATTAAAATGGGGAGGTGAGTTCGGCTGAACAAAGAAAAGGGAAAGAAATGGATACTTGGTTTGTTCTCCTTTCTCACCAAAACATAGATAAGCAAAGGAAAAGTAAAATAACATGAAGAGATGATGAATGGGGGAGGGCTACGGCTCATAAGAAAGAAAAGGAGGAGATGGAGAACAAAATAAAATAAAATTAAGGGAATATGAAGGGAGGGCTGCGGCTGTTTCAAGGAGAAAAGGAAGAGAAGAATTAAAATTTGGTCAAAACAAATGTGTGGTTTTCCATATATTAAGCAATAAGACCATGCTTGTCATAAAAAAAAAATCAATCAAAAGGTGACACCTAAACCAAAGCCCATACTTCCCTTACCCACTCTAGTCCAACCTTTGCCTCATTAGTCAAATGAGTCTCGGCGTCCCAAAAATCACGGTGTCGAGTAATCGCGTTAACGATAGTTCGCCGCCCGTTAAATTCGCGAAAATTAATTTAACGAGAAATTAATTCACCGCGTGATAATGTATTCTCATAAATATTAAAAACAATCTAAAACACTCAAAAATAATCACAGGAAGTTACGTTTTGATTTTCATCGAAATCAAGTTGGTTTTAAATTTTAATACGGGTAAAATTTACCCGATGTTTCAAAACGCAGCGTCGAAACTTTGTTAGAGTTTTTCGACGAGATTTGAACAATGAATTAATATAAAATATTAATTCTTAAATTTAATTTCATCTTGATTTAATTCAATCATTTTCTTAGTCAACAAAAATACGCGTTACCGCATCACACCGAAAACTTATATAATGTTTAAATTGATGAATTCACATTAAAGCAGCATATGTCTACGCTGTCTATTAATTTGAATTGACATCATGAATAATAATTATTTATAATAAATAAATTATTTAAAATGAGTCAAAATAATTCCACGTACTCTCAGTAAATCATTGAGGTGATCAATTTCTATGATTTATTTTTCGAGTATTCAGGATTTTATCGCAAAAATCACTTTTCTTAAAAATTGGGATGTTACAGGTTCATTGTTAGGCACGCTTCAATTTCCACTTCTTTAGTAATTCTAGAGTGAGACACTGAGAGCTCTGAGTGAGTCCCTCTCCCTTCTCCCTCTTTGTTTCAATTTATGTAACTCATAGATAGTTACTTCAATCAACAAAGTTTCAATTTCAATTTCAATTTCTGTTACTTGTTCATAACCGCCTATATGGCTCGATAATTGTTTGCATACATTTGCATGATTTAAGTTTTCAGTTTTCCATTTCATTTTCAAGTTCTTTATCTTTTCTGGGGTTTGTTCCCCATTTTAAGTTTATGCTGAGTCCTGCTCAGTCAAACTTCTCTCTTTAGTTCCTTTCCGCTCCTTTTACTCTGCTTCCGTCCCCCTCTTGGTATCAGAGCCTGATGGGGAAGTAGGAACGTGTTATTGAGCTTGAACTGTTTATTATGCATCTAACGTACTTTCTATGTTTAATCATTCTAAAGTGCGGTGGGAAGATGTTATTAAGTTAGAATACTGGGTTACTCCTCTGGTTTACTTGATATGATTAACTATGAAAGAGTTCATCTCTAAGCCTTTGTGTTACTGTTTCGGTTACTCCATTGTTGAAAACTTTGATACTCATGATATTGATTGTACAGATCTGGTATCTTGACATGCTCGTTTACAAGCTGAAATCACTATTCAAAATTTATGTTTATTTGGGTAATAAAAGCTTTTTAGTTTATTATTTGTTGGAGATTAATATTATATATTATGTCTTTAATAATTATTCGGTTCTACTTGGTTATTCAGCATTTGTTTGAAAACTTACCCATCAAAGCAAACTTTTCTTTATCTAGTATTATTAAATCAGTTTTGTCCTATTAGTATGATGAAAAGGTGGTGAGAGAAGCACTAAGTCCCGTGGGTTGTGGCAGTAAGTCTTCATGATTACCACTTTGACAAGAGTACTAATATGGTACACCTTTTATGATTTAATAAAAGACAATCTTTTACAATATGGGTATGTGTTTTAAGACTTTGAAAAGTTGAATAACGTACATAGAACAAGAATACTGGTATTTAAGCCCACAGACTAATATATATTGTTAATATGGCCACAATAAACTAAAAGGAATTTATCTGAAAACCTCAGTCTTGTAAAACTATGAGATGTCTACTGTTTACAGATCTATACTAATCTAGCATGATTGATCTTTTAATTTTCAATGGAACAAAACCTCTTACTGATGAGTATTAGTGCTTGGATGCGAACATACTATACTTGGTTGATTCATACTTGAGTAAATTAGACTGTAATTATTTATTCTTTCTTAATACTTGTAGTCCTAGCATATCATATATATATGATTAAATCTGATTAAGTATCTTAGTGTATAATCTGTTAGTTCTTGTTCAATATCCTAGTCCTAACGAACCAGGTGATGGCGATGGTACTTACGGGTAAGGAAGGCTTGTTTATTTATTGAGCACCGTATTCCATTCCCCCTACCTGTTATCATGTTTCGTCGCTCTCTTCTCGTTTTTCTCCTAACAAGTCTTCTACATCCTCCTCATCCTCCTCACTTTCTAATCAACATAGTTTTTCCAAAAGAGTCTTCAAAGACGAAATTCGCTTCGAAGATCTCAACCAAGATCTAGACAATTGGGATATCCCCAAAATCAAAGACGAAGATCTTTATCAAAACAAAAGAGATTTCAAAATCAAAGATCTTTGGCATAAGCAATCTAACTTCATCATTTGAACTGTTGAAGAAAAATACAAAATTCAATCTGATGATGAAGAAATTTATCTTCATTCTGATAGTAATATCAAGAGCCACAAGGCCAAAGGTTATAGCTATCTTCATATTGGAAGTGTTCAAATAGGCATGAAACCTCTTACAAAAGAATCTCTTAATACGACAGTTCTTTTTTGCCTAAGAAACAAAAGGCATAATCAATTTGAAGCTTCCTTGCTAGGAACCGTTGAATCCAGCTTGTGTCACGGACCAATATTTTTCTATTGTTTTCCCGATCTAACTGTTTGTCTTGACGACAAAAATATTCTTGATGTTTTATTCTTGAATATCAAAATCCATGGGTATGATATGAAAGAAGGATCTATACCTATTGCTCTTATTTACAAAATTCAATACAAAGTCATGAACTCTGTAATCTCCAATTTTCTAAAAACAAATTGCGAAAAACGCGGAGAAACAACCTTATTTCTTACTGATAATTCTAAAGCTAATGTTCCTGTTCCTAAGACCATCCAATGGAATGAAGTCACGCTCCCGGAGAAATGGACTTTGGAAAGAGCTACTCCTGCTAATCCCACAATTACTCCCAATTTTCAAAGCATTCTTCAACATCCTACTGGTCAAGTTGATCTAATTTTTGATAGAAGAAACTCTTTTTCTATCCGGATCTATTAGATCTAATGATGATTTTGATCGCTTTTCTAGAAGATCCTTTTCAACTTCTAGATCAATTCCATGATCTGAACCGGAACCTTCCCATGATGGATCTACAATTCATCTACAAGGATTTGAAGTTACTACTCCTGTAAAAACTTCTTATCAGAAAGATGAAGATGCTCAAACTATCCTATCCCCAACATACTCTTCTCTTAATCCTGATTATGAAATTAATACAATTTCATCTGTTTTTATTCCTGACAGAAAATCAATCCAAGAAGAATTCTTCTCTGAGAAATGGTCTTCCCATAGAAAGTGGTTCTTCAACAATTTTCGTGGCAAAAAACGTAAACAAATGCAAGACAAGTTTTATGAATTTCTTGGACAAATTCATTACAATCTCCCATTTTTCAATTGGTTTAATGGCATTGCTATTAAAAACAATCTTAATTATCCCTTTAAAAACCCTTCTTTGAACAAAAAATCCCTAGAAGTCATCAAAAAATGGCATCTTGGAGATGGTCAGGTTATTCAATCTGAATTACCACCCAAAACTCCCTTTACTATCACTCTCACTAATAAAGATTCGTCCAAAAATCTCATAGCTGCTCCTTTTGGTTCTAAATCTGAAGATGAGCCTATTTCTCCAAAAGATATTAAAATCCATACGGAACAATTCAATTATACCAATCGTTACCTTCAAAATCTGGGAGATAAAGTCCTTGAAACCACAAAGGTTGATAACGATCCTCATACTTCTGTTCAAATTGAAAAACCTTTGTTCAATCCTTACCGGATTTCTAACAATGGCAAAAAGGCCCTTCATCTTTCTGGGCCCAGAACTCAGATTAAAAGGGAAGTTGAAGAAGTTCATACTGAATTTCTTGCCAAAATTAACAAGCAATTAGAATTCTGTAAAGTCATTCCTAACTCCCCTGAGATTGAAACTCCTCCTCACAGAAATCCCCCGAAAAAGAATTCTATAAATGTTCTTAGACAACCTTCTTCAGCCTGTTCCTCTGAAGAAGAAGAATTTGATATCAATATCAATCCCGTCATTACTGGCCCCAACTTCAATTGGAAACAACCAACCAAGTTCTACTACCCTAGAGCTACTACCCCTGATCTTCTCTTAGAAGAAAAGGGTTCCAATTCCAATTTCAAAAGTTTTAATGCCAATAACGTCTATGAATGGAATATAGATGGTGAAAATGAATATGGCATTACTAAAATTCTCCAAAATATGACCATGGTTGCAACTGCCTATGAAACTTCCAACGACTTTCCTGAATCTATGATCGTTGAAATCATTGTTGCAGGTTTTTGTGGACAACTTAAAGGTTGGTGGGATAATTATCTCTCTGATCAACAGAGACTCTCAATCCTTAGTGCCATTAAAAACTGACCTTGAGGGTATTCCTATTTTGGAAAATGGTGCCAGCATCCCTGATGCTGTCAATACTTTAATTTTTACTATAGCTCAGCATTTCATCGGAGATCCTTCTATTATCAAAGATAGATCTGTTGAATTATTAGCCAATCTTAGGTGTAAATCCTTGGGTGATTTCAGGTGGTATAAGGATACCTTCCTAACCCGTGTTTATACTAGGGAAGATAGCCAGCAAGCTTTCTGGAAAGAGAAGTTTTTAGCTGGTCTTCCTAAATCACTTGGTGACAAAGTTAGAGAAAAACTTAGAAACCAAAATCTCAATTCTCCCATTTGTTATGATCAATTAAGCTATGGACAGCTTATTGCTATTATCCAGAAAGTTGCTCTAAAGATTTGTCAGGATGACAAAATTCAACAGCAGTTGGCCAAAGAGAAAGCCCAAACTCGCAAAGACTTAGGAACCTTCTGCGAGCAATTTGGCCTTCCTTGTGCAAAAAGGCCCAGTTCTAAACCTAAGCCAAAACATCAATTTGGTCCTCGTCGGCCTCATTATTATAAGAACAAACATTCAAAACCAAAACCTGATCCGACATATCAAATTGAGAAGAATGATTCTCAAAACAAAAAGAAAATTATCTGCTTTAAATGTGGTAAGCTTTACCATATTAGTAGATATTGTAGGATCAATAAGAAAATCAGTTCTCTTAACCTCTGAGAAAGAAATCCAAGATAAGATCAGCAGCCTTTTGATAGAATCTTCTCAAGATGAAGACTCTTCTGATGATCTTTCAAACCAATCTTCGGATAATCTTAACCAAATACAAGATGATGATTTACCCGAATCATCAATCAATGTTCTCTCCAAAGAGCAAGATTTGCTTCTTGAGGCTATTAGTGCTATTCCTGATCCCCCAGAAAGAACAAGATATCTGGAAAGGCTCAAAGCTACCTTAATAACCAAACCTCCCAGAAACCCTTTGGTTACCAACAAGTTTAGCCTCAAAGAAACTTTCAAGCGGCTTGAGAAAAGTAGCATCAAACTCATTACTATTCAAGATCTCCAAGTTGATATTAATCTGCTTAAATCTGAAGTTTATGACTTAAAGCAAGATGCTCATAGTCTCTAGTTGCAATTAGAGAATCAATCCATCATAGAACAAAGTGCGATTGAAGTCTCTAATTCTATCAATGAAATGACGATCCTCTTGATCTTGAATTTTTAGGATCCATCAATTTTTGGAAAAATTTTATATTAGTATCAAAATCATTATTAATGATTTTACCCTTATTACTGCTCTTCTTTTTGACACTTTGACAGTGATTCAAACTGTATTTTGGAAGATTTAATTCCTTCAAAGTATTTTGAAAAAACTTCAGAAAGCCTTAGCACTGTTAATGTAACACCCCATTTCCGGAGCGCTGCTAAACTACATATTAATCTCGACAGTCCAAAGTACTTCCGAAAATGGAATACACTGTTGCATGGTTCCTAAAAATGTGGGTCTATTTTTTTTTTCCTGTTCAAACTCCCTTAAGTAATTCGCAACCAGAGTATTACAACATTTTCGAAGGCGGTGGAAAGTACATTATCATGTCTAACTCTCCAAACCATGCAAAGGAATTTAATTAAGACGTACACATAAAATAATTCAAGTCTTGAAACATAAAGCATCTATTACAACATTGTGATTATAGCATTTGACACCCTATAGCTGGTCGGAGCACTACTACACTTACTAGGCCCCTTGGTAAATTCACCATGCGACTACGCAAGGCAAATAGCCATGTAGGACTATCCTCGGCTACGCTCGGCAGTAGTCTCGAACAATCCGCAGTCTCCATCATCTGGGTTACATTCATTGATTGAAAGAACCACGGGCAAGGGTCATCTTCTTAACAAAACATATAACGCTAACAACATGTATACTAATCACATCATACCAATGAATTATACATGAACACAGTATAGCATAGCATAAGAAACATAACACTTCAACATGTAGTTCAACAACATCATAAATGCATCTAGTCAGTATGCGGATGTAGTCAGCGTGAATTATTACGGCTTAATTCCTATACCAATAGGATAAAAGGCAACCTGCCACAACAACTTTTGTATACCCATACCAATGGGATATGTGACACGGCCGACTAACGCCTCGGTATACACGCGCCTCTACAATGAGACCTTAAGTTCGTAGTCGTCCTTTAGGCCAGGGCCAACGCGCGAATACCCTGACACTAGGAAACAACCATCTGGTGACACTAGGAAACAACCATCTAGTTTAGGGTAAACGATATCTTATGATCGTATGCTTACACAAAGTCCTACTATCCTCGGATGCACTTGCAAGAAGTGTCCGTGACTTAATGCCACGATTTATATGATCGTAATTGATGTATTGAAAACCACTTCCTCCACGTGATTACTTGAAACACCCCCTTTCTTTTTCTTTTTACTAGAAACCACCCTTGCTAAGAATCTAGTGTCATCTTTTTATTTTGTTGATTTTGTTGGAACTTAGCTATTCATTCATTTAGTTATTTATTTTGAAAACCCCTTTTTTTATTCTTTAGAAGAGTTTGAAGTCCCTTTTTCTTTCTTGAAAATTCTTTGAGCTGAAAACATAATTCCTTTTTAACTGCAAATCCCATCCTTGCTACTAGGCTCTGTTGGAGAGCCCTTTTTTTTTTTTTTAATTATCGCATTCAAAACCTACATTCTCTAGTTTCGCAAATCGTATTCGTTTTCAAGAAAATGCATCGGAGTAGCGTGTCATCTGTACATCAATTACATCGTTCAAATTGTGCATCATCACTACATGCATACATACAACTTAATCACAACAATACAATTAGCCAAATCCATCCAATACAACAACATATAACTCAAAGATGCTTACACTCATTGGAGGGAATTTCCTTACTAAGGGTTATACAAATCATAAACACAAATCACATGTACTAATCAAACAAGATATCAAGAAGAAGCACTTTCATAAGCATCTGATGGCAATTATACATCACCTAAACAATATCTAGAAGATGCCGCTTACCTAAAGGCTTTCCTTCCACGTCAAATCGCATACTGAACTCTACAGTGAATCGATCACGATCTCACATCCACGATCCTAACCAAACAATTTACTTAGGGCTTAGTAAACAAACTAAAACCATAAACCCCTAGAAACAGCCACGGTTTCTACCATCCTACCCCAATTCAAAACATTTCAAGTCCTAACTTATTACCCCCACACTCAACATGGTAGAACACGGTTTGAAGGTATTAAGCACTTTTTAGAAAACTTTCAATACCTAAACACCAAATGTTTTTAAAGAAACTTCATCTATCTTTCTAAGCATTCAAACCATAGACTTGTTCCTTATCATTAAGATCCAAATAAAACAATTTGATCAAAAACCTTAGCATAAACTCGAATACATGCAAACGCCAAATCTGTCCCCTAACTTCGTCGATTTTATTAATATAGCAAACAGCGTCGGATTTGAGCAAATGACCACTCCCTGGAAAGCTTGGAGTGTCTAGTTTTTGGAAATGAATTTTAATTTAACATTTCATTATCCATTTGATCTGATTTAATAAAAGATTTTGGTGTCTGAGAAAAAGGACACCTTCTGTTTGCCAAATTGTAACGTATTTTAAATTATCAATACTCAACCAAATTGATAAGGTGTGTGTGCAAAATGTAGAGAAATGAGTCTAGTTTCGAGAACATCAAGAATCAGCGAAAAAGGATATGTGTGGAAAAGCGTTATGACCAAAACACTAAACATATGTCGCTGCAGTTTTTGTTTTTCAACAAGATTAAAATCAACACCCTTTCCTTGACTCAATCTTTTCTTGGAAACACTTAGGTTTTCTCAAGTTGAAGATTCTCATTGTCAAGGGGTTTTAAACAACATTTTCTAGGGAAAAATCTTCTTCCAATCATGGCATAAATCAAGCTCATGGAGGAGAAATCATGACATGCAAATTAGTAAAACTTAAAATAACAACAAAATACCCTCATGCAAGATAAGATTCACTTGGAAAACAATCCATTCGTTTTCCCTCCTTAGGTCATGGCCTAGAGCTCTTTAAGGAAGGGGAAAATTTGTCATTTTGTCTCCTTGATCATCATCAAGAATGTAACGCCCTAACTCTAATTAGGGAATTACTTGCTAATTTAAGATTGAAAACTACACCTGGAAAATTTTCTCAAATATAACAACATTAAGACATAAATAAACCTTGTTCAAAAGACCTGTTTGACTTGGAAAGAAATATTTCAAAGTCCCAAACATGACACATATATATATCAGAGTTTCAAAAGCGAAATAACTTTATCATTTACATCACTTTTTATAAAATGACCACAAGATAAAACAAATATAATCTATACATTATTTTCTAATTGCAAAGGACTCATCCTAGAGATAAGGACCACGACTCGTGATCAGGTGACTCAATGTCTTCGAGGGCGAGGCCAGAACATGCTCGTGCTCTAAACCTCCTCCAACAAGTATACACGAAACAACGCCCCAACGGTGAGTTTATAAAACTTCGATAACATAGACTTAGAAGAAAAAATGCCTTTCTGGGTTGTTTCGACCATATGCAGCGTGTGCTACGTATGGAAAATCCTCCTAACAACATATACTTAACATATACTAATACTATGGCGAACTTAACATCATCTTCATTCATTCGGTCAAACTTCGAAACATAACTTGCTTCAAGAACATTCATTTGCAAGGTAACATAATTCATACACATAACATACAATCACAAATTCAAATCAAACATAATGGGCCTCCTTGTAAGTCTTTTATCGCAACACCGGGTTCTTGGACTTTATTGTCGGCCAGTGGCTTACCCCAGCTGGTGAGCCCGCAATGCCACATCACATAATTAAGTAATACAAGACATTAAACTTTATTAGTCATACATCATAGCATAGGCATCCTCGATCTTTTAAGAAAACTCACTAGGTAGTTAAGTGTGAGCAACTTAACCACACCGGTTTAAAAATTTGATCTGGCGATCGGGCTCGGTGACCACGGTTAGGCGTCTCTTTAAACCGCTAATACCGTATCCTAGCCTTTCAAATAGAAAGAACTTACTAAAGCAGTTTGGGTCTCACCCACACATATATGGCCCATGATAGCTAGCCTTTAACGGAAAACATGGTATTTCTCCAGGACATAGACTATCCTAAGATTTGGATGCTATGTTATAATGTAGCGATTCTTTCATCCTTCACAAATGGATAGGAGAATCAAATCATAATTTCAAGACCATAGAAAAATCAAAATCAAGCCAAGGAATAGACAAGCACATCATAACTAAGCACACTCATAAGTACTCAAAAGATAATATAACAATAAGTTGTACTTTGCCATTATCTAGCACAACAAGTAGTACTTATGTTATCTTTAGTAAAAACTTGTTATATCGTGTTTTGCTTCACATATCATTCAACGTTAGCAATATAGTACTTACTATACGTTAAAGTTAATTAACCTCTTTGGTTCTAGAAGCGAAGCTATGTACACACTACATTACTTAATTATAACACCGTTGTTTAATATGCACACATGAGTATACGACAAAGATCTGAATCTGCACATATCACAGACAATGTATCAAATCACTATTGAATTGTCACGTGTGTTGCATGCGTTGTTTATTAGTACAACAGAATTGACTACACACGTACAGGATCGTTGTCAATTCACAGATGATGCAATATTATATATTACATTAGTTACATATTTATGCAGACAACCTACAACATTCACGCATGTTCATACAAAAACAACAACATAGTAAGTGAATATATAGTTTCTCTAGATTACATACTTAAATTTCCAAAATAAATATTCTTATTATTAAACTGTATTATAACAACAACAACATCAACAATAATCCTTACACCTAGGACAACACACACAAGATTAAATTCATCATATGACATTCATTGTACCTAAAATAAGTGTCTTGGAGCCCAAACTCATACAAATGGGCTAGCTCGGGTGCCGAGCCATTTCAGAATCGAAGTCATACATTTCAGCAAACATAGCAGTCACATAAATAATCCGAGTGAGGCTCGATGGAGCTCACAACAGAACAAACATCAAACATTGGTTTAGGGGGGTTGGGGGCAGCCGTCCAACCCTATTTCAGTCAAACCCCATACAAGACCATTCAGTATGACTAATAAGCTAATTATTGAACTAATAAAATTAATAATAAAACCTAGCACACTCTAAGGGAGGTTTTGGGGGAAGTCTATGTTACCTGAGCAATCCCAAGTTAGGGATTTCAATTCCAAAAATCCCCATTCCTCCATGGAAATGAGCTCTGAAGCTTCAATCTTCATCTTCTTCACCAGAATGGCACATGCAACATCTTCTTCTTTGATTTTCGAGCTCCTTTCCTCCAAACCTGTCTCGATCTCTCTGTTTCTTTCTCTCCCAAGCACTGTCCATCTTCCTCTCGGCCTCCTCTCGTTCTTTCTCTCCCTCGGCCCAACTCTCCTTCTTGCTCAGGCGCGCCACCACGTGCGCCGCCGTGGGCTGGCCAGCGTGGCCATCGCTGCCACCTCCTCCTTCTCTTTCACGATCGCAACCCTCTTCTTCTTTCCCTCTCGATCGCATAGCCTCTTCTTCTCTCTCTCGGTGGTTCTGCTTCTTCTTCCCTCTCTCGGCGGTTCTGCTTCTTCTTCCCTCGTGGCCGGCGCAGTGGTGCGCCGCTGCGAGCCCCAAGGCGTGCGGCCTCCTTCCTCTCACCGTCGCACAACATCTCCTCTCCCCTTCCTTCTTCTTCCTTTCTTTTCTCTTTCCCTTTTTCTGATTTTCAATTCCTTCTGTTTCTTTGCTGGAGTTTCACGCAGGAGGGAGAGTAAATGGGTGATGGGAGGGGAACTAAGGTGGAGTTAAGTGAAATGTGGTGCACGGTGGGGCATAGGTTTAATTAAAATCTTATAAATGAACCCTATTAGCTTCCTTAATTTAACCTTTGGTTTCTAATAACATCTTGAGTAATTTTAATCAATTAAAACTGCTCCTAATTAATTGGTACCAAACTTCCTAAATCATTGGGTAAAATTACCATTTTACCCCTTAGTTCCTAATTGGTTTTAAATTACTAAATTAAGGCTATGAACTATTTTTAATCATCGGGGTTAAACCCCTTTCTCACTTAGGATTCCTAATAATTAGGCTTAGGGAATTTGGGATGTTACAAAGAACATGCATGAAGAAATAAGCAAGAAAATCAAAAGTTCAACATCAAAAACCCACATGCAAGACCACATTTTCTTTTCTTTTCAACAAAATCACTTAGAGCTTGGCTTGTGATCTTTTCATCAAGTAGATCCACACCAACAAACAAGGCTCACATATTGTTCATAGCCTAAAATATATTTTTAAAGGAAAAGAAGAAATCTTTATGTTTCATAGAAAGAAAGGATATCACTTTTTTTTTTTAAACAACTATAACACTTAGGTGACAAAATAGATCCTTACTTTTTGTGGTTCTTGAGTCCATCACCTCTTCAACAAGGAAGAATGAAGTATGGAGGTTTTTCCCCCACCTTTTGGATGGCTCAAAACATTTACCAAAAAGGAAGATGAAGAGGAAGAACTATAGGAAGACAAGTTAAGAAAACATAGAAGATTTAACTTGTTTCAAAGGAAAACCATGTAACATGCATAACCATGACAAGAACTAAGAAGAGATAAGCGTATTACCCTCACCATGGGGCTGTTCAGTGGCGAGATTAGCAAGGGGAAAGGAAAGTGCAAAGCCTTGTTCTTTAGTTTGCAAGATGTGCTAGTTTTCTCACTACTTCTCTCTATTTTTCTCTCAACTTCTCTCTAGTTTTCTCTCCACTACTCCACACCACACACAATGAAAGAATGAGCTGAATGAGACACTTCCTCCCCTTAGGAATTTCGACCAGCCCATGCATTAAAGGAAAGGAAAAGAAGCTTGCACAACCATTGGCCACACAAACCCCAAAAAGCCCTAAACTTAGCTACTAATCTTGACCATCACTTAACCCATTCTTGCACACAATTTTTTTGAATTAAGCAAGCCATTCCATTGGTTGAATGGGGCTGCCAAGGTCAGGTTATGGAAAGGGAGAAGATCTCACATGGGTCCTATGACTATAGCCTAGCAAAAGACTACACATTTTAGCCAAAAATGCATCCAAAATCTAATCATTATGGAACTAAATCCTTCCCACCTCATTTATGCCCAATAGAATAAATCACCCCCTGACCACATCAGATTTCATCTCACGAATCAATGGGGTATTCGTTCCCGTTTCGTCGCGCGTTCGGTTTTACGCGTCTCGCGTCTTAACCGAGTAGAAAATACGGTATTATAAAATTTCGTCCGAAAATTACCAAACCACTCTCAATAAATCTAAAATAATATAAAACACTCAAATTCCAAATATAAAATATTTGGGTCAAATTAAAGTCTTAAATCGGGTAAAATCTTACGGGTAGTCAAAACTTCGGCCAGAAAAAGCGGTGGAATTTTAAAGCTGAAAATTTTCTTTGTGACTTAATAAAATATATTGAGTCCCAAATATAATTTTATCTTGATTTAATTCAATCACTTTCTTAGTCAACAAAATGCAGCGTCGGCGCGTCAAACTGAAAACTTATATAAGTTTAAATTGATGAATTCACATTAACGCAGCATACGTCTACGCTGTCCATTAATTTGAATTTACATCATGAATAATAATTATTTATAATAAATATATTATTTCAAAATAACTCAAATAATTTCCCGTACTCTCAGTAAATCATCGAGGTGATCAATCTCTCTGACTTATTTTCAAGTAATCGGGATTTTAACGCTAAAATCTCTTTCCATAAAAATTGGGGTGTTACATTACCACCCTTCTTAAAATTGTATCGTCCTCGAAACTACGCGGATATTAAAATACGGAGAAATTACTTTACTCAAATCCATAAAACAATTTGCACAGATAAGTATTCATAATACATAACATTATACGTAGTACTATAATATTTATAGCTACATAATATAGCATGCAATAATAGCAGTTACACCTGACGACACTAAACATATACATATAGCACACTGAAAGTGAGCGGAGATAGTGGACGAAGGATTCCTCACGATTGACTGGTGCCTTATCCCAGAGTCACACGTCCCACTTATTCACGAACACGAACACGAGCACGAGCACGAACACGAACACGAATACGAGCACGAACACGGATATGAACACGAACACGAACTCGACTACTGCTTCGCGCCATTACGAAGGAAATACTACTAACCTATTCACGAGCAACCACGGTTACCCCATCAAGAATACAAAATAAGCTAAATTTCAAAAAGGTTAAAGCTCCTTTCTCAAAAAAAGGTTTCCATATCTCTAGAGAAATCACTAAAATAGAGAACTAACGAAACAAAATTTTACTTAAGACTCAACCATTCTCATAGACAGCAATGTTCCTTTGAGATTTGGTTCTCATTGTCTCAAAAACGTTAAACGCACTTTAGTTGAAGGGTTAAAACAAAATTAATATCTCTTTCTTAAAAACTTTTTAAATCAAAGCCTTTCCCAAAAATTTTCCACACACCAACAACTAAGCACTCAAAACTCGAATCATTCTCTTTCAAACTTAGCACAAATATTAAGCTTCTAAAATAACGAATTATCAAGCATTAACATATTAATTGAGTAAAACAAAGATTAACAATTAAATTTACTATGCACCCTCGCGGTTTAGAGAATGCAGTTATACAATAATAAGTTTCCCACCCAATTTTTCAAATCTTTTCTAGTAGCAAAACTCACACCAAAGTTAAAAGGTTTTCAACATTAAAATCCTTTTCAAGGCTCCACCTTGTTTAAGGACCACAAGGATTCCTTTAACATTAGGTGTTTCATGGCCTCAAAATACTAAACAAAACTTAGCAATAAATTATGCTAAAGCCTTTTCTTGCAAGTGTAAATAAATCACCCAAAATGTAAAATCGAAGATTATTTCCTTATCATAACTCAGTTCAAGTTCGAGGATTTCAAAACCCGTTCTTATTATTCAAACACAAAATCTAATACTAAATCAAATACTTAATAATTCAACTAGTCAAGACTCCACTCTGGTTTAGGAATACAAGGATTCCCTTCAACCTCTGTGTTTCATCGTCCCAAGGTGCTAAAACAACATTTTACAAAATTCTAGCTAAATCAATTTTTTTTAAATACTCATAAACTATAACACTATCTAAACTATGGAAGAAAGAAGTTGATATCACATAAATTTCTTCTTTTCTCTCTTGAAGCTCACGGCTTCAACAACAAAAATTAGGGTAGAAAAAAATGTTTAATTTTCTTTCAACAAAACTTTAATAACAATCTACTAAAACTCTAAGGATCGAATAAAAGTTTCAAATAAAATTGTTTCTAAAAACTACTCTCCAAATCAGAGCTTGAATTAGCTCAAGGAGAACGAAACTAAATACGTTTCACTACAACAAAAATAGGCAATAAACAGCGCTTATTTTTGCCTTAACTTAAAGCGCAGTATTTGCTTATTTAGCCATTCTTGATTGTTATTAAAAAACAGCGTTTTTGAGCTATTGAAAATTGACAATAAGCAGCGCTTCCTTAAGGAAGCGGCTGTTTATTGTCATTTTTCAGCATCAATAACGGTAACCGTTAAAGGAAGCGTTTGTTTATTGTCAATTTTAAGCATCAATAGCGGCTTCCATTAAGGAAGCGTTGTTTTTCATCCCTTTTTTAGTAACAATTCACGTAGATGTTTTTTTTTTTGAGACGGTACCAGAAACATAAAAATGAATAAAACACATCCAGTACAAGATTTTTCTTTCAATATAGATGAATATAGATCCAAGATTTTTCTTTCAATAAAGATCCAAGATGAATAAAACACAAAAACAGTACCAGATTTTTCCTTCAATACAGATCCAAGAAAAATAAAAATTGAATCTGAGATCCAACAAAAAACCTAAGCTACGATCTTTCTCTCGTTCTTCTCTCGTTACGCCTCTTCTTCAATCATTTCAAGCGCTCTGCCCCTTCTTCAATTGTTGCTCTCTCGTTTTGCCCTTCTTCAAATCACGGATCCAATGGAAGCTATTAACGAGCTTGGGGTTAGGGTTTGGAGAAAAATTGGGAAATCAGCGAACATGAAAAACGAGCCAAACCAAATCCACAGAAACATGAAAATTGGGGAACTCACCATGTGAAAGAACAAGCCAAACCAGAGCTACAACAATACCGCACCTCCTCTTCTTCTTGTTGTATTTCTTTGGAGCAGGGACGGTGAAAGCGAGAGATGTGTCGCGACGAGAAATGCTAGTTGTGTTTGCGATGGAGAAGAAGATCATTTGGGGTTTACAATGGAGAAGAGGATCATTGGGGTTTGCGATGATGGCGAGGCAAAAGCGCTTGGGGGTAAGTTTGCGATGATGGCGAAGGTTCTAGAAGCGAGAGGTTTCGGTTTGCAATGATAGCGAAGGTTCTAGAAGCAAAGGAACAAAACAAAGCGAGCGAACCCCACACAGCGGGGTTGGGGTTTGCGATGAGATTAGGGAGCGTGAAGTGGGAAGAGAAAGCGACATTGGCGATGAAGTGGGAGATCGAGCGTGAAGTGAATAATTAATAGGAATTAAATGACCAAAATCAGCGCTTAAAAGCTTTAAGCGCTGTTTAATGTTTTAATCAAAATCAGCGCTTCATATTGGAAGCGCTGTTTATTGTTTAGCACGGACCAAAATCAGCACTTCATAAAGGAAGCGTTGTTTATTGTGTAGGACCAAAATCAGCGCTTCATATTGGAAGCGCTGTTTATTGTGTAGGACCAAATTTTTAGGACCAAAATCAGCGCTTCATATAGGAAGCGATGTTTATTGTTTAGGACCAAAATCAGCACTTCATACAAGAAGCGCTGTTTATTAGCTAAAGTAGCGTTTTTTTAATAAAGCGCTGCTTAAAGTGACGCTATCTTTTACACATTCTGTTGTAGTGCTTCTTGATCAAGACAAAAACCACTACTAATTACACATAAGTTTTTAACGAAAGGACTAACGACAAAACTTTTCTCTACCATTCCTATATTACAAGTAAACACAAAACCACCAAGAATTTAGTTAGAAGAGTCTGAAATCATACCTCACACACAATAAATGTGGTCACGGGTTCCTGCTTCTAATTTAATAACGCAACTTTACAAAAATTTGTTCAAACACCACACTAAACTTGGTTTTCCAAAGAAAGACAAGGTTAAAAAAATAAAACTCTCGAACCCATGTTGACTAGAAAATCATGAAATTATCTTTTTCAACAAAAGGAAACAAAACCATTTTCAAACTTTTACTACTATGTCAATCATGTGAAAACATAAAAATATAAATCAATGAAACTACTAACAATTAATACAGAAATCGGAAACAAAAGAATTAAACTATTCATCGAGGGCTCCTCCAAGAACCCACGGTGTTAATACATCAAAAGAAAAGAAAGATCTGCACAATCACAACCACACAATCACAAATAACATCACTCACTAACTTTCCAGCATCTATTCAACTGAGTCAAATGGTTTCCGCGTGAATTAAAGTGTCACAAGACATTTAATTGGCGCTTGCTAGAAAATAATCGCGTTTACCATCTTTGTTGGAAGATAAGAATACGCTCACACCATTATCAATCACACACATTTACAGCAGTGTAAGCATAAGCTACTGCGAAAACACAAATGTTAGTGGCAACCATGTCACATTCAGGAAATCACGAAATATCTTTGGTTTTCAAATCTAAATGCATTATCAAAATAATTTCAACATCAAACATTGTGGTTTATATCTAAAGCCACTAATATCTCAAAGATCACACTAAGGAATAATATTAATAGCGATAATAGCGTCTCCTACAAGCGGTCCACTATTAGAATCTCTGTCCATGCATAACTCCTTATGTCGTGTTTCCCGAGATGAATTCTTCAGCCGTTGAGCTTTCTCGTCTGCTTAACGGATAGACATGCCCCTCTTTGGTTGAAGGTGTACCCTCCCCAGTGTTATAGTTGCTTCCACCTTTGACGCTTGACAATCTCTGGCATCATGACTAGGTTTGCTGCAGTTGGAAACACACTCCGTCCAGTGTAGAACAATTGCTGACAATATGCCCCAATTTTTCCACAATGATTGCAACTTGTTCTCCTCTGTTCTGATTTCCTTTGCCTACACTCTGGGTCATCCGAGTCCTCTGCCCCATCAGCGACTTATCCGTCCAAACAGAACAAACCACTCGTTTCTGAGATATTGGATTCCCACAAGGTCTCACGACCTAGTAGAAACCCACAACAATTTTATGTCTCAAGACACATTGTTCCAATTAAGAAACAATTTCACACAATTACAAGTGGAGTCACTCTACTTGAGGAGCAAACAAAATACATAAGCACAATTTGACTCCTCACAATCTATATTCTACACAACTTGAGCACTTGACCACTATAGTTTCTGACTCACGGTCAGGTTAGAGCAGAACCAGCTGCGATACCACTAATGTAACACCCCATTTAGGGCGCTACTAAACTACATATTAATCTCGGCAGTCCAAAGTACTTAGAAAATGGAATACACTGTTGCATAGTTCCTAAAAATGTGGGTCTATTTTTTCTGTTCAAACTCCTTAAGTAATTCGCAGCAGTATTCTGACATTTTCGAAGGCGGTGGAAAGTACATTATCATGTCTAACTCTCCAAACCATGCAAAGGAATTTAATTAAGACGTACACATAAAATAATTCAAGTCTTGAAACATAAAGCATCTATTACAACATTGTGATTATAGCAGTTGACACCCTATAGCTGGTGAACACTACTACACTTACTAGGCCTTGGTAAATTCACCATGCGACTACGCAAGGCAAATAGCCATGTAGGACTATCCTCGCTACGCTCGTGATAGTCTCGAACAATCCACAGTCTCCATCATCTGGGTTACATTCATTGATTGAAAGAACCACGGGCAAGGGTCATCTTCTTAACAAAACATATAACGCTAACAACATGTATACTAATCACATCATACCAATGAATTATACATGAACACAGTATAGCATAGCATAAGAAACATAACACTTCAACATGTAGTTCAACAACATCATAAATGCATCTAGTCAGTACGCGGATGTAGTCAGCGTGAATTATTACGGCTTAATTCCTATACCAATAGGATAAAAGGAAACCTGCCACAACAACTTTTGTATACCCATACCAATGGGATATGTGACACCGGGCCGACCAACGCCTCCTAGTATACACTGCCCTCTACAACAGACCTTAAGTTCGTAGTCGTCCTTTAGGACAGGGCCAACGCGTGAATACCCTGACACTAGGAAACAACCATCTAGTGACACTAGGAAACAACCATCTAGTTTAGGGTAAACGATATCTTATGATCGTATGCTTACACAAAGTCCTACTATCCTCGGATGCACTTGCAAGAAGTGTCCGTGACTTAATGCCACGATTTATATGATCATAATTAATGTATTGACAACCACTTCCTCCCTAATCTCATTTTCTTTAAAACTCTTCGCGTGATTACTTGAAACACCCCCCTTTCTTTTTCTTTTTACTAGAAACCACCCTTGCTAAGAATCTAGTGTCATCTTTTTATTTTATTGATTTTGTTGGAACTTAGCTATTCATTCATTTAGTTATTTATTTTGAAAACCCCTTTTTTTATTCTTTAGAAGAGTTTGAAGTCCCTTTTTCTTTCTTGAAAATTCTTTGAGCTGAAAACATAATTCCTTTTTAACTGCAAATCCCATCCTTGCTACTAGGCTCCGTTGGAGAGCCGTTTTTTTTTTTAATTATCGCATTCAAAACCTACATTCTCTAGTTTCGCAAATCGTATTCGTTTTCAAGAAAATGCATCGGAGTAGCGTGTCATCTGTACATCAATTACATCGTTCAAATTGTGCATCATCACTACATGCATACATACAACTTAATCACAACAATACAATTAGCCAAATCCATCCAATACAACAACATATAACTCAAAGATGCTTACACTCATTGGAGGGAATTTCCTTACTAAGGGTTATACAAATCATAAACACAAATCACATGTACTAATCAAACAAGATATCAAGAAGAAGCACTTTCATAAGCATCCAGTGGCAATTCTACATCACCTAAACAATATCTAGAAGATGCCCTTACCTAAAGGCTTTCCTTCCACGTCGAAATCGCATACTCGAACTCTACCGCGAATCCGATCACGATCTCACATCCACGATCCTAACCAAACAATTTACTTAGGGCTTAGTAAACAAACTAAAACCTTAAACCCCTAGAAACAGCCACGGTTTCTACCATCCTACCCCAATTCAAAACATTTCAAGTCCTAACTTATTACCCCCACACTCAACAAGGTAGAACAAGGTTTGAAGATATTAAGCACTTTTTAGAAAACTTTCAATACTTAAACACCAAATGTTTTTGAAGAAACTTCATCTATCTTTCTAAGGATTCAAGCCATAGACTTGTTCCTTATCATTAAGATCCAAATAAAACAATTTGATCAAAAACCTTAGCATAAACTCGAATACATGCAAATGCCAAATCTGTCCCCTAACTTCGTCGATTTTATTAATATAGCAAACAGCGTCGGATTTGAGCAAATGACCACTCCCTGGAAAGCTTGGAGTGTCTAGTTTTTGGAAATGAATTTTAATTTAACATTCCATTATCCATTTGATACAGTTTAATAAAAAGATTTTCGGGTGTATAGAAAAGGACAGCTTATGTTTGCCAAATTGTAACGTATTTTAAATTATCAATACTCAACCAAATTCAGTAAGGTGTGTGTGCAAAATGTAGAGAAATGAGTCTAGTTTCCAGAACATCAAGAATCAACGAAAAAGGATATGTGTGAAAGCGTTATGACCAAAACACTAAACATATGTCAGTACAGTTTTTGTTTTTCAACAAGATTAAAATCAACACCCTTTCCTTGACTCAATCTTTTCTTGGAAACACTTAGGTTTTCTCAAGTTGAAGATTCTCATTGTCAAGGGGTTTTAAACAACATTTTCTAGGGAAAAATCTTCTTCCAATCATGGCATAAATCAAGCTCATGGAGGAGAAATCATGACATGCAAATTAGTAAAACTTAAAATAACAACAAAATACCCTCATGCCAGATAAGATTCACTTGGAAAACAATCCATTCTTTTTCCCTCCTTAGGTCATGGCCTAGAGCTCTTTAAGGAAGGGGAAAATTTGTCATTTTGTCTCCTTGATCATCATCAAGAACATGCATGAAGAAATAAGCAAGAAAATCAAAAGTTCAACATCAAAAACCCACATGCAAGACCACATTTTCTTTTCTTTTCAACAAAATCACTTAGAGCTTGGCTTGTGATCTTTTCATCAAGTAGATCCACACCAACAAACAAGGCTCACATATTGTTCATAGCCTAAAATATATTTTTAAAGGAAAAGAAGAAATCTTTATGTTTCATAGAAAGAAAGAATATCACTTTTTTTGAAACAACTATAACACTTAGGTGACAAAATAGATCCTTACTTTTTGTGGTTCTTGAGTCCATCACCTCTTCAACAAGGAAGAATGAAGTATGGAGGTTTTTCCCCCACCTTTTGGATGGCTCAAAACACTTACCAAAAAGGAAGATGAAGAGGAAGAACTATAGGAAGACAAGTTAAGAAAACATAGAAGATTTAACTTGTTTCAAAGGAAAACCATGTAACATGCATAACCATGACAAGAACTAAGAAGAGATAAGCATATTACCCTCACCATGGGGCTGTTCAGTGGCGAGATTAGCAAGGGGAAAGGAAAGTGCAAAGCCTTGTTCTTTAGTTTGCAAGATGTGCTAGTTTTCTCACTACTTCTCTCTCTATTTTTCTCTCAACTTCTCTCTAGTTTTCTCTCCACTACTCCACACCACACACAATGAAAGAATGAGCTGAATGAGACACTTCCTCCCCTTAGGAATTTCGACCAGCCCATGCATTAAAGGAAAGGAAAAGAAGCTTGCGCAACCATTGGCCACACAAACCCCAAAAAGCCCTAAACTTAGCTACTAATCTTGACCATCACTTAACCCATTCTTGCACACAATTTTTCTGAATTAAGCTAGCCATTCCATTGGTTGAATGGGGCTGCCAAGGTCAGGTTATGGAAAGGAGAAAGATCTCACATGGGTCCTATGACTATAGCCTAACAAAAGACTACACATTTTAGCCAAAAATGCATCCAAAATCTAATCATTATGGAACTAAATCCTTCCCACCTCATTTATGCCCAATAGAATAAATCACACCCTGACCACATCAGATTTCATCTCACGTATCAATGGGGTATTAGTTTCCCGTTTAGTCAGCGTTAGGTTTCTGGCGTCTCGCGTCTTAACCGAGTAGAAAATACGGTATTATAAAATTTAGTCCGAAAATTACCAAACCACTCTCAATAAATCTAAAATAATATAAAACACTCAAATTCCAAATATAAAATATTTGGGTCGAATTAAAGTCTTATGTCGGGTAAAATCTTGCAGGGTAGTCCAAAACTTCGACCCGAAAAAGCGGTGGAATTTTAAACTGAAAATTTTCTTGTGACTTAATAAAATATATTGAGTCCCAAATATAATTTTATCTTGATTTAATTCAATCACTTTCTACGCTGTCCATTAATTTGAATTTACATCATGAATAATAATTATTTATAATAAATAAACTATTTCAAAATAACTAAAATAATTTCCCGTACTCTCAGTAAATCATCGAGGTGATCAATCTCTCTGACTTATTTTCAAGTAATCGGGATTTTAACGCTAAAATCTCTTTCCATAAAAATTGAAATTATTCTGATTAACGACTCTGTGTTAAAAATCAATTTCAAATTATCTTATGCTACTATTGAAAACCAGGATTTAAGAATAAATACCTCTTTTTTACTGGTAAAAAATTTGAAACATAAAGTAATTTTGGGAACTCCTTTTATCAAATTACTTTTTCCTTATCAAACTACTGATGAAGGTATCACTACGCAATACCAAAATCAGTCAATTATTTTCAAATTCTTGAAAATACCCATTTTGCCTAACCTTGATATCAATCCTATTAACCATTCTTACCCATTCAAAAGAATTTCAAAATCTGTTTTGCAAGTGTCCAGTCCGTTAATGGAATTTAACCATATCAGACTTCCAACCTTCTCTGACAGACAATTTAATGGATTATCTAAATCCAACCTTGATCAGACACAACAATGTCTTCTTGATAACCTCTGGCTATCAACACACATTGAAGGTAAACTCAATTCTGTAAATGCTCTTGCAGTTTATTTTTCTAAAATAAACGAGTCTTTCAAAAATTTTGAAAAAACCAATTTGCTTTATCAAATTAATTTTCATAAACTCAAACTCAAAGAGAAGGTCTTTGATCTTCCTGAGGAAAATATTGCCTCTCATAATACTGGTAGTTTGAGTGATGAGAGTTTTGAGAGAATCAAAACACTTGAAGCCATCAATCAAACACTGTCCAGAGAGGTTGTGTGTTTAACTAAAAATTATGCAGTTTTACTTAGAGATTTCAACAAGTTGAAGAGCTTCAGCACCAATAATCAAGATTTGAAAAGGAAGTTTACTTTACAAACTTCTCAAATTATCAGACAATTAACTAATTATGTGGATTTTGAAGTAAACCTTTTAATCCAGAAAAAATTAGAAGATTCAATTTTCCAAGATTTTATCAATGCTCAAAACTGTCTATGGGACATCTCTCAAGGTATAAAACAAACCCCTGGGATTCATATCTGTCAGCCCATGAGATATTTCAGTTTTCCTTCTGCTCATCCTGAATATGGAGAAGATGTAAAACGCACCTTCACCGGAATCTTAAAAGCCAGAATTAGTCTCCCTTTCTATTCTACAATTTACTATTTGGGAAAGGAGTATACAATCTGGACTTGGCTAGATCTGGGAATGCTAGATCAATTTTGGACTAATGATGCTTCCAATATAGTTTATGGTCAGAAAAATTATACTTGCTTTGGTGCAACAATTAAAGAAATTTGGAAGAGTTACTTTTGATGTTAAGTCATCTCTTCCCACCGCAAATGGCCTTTTAGCAATTGAAGCCAAACACCATTTTAAGACCAGTACTGCCACCTTCAGACCATGGTTCAGCTGGCCAGTACAAGACAAAACCTTTATTAATTCAATTTGGCTAAGAAATGAAATAATCAAAAAAGAATTTCTCACTTGATTGGATGGGCTAATCTCAAGTTAATAGGAGAAACTCCTATCTACAAATTATGGGCATTTAAAGGATGTTTTCCAATAGAATTAACTATGCCTTTTCCAAATACTTACTCTTCAATATTTGAAGAAATTTGTTATGATGAGGCATACTTTCGAGAAGATTCAGATGAAGACCTTGAAGACATCGAATTTCACAATTTGATGAACAGGATCGAACCATGATTTCCTCTTTCACAAAGTCTTTATCCCTTTTAATTTTCAAAGATTCCCCTCAATTTGTCCACCGACAAAAGCAAAAGCTTTGAATTCAAATATGTATTTTTACTATTTTCGTCTTTTGTACTTTAACCGGTACTATTTCAAAATAGTGGCAAATAGTTTAGGTTTCTTCACCTGAACTGTTCAAATAGTTAATTTCAATTTTCTTTATAAGCAGTGCTTAGGTTCATTGTTAGGCACGCTTCAATTTTACTTCAATTGTAATTCTAGAGTGAGATACTGAGAGCTCAGAGTGACTCCCTCTCCCTTTTCCCTCTTTGTTTCAATTTATGTAACTCATAGATAGTTACTTCAATCAAAGTTTCAATTTTCAATTTCCTTTCTTTGACTTGTTCATGACCGCCTATATGGCTGGATAATTGTTTGCATACATTTGTATGATTTAATTTTCAGTTCTTCGTTTTATTTCCAGTTCTTGTTTCTTTTCTGGGGTTTGTTCCCCATTTTAAGTTTATGTTGAGTCCTGCTCAGTCCTACTTCTCTCTTTAGTTCCTTTCCGCTCCTTTTACTCTGCTTCTGACCCCCTCTTTGAACTGTTTATTATGCCTCTAACGTACTTTCTATGTTTAATCATTCTAAAGTGCGGTGGGAAGATGTTATTATGTTAGAATACTGGGTTACTCCTCTGGTTTACTTGATATGATTAACTATGAAAGAGTTCATCTCTAAGCCTTTATTATTCTTGTTTGGGTTACTCCATTGTTGAAAACTTTGATAGTCATGATATTGATTATGCACAGATCTGGTATCTTGACATGCTCGTTACAATTGAAATCACTATTCAAAGTTTATTTTTTTTTGGGTAATAATAGCTTTTTAGTTTATTTTTTGTTGGAGATTAATATTATATATTATGTCTTTGATAATTATTAGTTCTACTTGGTTATTGACATTTGTTTGAAAACTTACCCATCAAAGCAAACTTTTCTTTATCTAGTATTATTAAATCAGTTTTGTCCTATTAGTATGATGAAAAGGTGGTGAGAGAAGCACTAAGTCAGTGGGTTGTGGCGATAAGTCTTCATGATTACCACTTTGACAAGAGTACTAATATGGTACACCTTTTTATGATTTAATAAAAGACAATCTTTTACAATATGGGTATGTGTTTTAAGACTTTGAAAAGTTGAATAACGTACATAGAACAAGAATACTGGTATTTAAGCCCACAGACTAATATATATTGTTAATATGGCTGTTGACAAGTGACTCCAAACACAAGAGGGGGGTGAATTGTGTGTGAACGGTGCTTTCAAAAACTTTTGGAGAAATAAGTGCTAATTCTGAGTTGCAGAAATATTAATGTGAAATAGATAAATCACTTGAAGAATAAATTGCAAACGAGTTAAAAATAAAGTAAATAGTAAGATATAAATAATAATAAAATAAAGTACAGAAATTTAATTGACTGAAAAGTAGAGAGATGAGGAGTAAAAAGCACACAACAAATTATCCAGGTTCGGCCACCTAACACCCACTGTGGCCTCGTCCTGTCCCCAAAGCAAACCACTATGGGATTTTCACTAAGACACTAGCTTTTAAATCGGGTTGACTAGAAACCTTTACAACTCTAAAACGAGCAATACGTTCAAGAGATATCACCTCTCTATGAACACCTTGGGATTCCTACCCAAAAATAAATGATTTTCACAAATAAAATGAGGCGAAAAAGATACACTCAATAGTGCGGATATAACAAATTGAAGCTCAAATAATACAACTCAAATTTTGTAGAATAAAAGACTCTCGAAAATTGTGCTCAAATAAGTGTGAGTGATAAAAAATATTTGTGAGTTTTTGGCACAAAAATTAAGCAACTGCGTTGTTGTTGTTGTGTTATAAGAAAGAGCACAGCGTTGTTTATTTATAGACCGACCGAGGAGCGTTTGCCGTTGAGTTGATTTGTCCGTTGGAAGATTTGGCCAGTTGCGGGGATCTGTCGGTTGGAATTTGTCCGTTGCGTTGAAAACACGAGGCGGCTCGGCATCGACCTCACGAAGGCGGCTCGGCGAGACGACCTCGCCACCACGGCTCGACAGGCGACCTCGACCACGGCTCGGCATATGACCTCTGAGCGGCTCGGCAAAAGACCTCGGCACCTGACTCACGTATCGACCTCCTCATCGGCTCGGTCCTCATAGCTCGGCCGCGCGACCTCATCGGCCGCGACCGCGCGACCTTGGTAGCGACCTCATCGGCTTCGACACGGATCATCGGCTCGGCCGCGCGACAAGAGCTCATCCGCGCGACATCGATGCAGCGACCTCATAAGCTTGACCGCGCGACCTCCTCCTCGATTCGACATACTACTTCCTCGAGCTCAACATCCGACTTCCTCCTCATTTCGACATCCGATTTACTCAGAGCTCGACATACGACTTCCTCAGATCTCGACACGCGACTTAATCCTCAGCTCGACATCCGAGCTCCTCAGCTCGACATCCGACACGAGATATGCATGTCAAAATATTTTGTGCGTGTGTGATTTAATTTTAATTGAGAGCTTTTTATTACTACTTACAAATTGTCTTAATAAAGATAAATAAATACCCAGAACCCAAAGACTTGAGAAACAATCATTCTTGATACGCGTCTTGGTATTCTTTTCCACTTTTTGCACGGTTGACTATTTGCAAAGCTCCCCAGAACCCAAAGACTTGAGAAACAATCATTCTTGATACGCGTCTTGGTATTCTTTTCCACTTTTTGCACGGTTGACTATTTGCAAAGCTCCCTTTTGTCAATCATCAAAATCATCCTGTCAAGGCATGTATTCACAGACTCCCCCTTTTTGATGATGACAAACATCTCATGGAGGGAATTTAGTAAAATATAATCATGATATAGCAATGAGATATAAGCATGGTTTTTCAATAAAAGATATCAGAGTTTAAGCACAATATTTAGAAAAACTCCCCCTCCTGATAGGCAATACTTAAAAGATCACCCCCTGAATCATGCATTCATGTAACTCTCCCCTTTTGGCAACATCAAAAAGTGGGAAAGACAAATAAAGCAAGGCATATATTCAGGATTAAACAAGCATATTTTGATAGTTACGTGATACCAAGCTTGGTGTGTGACGGATGAGCTGGTTGGACATGATTAGCTAGTTGCATAAGACAAATGCGTCACCCACTCATTATTAGTACTTAAAGAAAATGGAAGGGGAAAAGACACGCATAAACTTCGTTAGCACACTCAAACGCCCAAGTTAGAATTTATTCAAAAGAAAATGCAATCACAGTGATCCTCAATGCATGATTGGTCTAAAATTCCCAATTCAGTTCTAATAAAAAGAAAGTTTCCTTAGGCAAAGGTTTAGTAAAAATATCTGCAAAATCAGAATCAAGTACCCAATCAAAGTGCATTCGGCACCTTTGGGGTACCATAAACCCGTAGTTTGTGTGCGGTGAGATATCTCATAATGCGTTTCTGGAGAGATGTGATTCCTTAGGACTAGCTTGAAAGCGTGCACACATACAAACACTAAACATAATATCGGGGCGACTAGCGGTGAGATAGAGAAGAGATCTATCATACCTCTATACTTACTTACGCCCGACCGACTTACCACCTTCATCTTTGTCAAGATAGCATGAAGTGCTCATTGGAGTTGAGATTTCTTTTGCATCGGTCATTCCAAATTTCTTGAGTAAATCCTTGCAATATTTGGATTGATTGATAAAAATTCCTTCTTTTGTTTGTTTGATTTGAAGTCCAAGGAAGTAATTTAGCTCTCCCATCATTGACATTTCAAATTCACTTTGCATGATATCAGAAAATTCCTTACACAAGGATTCATTAGTAGCACCAAATATTATATCATCGACATAAATTTGAACAAGTAAAATGTCATGCTTTTTGTGTTTAATGAAAAGAGTGGTATCAACTTTTCCTCTTTCAAAACCTTTTTCAAGTAAATATTTGCTCAACCTCTCGTACCAAGCTCTGGAGCTTGTTTTAAACCATATAAAGCCTTTTCAATTTGAAAACATGATTTGGAAATTCAAAATTTTCAAAACCGGAGGTTGATCAACATATACTTCTTCTTGAATAAAGCCATTAAGAAATGCACTTTTAACATCCATTTGAAAAAGTTTGAAATCCATGATGGATGCAAATGCGAGAAGCATCACGAATAGCTTCTAATCTAGCCACGGGTGCATAGGTTTCATCGAAATCTATGCCTTCTTGATAGTTATAGCCTTTTGCAACAAGTCTAGCTTTATTTCTAACAATGATACCGTTTTCATCAAGCTTGTTGCGAAAGACCCATTTGGTCCCAATGACTAGGTGATCTTTAGGCCTAGGGACAAGTTCCCAAGCATCATTTCTCTCAAATTGATTTAATTCCTCTTGCATAGCAAAGGTCAATGCTCATCAAAGATGGCTTCATTGGCGTCATTTGGTTCAATTTGAGAGACAAAGGCCATATGATGACATGCATGATTAAGAGAGTTTGAGTCGTTACCCACTTTTGAGGTATCACCTATTATGTTGTCAAGAGGATGGTTCTTTGAGACTCTCCATTCCTTTGGAAGATTTGAGTGAGAGAGTTCTTGAGAGGGTTGAGGCAAGGACTCTTGATCCTCCTTTTGAACTTTTGATCTCTCTTGTTCCTCTAAATAGGTATCTCCAAATACTTCTGCAAGATCATCAACACTTTCTTCTACTGAAGATTTGGGGTTAGATTCATCAAAAGAAACATGCACAGATTCTTCAACAGTCCAAGTTCTTTTATTAAAAATTTGAAAAGCTTTACTAGAAGTGGAATATCCAAGAAATAAACCTTCATCAGCTTTAGCATCAAATTTACCAAGGTTATTCTTACCATTGTTTAGGACAAAACACTTGCATCCGAAAACGTGAAGGTGGGAAATGTTGGGCTTCCTTCCTTTGTAGAGTTCATACGGTGTTTGCTTAAGGATCGGCCTTATAAGAACTCGATTCATCACATAGCAGGGGGTGCTCCCGGCGTCTGCCCAAAAGTACTTAGGAAGGTTAGTCTCATTGAGCATCGTCCTCGCTAGCTCTTCAAGAGACCGATTTTTCCTTTCAACCACTCCATTTTGTTGCGGTGTCCTTGGAGCAGAAAAGTTGTGATCGATGCCATTTTCTTTGTTGTTGTCACCATACCGGACATAACCACTATTCTTAGGTACCAATGAGGAGAACTTGCTTTTGTCTCCTGTCATGTGCTTTGAACAGCCGCTATCAAGATACCAATTTAAGTCCTTGGCTTTCAAGCACACCTACAACAACAAATCATATTTTAACCTTTGGTACCCAAACCATCTTGGGTCCATATGAGTTAGTCTTGGGCAAGGTGCCCTTTGGAATCCACATCTTTTTGCCAACTACATTTTTATTCTTTCTAATATTGCAAATAGAAGCAGTGTGACCATTTCTACCACAGTGAAAGCATTTAATGAAAGGACTACTTGAGGGTTTGTTGTGATTGAAGAGTTTAAAAGATTTTTCATGAATTTTTGGATGATAACCTAAACCAGCTTTTCCAAAAGTACCTTTTTGATTTCCTAACATAATGTTTAGATTATCTCTTCCCATCGTAAATTTTGCAAGAGTGTTATTTAAATCCTTAACCTTATTTTTCAAAACACTACACTCATTGCATTTTAAAACTTCATCCTTTTTATTTTCACAAGATATGGGAGGAGAAGTTTCAATCACAGCAACTTGTTTTTCTTTAAGAATCACTATCTCTTTGTTTAAAATTTCAATTTTTGATTCAAGAGAAGAGATGGTTTTCTTAGAAGAAAGAACAATTTTTCCAAGTTTAATCGTTTCATTATTGAATTCTTCACAAGCAATAAGTAATTCATCATAAGTTAAAGAAGAGTCAGGATCATAAAAATTTACCTCATCTTCATCATGATTTGCCATTAGACTAAGGTGAGCCTCTTCATTTTCAGATTCATCAGAAGAATCCATATCATTATCATCCCAGGCAATGTAAGCTCTTCTTCCCTTCGAATCCTTTGGTGGTTTCTTTTGAAATTTCTCATTCCTCGTTTGGTTTTGAGGACAATCGGGTTTTATGTGACCTTTCTTTCCACACTTGTAGCAGGTAGGATTAAAAGAAGTTGTTTCATCACTTTTCTTTTGAGAGCTTGGGAACTTACCTTTGTTTCTGAGTCTCATGAACCTTTTGAATTTGCGAACCATTAGACTCATGTTTTCCTCATTATTTTCATCTTCAAGGAAATCACATTCGTCATCGTCAGTTTCCTCGATGCTTGCTTTGAGGCGAGCCCTCTTTTTCTTATCGAACTTCTTCGCTTTCCATGAGAGCGATTTAGTTCAATTTCATGTTCTGCAATTTTCCAAACAAAGTAGCCAAGGTCATAGAAGATAAGTCTCTAGATTCAGCTATAGCAGATGACCTTGGGTTGCCAATTCTGTTTAGACATCTAAGAACTTTGTTAATCAAATCTTCATTCTGAAGACTTTCCCAAGAGCTACGAGATGGTTTATTATATGGATGAACCTTTTTGCATATCTTGTATGTTTTCACTTGGTTTCATCCTAAATAACTCATACTCATGGGTTAATGTGTTCATTCGAGCCCTCTTGACCTCGGTAGTACCTTCATGGGTCAATAGAAGGGTGTCCCACATTTCTTTAGCTTGATCTTGCAATTTGAGACCCTATAGAACTCATCGTAGCTTAAAGCGAAGTGATGATGTTCTTAGCCTTCAAATTGTATTGGACCTTTTCTTATCATCTTAGGTCCAAAGTGATCTTGGTTTGTCTACCACTTTGCATCATTAATTGATTGAGTGGGGACAAATGGACCATTTTCCACGACATCCCAAATATCAAGATCAACACCCTCAAGAAAGATTTGCATTCTATCCTTCCAATAACCATACCCCTCACCATTGAAAAATGGGAGTCTGTTCATGGAAGTTCCTAAATAATTGTTTGAAGTCATTCTCTTGAGGCGGTTAAGTCCTTTATACAAGAGTCTAGCTCTGATGCCACTTGTTGACAAGTGACTCCAAACACAAGAGGGGGTGAATTGTGTGTGAGCAGTGCTTTCAAAAACTTTTGGAGAAATAAGTGCTAATTCGAGTTGCGGAAATATTAATGTGAAATAGATAAATCACTTGAAGAATAAATTGCAAGCGAGTTAAAAATAAAGTAAATAGTAAGATATAAATAATAATAAAATAAAGTACAGAAATTTAATTGGTGAAAAGTAGAGATGAGGAGTAAAAAGCACACAACAAATTATCCAGGTTATTACCTAACACCCCTGTGGCCTACGTCACATCCCCAAAGCAAACCACTATGGGATTTTCACTAAGACACTAGCTTTTAAATCGAGGTTATTAGAAACCTTTACAACTCTAAACCAGAGCAATACGTTCAAGAGATATCACCTCTCTATGAACACCTTGGGATTCCTACCCAAAAATAAATGATTTTCACAAATAAAATGAGACGAAAAAGATACACTCAATAGTGCAGATATAACAAATTGAAGCTCAAATAATACAACTCAAATTTTGTAGAATAAAAAGACTCAGAAAATTGTGCTCAAATAAGTGTGAGTGATAAAAAATATTTGACAGAGTTTTTGGCACAAAAATTAAGCACTGCGTTGTTGTTGTTGTGTTATAAGAAAGAGCACAGCGTTGTTTATTTATAGACCGACTGAGGAGCGTTTGCCCGTTGAGTTGATTTGTCCGTTGGAAGATTTGACCGTTGCACAGGGATCTGTCCGTTGCGTTGAAAACACGGAGACGGCTCGGCATACGACCTCACGAGCGGCTCGGCGGGCGACCTCGCCACACGGCTCGACCAGGCGACCTCGACCACGGCTCGGCATATGACCTCACGAGCGGCTCGGCAAAGACCTCGGCACCGCTGACAGCTCGTATCGACCTCCTCATCGGCTCGGTCCTCATGGCTCGACGCGCGACCTCATCCCGGCCACGACACGCGACCTTGGTAAGCGACCTCATCGGCTTCGACACGGATCATCATTTCGGCGCGCGACAAGAGCTCATCACGCGACATCGATGCAGCGACCTCATAAGCTTGACACAGCGACCTCCTCCTCGATTCGACATACTACTTCCTCGAGCTCAACATCCGACTTCCTCCTCGGCTCGACATCCGATTTACTCGAGCTCGACATACGACTTCCTCAGATCTCGACCGCGCGACTTAATCCTCATTTCGACATCCGAGCTCCTCGGCTCGACATCAGACCACGAGATATGCATGTCAAAATATTTTGTGCGTGTGTGATTTAATTTTAATTGAGAGCTTTTTATTACTACTTACAAATTGTCTTAATAAAGATAAATAAATACCCAGAACCCAAAGACTTGAGAAACAATCATTCTTGATACGCGTCTTGGTATTCTTTTCCACTTTTTGCACGGTTGACTATTTGCAAAGCTCCCCAGAACCCAAAGACTTGAGAAACAATCATTCTTGATACGCGTCTTGGTATTCTTTTCCACTTTTTGCACGGTTGACTATTTGCAAAGCTCCCTTTTGTCAATCATCAAAATCATCCTGTCAAGGCATGTATTCACAATGGCCACAATAAACTAAAAGGATTTTATCTGAAAACCTGAGTCTTGTAAAACTATGAGATGTCTACTGTTTACAGATCTATACTAATCTAGCATGATTGATCTTTTAATTTTCAATGGAACAAAACCTCTTCTGATGAGTATTAGTGCTTGGATGCGAACATACTATACTTGGTTGATTCATACTTGAGTAAATTAGACTGTAATTATTTATTCTTTCTTAATACCGTAGTCCTAGCATATCATATATGTATGATTAAATATGATTAAGTATCTTAGTGTATAATCTGTTAGTTCTTGTTCAATATCCTAGTCCTAACGAACCAGGTGATGGCGATGGTACTTACGGGTAAGGAAGGCTTGTTTATTTATTGAGCACCGTATTCCATTCCCCCTAGGCTTCAAGTGTTTTGATTCTCTCGGAACTCTCATCACTCAAACTACCAGTATTATGAGGGGCAATATTTTCCTCAGGAAGATCAAAGACCTTCTCTTTGAGTTTGAGTTTATGAAAATTAATTTGATAAAGCAAATTGGTTTTTTCAAAATTTTTGAAAGACTCGTTTATTTTAGAAAAATAAACTGCAAGAGCATTTACAAAATTGAGTTTACCTTCTATGTCTGTTGATAGCCAGAGGTTATCAAGAAGACATTGTTGTGTCTGATCAAGGTTGGATTTAGATAATCCATTAAATTGTCTGTCAGAGAAGGTTGGAAGTCTGATATGGTTAAATTCCATTAGCAGATTTGGACACACCAAAACAGATTTTGAATTTCTTTTGAATGGGTAAGAATGGTTAATAGGATTGATATCAAGGTTAGGCAAAATGGGTATTTTCAAGAATTTGAAAATAACTGACCGATTTTGGTATTGCGTAGTGATACCTTCATCAGTAGTTTGATAAGGAAAAGGTAATTTGATAAAAGGAGTTCCCAAAATTACTTTATTTTTCAAATTTTTACGATAAAAAGAGGTATTTATTCTTAAATCCTGGTTTTCAATAGTAGCGAAGATAATTTGAAATTGATTTTTAACACAGAGCGGATTCGCGATGCTAAGGCTTTAAAGTTTTTCAAAATACTTTGAAGGAATTAAATCTTCCAAAATCTGATTTGAATCAGCCCCAGTGTCAAAAAGAGCAGTAGTAATAAGGGGAAAATCATTAATAATGATTTTGATACTAATATAAAATTTTTCCAAAAAAATTGATGGATCCTAAAAATTCAAGATCAAGAGGATCGTCATTTCTGTTGATAGAATTAGAGACTTCTGAATCAGACTCTTGTTTTATGATGGATTGATTCCCTAATTGCAACTGGAGACTATGAACATCTTGCTTTAAGTCATAAACTTGATTTAAGTAGATTAATCTCAAGTTGGAGATCTTGAATAGTAGCGAGTTTGATCCTCCTTTTCTCATGCCGCTTGAAAGTTTCTTTGAGGCTAAACTTGTTGGTAACCAAAGGGTTTCTGGGAGGTTTGGTTATTAAGGTAGCTTTGAGCCTTTCCAGATATCTTGTTCTTTCTGGGGGATCAGGAATAGCACTAATAGCCTCAAGAAGCAAATCTTGCTCTTTGGAGAGAACATTGATTGATGATTCGGGTAAATCATCATCTTGTATTTGGTTAAGATTATCCGAAGATTGGTTTGAAAGATCATCAGAAGAGTCTTCATCTTGAGAAGATTCTATCAAAAGAGTATTGATCTTATCTTGGATTTCTTTACGTAGGTTAAGAGAACTGATTTTCTTATTGATCCTACAATATCTACTAATATGGTAAGACTTACCACATTTAAAGCGAGATAATTTTCTTTTGTTTTGAGAATCATTCTTCTCAATTTGATATGTCGGATCAGGTTTTGGTTTTGAATGTTTGTTCTTATAATAATGAGGTAGAGGAGGACCAAATTGATGTTTTGGCTTAGGTTTAGAACTGGGCCTTTTTGCACAAGGAAGGCCAAATTGCTCGCAGAAGGTTCCCAAGTCTTTGCGAGTTTGGGCTTTCTCTTTGGCCAACTACTGTTGAATTTTGTCATCCTGACAAATCTTTAGAAACAACTTTACGGATAATAGAAATAACCTGTCCATAGTTTAATTGATCATAACAAATGGGAGAATTGGGATTTTGGTTTCTAAGTTTTTCTCTAACTTTGTCACCAAGAGATTTAGGAAGACCAGCTAAAAACTTCTCTTTCCAGAAAGCTTGCTGGCTATCTTCCCTAGTATAAACACGGGTTTGGAAGGTATCCTTATACCACCTGCAATCACCCAAGGATTTACACCTAAGATTGGCTAATAATTTAGCAGATCTATCTTTGATAATAGAAGGATCTCCGATGAAATGCTGAGCTATAGTAAAAATTAAAGTATTGATAGCATCAGGGATGCTGGCACCATTTTCCAAAATAGGAATACCCTCAAGGTCAGTCTTAATGGCACTAAGGATTGAGAGTCTCTGTTGATCAGAGAGATAATTATCCCACCAACCTTTAAGTTGTCCACAAAAACCTGCAACAATGATTTCAACGATCATAGATTCAGGAAAGTCGTTGGAAGTTTCATAGGCAGTTGCAACCATGGTCATATTTTGGAGAATTTTAGTAATGCCATATTCATTTTCACCATCTATATTCCATTCATAGACGTTATTGCCATTAAAACTTTTGAAATTAGAATTGGAACCCTTTTCTTCTAAGAGAAGATCAGGGGCAGTAGCTCTAGGGTAGTAGAACTTGGTTGGTTGTTTCCAATTGAAGTTGGCGCCAGTAATGACCGGATTGATATTGATATCAAATTCTTCTTCTTCAGAGGAACAGGCTGAAGAAGGTTGTCTAAGAACATTTGTAGAATTCTTTTTTGGGGGATTTCTGTGAGGAGGAGTTTCAATCTCAGGGGAGTTAGGAATGACTTTACAGAATTCTAATTGCTTCTTCAACTTCCCTTTTAATCTGAGTTCTGGGCCCAGAAAGACGAAGGGCCTTTTTGCCATTGTTAGAAATCCGGTAAGGATTGAACAAAGGTTTTTCAATTTGAACAGAAGTATAGGATCGTTATCAACCTTTGTGGTTTCAAGGACTTTATCACCCAGATGTTGAAGGTAACGATTGGTATAATTGGATTGTTCCATAAGGATTTTAATATCTTTTGGAGAAATAGGCTCATCTTCAGATTTAGAACCAAAAGGAGCAGCTATGAGATTTTTGGACGAATCTTTATTAGTGAGAGTGATAGTAAAGGGAGTTTTGGGAGGTAATTCAGATTGAATAACCTGACCATCTCCAAGATGCCACTTTTTGATGACTTCTAGGGATTTTTTGTTCAAAGAAGGGTTTTTAAAGGGATATTTAAGATTGTTTTTAATAGCAATGCCATTAAACCAATAGAAAAATGGGAGATTGTAATGAATTTGTCCAAGAAATTCATAAAACTTGTCTTGCATTTGTTTACGTTTTTTGCCACGAAAATTGTTGAAGAACCACTTTCTATGGGAAGACCATTTCTCAGAGAAGAATTCTTCTTGGATTGATTTTCTGTCAGGAATAAAAACAGATGAAATTGTATTAGGATAGTTTGAGCATCTTCATCTTTCTGATAAGAAGTTTTTACAGGAGTAGTAACTTCAAATCCTTGTAGATGAATTGTAGATCCATCATGGGAAGGTTCCGGTTCAGATCTTGGAAATGATCTAGAAGTTGAAAGGATCTTCTAGAAAAGCGGATGAAAATCATCATTAGATCTAATAGATCACGGATAGAGAAAAAGAGTTTCTTCTATCAAAAATTTGATCAACTTGACCCGGTAGGATGTTGCAGAATGCTTTGAAAATTGGGAGTAATGGTGTGGGAGTAGCAGAGTAGCTCTTTCCAAAGTCCATTTCTTGAGTCGACTTCATTCCATTGGATGGTCTTAGGAACAGCAACATTAGCATTAGAATTATCAGTAAGAAACAAGAGCAATAGGTATAGATCCTTCTTTCATATCATACCCATGGATTTTGATATTCAAGAATAAAACATCAAGAATATTTTTGTCGTCAAGACAAACAGTTAGATCGGGAAAACAATTGAAAAATATTGGTCCGTGACACAAGCTGGATTCAACGGTTCCTAGCAAGGAAGCTTCAAATTGATTATGCCTTTTGTTTCTTAGGCAAAAAAGAACTGCCGTATTAAGAGATTCTTTTGTAAGAGGTTTCATGCCTATTTGAACACTTCCAATATGAAGATAGCTATAACCTTTGGCCTTGTGGCTCTTGATATTACTATCCGAAAGAAGATAAATTTCTTCATCTTCAGATTGAATTTTGTATTTTTCTTCACTTGAGTTCTAATGATGAAGTCAGATTGCTTATGCCAAAGATCTTTGAGTTTGAAATATCTTTTGTTTTGATAAAGATCTTCGTCTTTGATTTTGGGGATATCCCAATTGTCTAGATCTTGGTTGAGATCTTCGAAGCGAATTTCGTCTTTGCAGACTCTTTTGGAAAAACTATGTTGATTAGAAAGTGAGGAGGATGAGGAGGATGTAGAAGATTTGTTAGGAGAAAAACGAGAAGAGAGCGAACGAAACATGATAACAGGTAGGGGGAATGGAATACGGTGCTCAATAAATAAACAAGCCTTCACTTGCAGTAAGTACCATTGCCATCACATGGTTCGTTAGGACTAGGATATTGAACAAGAACTAATAGATTATACACTAAGATACTTAATCAGATTTAATCATACATATATGATATGCTAGGACTACGGTATTAAGAAAGAATAAATAATTATAGTCTAATTTACTCAAGTATGAATCAACCAAGTATAGTATGTTCAGATCCAAGCACTAATACTCTACTGTAAGAGGTTTTGTTCCATTGAAAATTAAAAGATCAATCATGCTAGATTAGTATAGATCTGTAAACAGTAGACATCTCATAGTTTTATAAGACTGAGATTTTCAGATAAAATCCTTTTAGTTTATTGTGGCCATATTAACAATATATATTAGTCTGTGGGCTTAAATACCAGTATTCTTGTTCTATGTATGTTATTCAACATTTCAAAGTCTTAAATCACATACCCATATTGTAAAAGATTGTCTTTTATTAAATCATAAAAAGGTGTACCATATTAGTACTCTTGTCAAAGTGGTAATCATGAAGACTTACTGCCACAACCCACGGGACTTAGTGCTTCTCTCACCACCTTTTCATCATACTAATAGGTCAAAACTGATTTAATAATACTAGATAAAGAAAAGTTTGCTTTGATGGGTAAGTTTTCAAACAAATGCTGAATAACCAAGTAGAACCGAATAATTATCAAAAACATAATATATAATATTAATCTCCAACAAATAATAAACTAAAAAGCTTTTATTACCCAAATAAACATAAATTTTGAATAGTGATTTCAGCTTGGCGAGCATCTCAAGATACCAGATATGTACAATCAATATCATGAGTATCAAAGTTTTCAACAATGGAGTAACCCAAACAGTAACACAAAGGCTTAGAGATGAACTCTTTCATAGTTAATCATATCAAGTAAACCATATGAGTAACCCAGTATTCTAACTTAATAACATCTTCCCACCGCACTTTAGAATGATTAAACATAGAAAGTACGTTAGATGCATAATAAACAGTTCAAGCTCAATAACACGTTCTTACTTCCCCATCAGGCTCTGATACCAAGGGGCTCTGATACGAATAACACGTTTCATTTTCAAGTTCTTTATCTTTTCTGGGGTTTGTTCCCCATTTTAAGTTTATGCTGAGTCCTGCTCAGTCCTACTTCTCTCTTTAGTTCCTTTCCGCTCCTTTTACTCTGCTTCCGACCCCCTCTTGGTATCAGAGCCTGATAGGGAAGTAGGAACGTGTTATTGAGCTTGAACTGTTTATTATGCATCTAACGTACTTTCTATGTTTAATCATTCTAAAGTGCGGTGGGAAGATGTTATTAAGTTAGAATACTGGGTTACTCCTCTGGTTTACTTGATATGATTAACTATGAAAGAGTTCATCTCTAAGCCTTTGTGTTACTGTTTGGGTTACTCCATTGTTGAAAACTTTGATACTCATGATATTGATTGTACAGATCTGGTATCTTGACATGCTCGTTTACAAGCTGAAATCACTATTCCAAATTTATGTTTATTTGGGTAATAAAAGCTTTTTAGTTTATTATTTGTTGGAGATTAATATTATATATTATGTCTTTGATAATTATTCGGTTCTACTTGGTTATTCAGCATTTGTTTGAAAACTTACCCATCAAAGCTAACTTTTCTTTATCTAGTATTATTAAATCAGTTTTGTCCTATTAGTATGATGAAAAGGTGGTGAGAGAAGCACTAAGTCCCGTGGGTTGTGGCAGTAAGTCTTCATGATTACCACTTTGACAAGAGTACTAATATGGTACACCTTTTATGATTTTATAAAAGACAATCTTTACAATATCGTATTTGTTTTAAGACTTTGAAAAGTTGAATAGCGTACATAGAACAAGAATCTTGTATTTAAGCCCACGACTAATATATATTGTTAATATGGCCACAATAAACTAAAAGGATTTTATCTGGAAACCTCAGTCTTGTAAAACTATGAGATGTCTACTGTTTACAGATCTATACTAATCTAGCATGATTGATCTTTTAATTTTCAATGGAACAAAACCTCTTACAGTAGAGTATTAGTGCTTGGATCTGAACATACTATACTTGGTTGATTCATACTTGAGTAAATTAGACTGTAATTATTTAGTCTTTCTTAATACCGTAGTCCTAGCATATCATATATGTATGATTAAATCTGATTAAGTATCTTAGTGTATAATCTGTTAGTTCTTGTTAAATATCCTAGTCCTAACGAACCAGGTGATGGCAATGGTACTTATGGGTAAGGAAGTCTTGTTAAGATTGATACTTTTTGGATATTCGTTCTATTCTCGTTATGTCTTCTTATTCTGTTTACTTCTGTAATAATTCTTCTAATTACTCTTATGATTCTAATTTTCCTGCTCAATCTTACCAATCCTTAATCTCCCAATTTTCCTTATCCAGTATAAGCCAAATATCCAACAATTATGATCCCTTCAATTCTACTCAGGATAATCTTCGGATAGTCAGAACTATCCTCAAGCACAATCTTCAATCTCTTCGCAAGAAGAATAATTCTAGTAACAATCATTCTAAATCTGTTCCTAGATCTCAATCTCCTCAAAGTCCTGTTAAGGATACCAATGTCAATTCCCCTAAGTTTATCATTAACAAAGATTTTTTCAAAAAGGATTTTTATTCTGAAAACTGGACCCCTCACAGGGAATGGTTTCTTAATAATTATTCTATAACCCAAAGGAATATTATTCAAGAAAAATTTTATAAATTTATTAAGAAAATTCATTACAATATGTTATTTTTCCAATGGTTTAATACTTGTGCTATTGAAAGTAAAATTAATTACCCTTTCAATAGTCAGTCTTTACATCAGAAGACTTTGAAAATAATTTCTCAAAAGTATTTCTCTAATCTTTTTGAAAAGCAGAAAGAAAATATGTCTTTTCATAAAGGCAATTTTGAAAATACCTTTTCTGACAATTTTCATTCTAATAATAGTAAACAGACAGTTGTTACCGACACTTCTATTATTACTCCTCCTAGTAGTAATGTGATTATGACTTCTGTCCTTCCCACTACTCCTAGTCAATTAGACAATAGTACCACGATTGTTGATTCCAACTCATCTGTTACTACTGAACCTATCAATTTCAACCAACATTTGGAAATTAGTAGAACTGTGGTCCCCAAGACTAATATTCCTACCATTCTTTACGACAATAACCAAATCAATATGCTTAGAGATTCCTTTAGTACTATTGATAGTCAAAAGCAATTCTCCATTATGACTATTAGGAAAGACGACTTTCCTAATTCTAAATCAATTATTATCACAAGCCTCAGAAACCTCAATGGAGAAAAATTAGTAATAACAACCCTCAGAGCAACTTCACGATGATAGTTGCCTCTCCAAGAAAAAACCTACTTAAAAATATATTTGCTTCAATTGTGATCAGCCTGGTCACAAAAAACGTTATTGTAGATTTAAGAGGAAAATCTGCAAAGAAATTGACAATAGAATCAACAATCTTTTGGCTGAACATTTTTGGAATAATTTCTTAGCCAACAATGATAGTATTAATTGTCAATTAAATGTCCTCAACAATTACCCTGACTCTGAGTCTCTTAATAATAGAGTCACTATTGAGAATCTCCGTTTCGAGATTAACAACCTTAAGTCTGAGATAGCAGACTTAAGACAAACTCAAACTACCAATTGTTCTACTCTGCAAATTGCTAGTGGCTCAGCCTCTCAATTTAATGAGTCTTTAAATATAAACAATCTTGTCAATATTCAAAAGTTTTTTATAAACATCAAGATTATTATAAATGATTTTATCCACGAAACACCAGCCCTATTTGATACTGGAGCTGATTCAAACTGTATTTTGGAAGGATTAATTCCTACCAAATACTTTGAAAAAACCACTGAACAGCTCAGCACGGCTAATGATTCAAAGTTAAAAATCAATTATAAACTTTCTTCTGTTATTATTCAAAATCAAACTCTTAAGATAGAAACCTCTTTCTTATTAGTCAAAAATCTTAAAAACAAAGTAATTTTGGGAACTCCCTTTATAAAATTACTCTTCCCATACCAAACCACTGAAAAGGGGATTATTGCCCAACATTTGGGAAAACCTATTCTTTTCAAATTTTTAAAAGAACCTATTACTAGAGATCTTAATCCTATCTCTTTTAAACAAAATCAAATCGGTTTTCTTAAAGAAGAAATTTCTTTTAGAAATATTGATTCTCAACTACAACAACCCGTTGTTCAAAATAAAATTAACAATCTTTTGAATCAAATCCAATCTACGATTTGTTCTGATTTACCAAATGCTTTTTGGGAAAGAAAACAACATGTTGTTAATCTCCCTTATGAAAAGGATTTTTCTGATAGATAGATTCCCACAAAAGCCCGGCCCATTCAAATGAGTCATGAACTCCTTCAATTTTGTCAATCTGAGATCAAAGATTTGCTTAGTAAAGGTCTCATTCGTAAAAGTAAGAGTCCTTGGTCTTGCTCTGCCTTTTACGTCAATAAACAATCTGAGATAGAGAGAGGAGCCCCTCGTCTTGTCATTAATTACAAGCCTCTTAATCAAGCTCTTGGCTGGATTAGGTACCCCATTCCAAACAAGAAAGATCTTCTGAATAGGCTTCACAATGCCAAGATCTTTTCCAAATTTGATATGAAATCGGGATTCTGGCAAATTCAGATTGATGAGAAGGATAGGTATAAAACCTCTTTTCATAGTCCCTTTCGTATCTGAATGGAATGTTATGCCATTTGGTCTTAAAAATGCTCCCTCAAAATTCCAACGTATTATGAATGATATTTTCAACTCTTATTCAAATTTTATTATTGTCTATATTGACGATGTGTTAATCTATTCTCAATCTATTGATCAGCACCTTAAACACCTTAACACGTTTATCTCTGTTGTTAAGAGGAGTGGTCTGGCTTTATCTAAAACGAAAATCAATCTTTTCCAAACTAAGATTAGATTTCTTGGTCACAATATTCATCTAGGAACTATCGTCCCCATTAATCGTGCCATTGACTTAGCTGATAGATTTCCTAATCAATTGATAGACAAAACTCAATTACAAAGATTTCTAGGATGTCTTAATTATGTCTCTGACTTCTTTCCTCAATTAAGTAATCTTATCAAACCTCTCCATGATCGTCTCAAAAAAGATCCTCCTCCTTGGACTAATGTTTATACCAATGTGGTCAAACAAGTCAAAACTCAAGTCAAAGAACTCCCGTGTCTCTATCTTTCCAATCCTCAATTTTTCAAAATTATTGAAACAGATGCCTCAGACATAGGTTATGGTGGCATTCTTAAGCAAAAAACTTCTTCTGGTAAGGAGCAGGTCATTGCCTTTACTTCCAAACACTGGAACCCAGTGTTGGTGTAAGCCCTAGTGGCCAATCTAGTTTAGTAGATTATCATTTGTGTCATGACTTTGATTATATATATTTGATATATATATGAGGCATTTCATTTATTGTGTTATTTATTTTATAGCATAATAAAGTCCTTAGAATAGACTGTTCGTTTAATGGAACATCAAGTGTGACTTGATCGGGAGACCCTATTGAACATATAGAACGTTATTTTTAAAGCATCCGTAGTCGAGTATTATTGTTAATTAGGACGACAATATTGCATAGAGACTATTGTGTGAGTAGACTGATGACCACATCTCATGGGTCATAGATATGCGATATCAAGTCGGCACACAGATATAAATATTAGGAGTAATATTTATATTGGAATGACCCACTATGAGGACGCTTCATAATAGTTATGTAAGTGTCATAGGCGCTCCTCATGGCGACCATAGTGAAGTAGTCCTTTGACTTGAAGTCACTGCGATTTCTACATGTGGAGTTGTAGGCTTTAATGCTATCAAACGTCATCCGTAACAGGATGATCATAAAGATAGTAATTAGGCCTTCAACGAATCATGTTGAGGGGTGCGAGTGATGTAGACAGGATTTGTCCCTCCTACATAACAGGAGTAATGTCTTGGGCCTCTCGATAGAGTGAGACGTGAAATATGCGTGGCCACGCGGAAGTGGGTCAATATATGATATTGGGCCCGCTTGTGATTACACGTCCATTCTGGTATCGAGGAACATATGATTGGACTTAACGAGGATGACGCATTTATGCCTCGTGTTCAATTAGGACACATGGACGAAGGGACATCGACTTCACAGTAATCTTGGTCGCGGTAAGGTTAAAATCGAATCACCAGTTTTTCCCCGTTAATTGGGTAGCAATGATGCATTGCTAGATGCCGCTCATTGTTTATAATATTTAATATTATTTTAATATTAATATTATTGCCAACTTAATGGGAACCTATAGGGTCACACGATAGAACGGTTTAATCGGAATCAGATTATTTAATTAAATAATGATTTAATTAAATAAGAAGGAAATGGGCTCATATTGTATGAGGCCCATTAGGGCAACATAATGAAAGGAAGGGAGTATATAAGCTTAACGCGCCAACCCTAGTCTAAGCTTCTTAGACCTTTTTGTGCCTCCTTCCTGTTGCCGTCAACTAGCAAGACGCATTCCGAGGCTACCGTTCGTGTGGACTGAGTAGAGACACTACAAGATCGTGGTGTTGGTGATCGATCTCTTCTACGCTTCAAGAGGTAAACACAACATCCCTGTGATTCTCGTAGTTCTAAGCGATCTTGGCAAGGGAATCTTTCCGCTCTTGAGATTGATTTTAAAAGAATTTTTTAAAATTCTATCTCTTGATTTCCCAACAGTGGTATCAGAGACTTGGTCTTAGTTACCTTGAATCCTATGTGATTGTTTACCTTATTTGATAACATGTTTTATTGCTTTTGAATTTGATTCAATTTTTAGCATGTTATCTTATTGAGATGAATGTCCTCTGTGAATGCCTTTTTATATATGTAATACATATGTTTAACGAATTCAATTTGATGAGCAGTACGACTGTGAATCTTCATGCTTTCATAGGATTTATATTTTCCGTCTGGTTTGTTAATCACGTGATAAAAATCATGTCTTTCAAACCAAAAGGCAAAATACATCAGGATTTCTTGAAAACTTTTTGGAAACACGTACTGGAGATATCACAGATATGAAAGTCAACTCGAGATCTGTGATTCAATTTTTAATCAGTTATTTTATTTTATTAAAAAAAAATTGATCGGTAAATCATTTGTGTTAGACGCATATATTGAATGGCTTTATTATCCTGGTGCGTTCGTATGGGATATGAAACGCAAAACCTTTTCCATAGTACTTGAAAAATCAATTCACGGAAGTTTTGGAACGGTAAAATATCGGATTTAATTTTAATTAATGATCCTTGAATTGGCTTTGAATTTATTAAGGGAAATTGTTTCTAATTAATTTTATACTAATGCCGAATTGTACGTTAACCGATCTTTTTGAATCAACATGGATATTGACCATTAATTGTTTTGGAAACATGTTTCCAAGTTGATTGGGCTTTTGAATCATAGTTTTAAATTCAATTGCTTTATACTGATAAAAAAAAAGGGGGGGGGGGGGTCCAGTTGTTGCGCATACTTTGATCAAATGCGCATTGGATTTATACGTGCATGATAAATATTTTTAAATATGTGGTATTTGGTTATGGCCTTAGTATTTTGGTAAATGCGGCCTGCGTGTCGTGATTTATTTAATTTTTAAATACGACCTACGTGTCGTGCCATTTTATTTATTTAATTGTACTTTTATTTAAATAAATGTAATTCTTTTTCAAAGAGTTGAAGATGAGATAATGCCAAATGAGGATGCCGGTGGGAGAAGCTTACGAAGCATGTTCGTTGGTCAAAGGATTGTAATAAAATAGTTTATTTAATTCATAAGCGTTAGGAGGCCATAACTGTACCACCACGTCTTGCATGATTGATGTGTATGTGTTGTATGTTTAACATGTTTTGAATGTATGAGATACATGCATGTATGCTTTATATGATTGGATGTATGAGATGCATGTTTTATATGAAATGTATGCATGTATGCTTATATGTTGTCCATGTTTGAGGGACGCGTTTGTATGTGATGCAAAAACCGGTGAGATCACTTAAAATAAAAATTCCCTCAATCTAAATATTAAGTCTAAATGCCTTCCGATGCGTGGCACTCGCCAAGGCCTTGATCGAATGAGTGTGGGTCATGCCAAAGCTGAGCACCTCGTTTTATCTCGGTTAGGCACGATAGGTGAAATATCCAACTGCCAACCATCGGATTTGACTTAACTGGGCCGAATTCAATAAGAAGGAAATGGGCCTAGAGGCAAGAGTTGGGCTTTAATTCATAAGATGAATCAGAATAAAGGGTTATTCACCCAGCTGATCCAAGAGTTGCATATAGATGCAATTGGAAATAGTTTCCTACCTAAATAGCCGAGTTACAGGCGATCGGCCAAAGTGAATCGGGCGTGGTGAAATATGGATCTTGGCCCACTAGAAAATCTTCCAGCGGGATTTTCGACCAATGAGGAGGTCATTGGTTTGAGTAAAATAGTGGGGCGTATTTAATAAAAGTCCTTATTAAATGTGTTATTGTCATGATACTTATCTCTGCATGTTTATTTTGTTTTAGATTACCATGTCTGGCAACACCGCTAATACCATGTCATTGCGATCTGTCCTTGAGAAGGACAAGCTGTCTGGAAGCAACTTTCTCGACTGGCAGCGAAACTTGAGAATTGTTCTCAAGCAAGAGAGGAAGTTGTATGCACTTGATGAGCCAGTGCCTGATGCACCCGCTGCTACTGCCCCTAAGGCTGAGAGGGATGCTTACCAGAAGCACCTCAACGACGCCATAGATGTTGGATGTCTCATGCTAGCTACCATGCCCTCGCAGTTGCAAAGGCATCACGAGAACATGGAGGCGTTCGATATGACCGACCACATCAAGATGCTTTTTCAAGGGCAAGCTAGGCAGGAGAGATTTGACACCTCCAGGGCCCTTTTCCATTGCAGGCTGGCTGAAGGAAACCCAGTAGGGCCTTATGTACTTAAGATGAATGGGTACAGAGAGAGTCTCGAGAGGTGGGATTTCCTTTGGGCCTAGGGCGCAGCGGACCTTATCCTACAATCGTTCTTGGGATAACTTTAGCCATTTAGTCATGCGGTATAACATGAGCGATTTTGCTAAACCGTTGCGAGCTTGCGGTATGTTGGCTGGCGAGCAAAATATTAACAAAGGGAAAGGAAGGCCATTATGATGGTCGACTACGGAAAGGGAAGGGCAAGAGGCCCGCTTCTTGGGCTCTGAAGGACAAGGGCAAGAAAGCAGTTCAAGCAAAGTTCTTCTAGCCAGGAAGCGTGGCGGGGTTTCTAAGGATGCTTCGTGCTTCCATTGTGGAAAACCTGGATATTGGAGGAGGAACTGTCCAAAATACCTAGAAGAGTGCAAGAAGAAGAAAGGAAGTGAGACTTCCACTTGGTATTTATGTTATTGAGGTTAATTTATCTACTTGACATCATGGGTATTAGATCTGGATGTGGTTCTCACATTTGTACTAATGTGCGGGGACTAAGAAGGAGTAGGACTTTGACCAAGGCGAAGTGGACCTACGAGTTGGAAATGGAGCAAAGGTTCTTTGCATTAGTGTAGGGTCTTATGTTTTGACTTTGCCCTCTGGGCTTATTTTGGAATTGGATAATTGTTATTTTGTTCCAGCAATTAGCAGAAACATTATCTCTATTTCTTGTTTGGACAAGAAAGGTTTTAATATTATTATTAAGGACAAATGTTGTTCGCTTTATTTGGATGATGTTTTCTACGCTAGTGCACCTATGAGTAATGGGCTTTATGTCCTTGATCTTGATATGCCTATTTTTAACATAAATGCGAAAAAGGTCAAACCAAATGATTTGAACCCGACATACCTTTGGCACTGTCGTTTAGGCCATATAGGTGAGAAGCGTATTTCCAAACTCCATAAAGATGGACTCTTGGACTCATTTGATTATGAATCATTTGAGGTATCACGAATCTTGCTTATTGGGAAAGATGACCAAGGTCAGTTCCTTTGGACAAGGTGAAAGGGCTAGTGATCTTTTGGGCTTAATACATAGCGATGTATGTGGTCCACTAAGCAAAGCGCTAGAGGTGGTTTTCCTACTTCGTTACATTTCTTGATGATTTAGGTAGATATGGGTTTGTGTATCTAATGAAACACAAGTGCGAAACCTTTGAAAAGTTCAAAGAATTCAAGCACGAAGTGGAGAACCAACTTGGTAAGAGTATTAAGGCCATACGATCGGATCGTGGTGGTGAGTACTTAAGCCAGGAGTTTGATGACTATACGAAGGAGTGTGGGATAGTATCCCAACTCACACCACCTGGAACACCACAATGGAATGGTGTGTCAGAAAGGAGGAATCGTACCTTGTTAGACATGGTTCGATTTATGATGAGTCAATCAGACCTCCATGACTCTTTACGGGGATATGCTTTACTTACATTGCTTTCACCCTTAGCAGTGTTCCATCTAAAGCGGTTGAAAAAGACACCATATGAGATATGGGCCGGGCCGAAGACCTAGTATGTCCTTTCTAAAGATTTGGGGCTGCCATGTTTATGTGAAACGTATGATTTGAGATAAACTTGGACCTAAATCGAGATAAATGTATATTTGTGGGGTACCTAAGGAAACTAAGGGATACTATTTCTCTGACACCTCAGGGACAAAGTGTTTGTTGCAAGGACTGGAGTGTTCCTTGAGAAGGAATACATCTCTAAAGGAGCCAGTGGGAGGAATGTAGAACTTGGAGAAATCCATGACTCACAAAATACCGAACCACCTGTAATGGAACAAGAACCAGTTCCACAAAGTGTTGTGGCTCAACCAATGGTTCAAGTAGCACAAGATCCGCGTAGGTCTAGCAGGCCACGTCGCCAACCTGAGAGATATGGACTTCTCCTGACTCAAGAAGGTGATGTGTTGCTCATGGATCAAGATGAGCCTGTGACTTACCAGGAGCCGTAATTGGCCCAGAATTTGAGAAGTGGCTATAGGCCATCGGATCTGAGATGGAGTCCATGTACACTAACCAAGTATGGACCTTGGTTGAGCCACCCAAAGGGGTAAAACCCATAGGGTGCAAGTGGGTCTTCAAGAAGAAGACTGACATGGATGGTAAGGTGAATACCTTCAAGGCACGATTGGTGGCGAAAGGGTTCAAGCAAATTCATGGAATAGACTATGATGAAACCTTCTCCCCAGTCGCAATGCTTAAATCCGTCCGGATCCTACTTGCCATTCTTTGCATACCATGACTATGAGATCTGGCGAGATGGATGTCAAGCGCATTCCTTAATGGGAATCTTCTCGAGGATGTGTACATGACACAACTCGAGGGTTTTGTCGATCCAAAAAATCTTTGAAAAGGTATGCAAGTTGCAAAGGTCCATTTGTGGATTAAAGCAAGCTTCTAGAAGTTGGAATCTTCGTTTTGATGAAACTGTAAGACAGTTTGGATTCATCAAGAACGAAGATGAGCCTTGTGTCTACAAGAAGGTTAGTGGGAGTATAATTGTTTTTCTGGTATTGTATGTGGATGACATACTACTCATCGGAAATGATATCCCTACACTGCAAAATGTGAAAACATGGTTAGGGAAATGTTTCTCGATGAAAGACTTAGGCGAGGTATCCTACGTGCTAGGAATCAGGATCTATAGAGATAGATCACTGAGGCTACTCGGCCTTAGTAATATGCAAGATTCCAAGAAAGGTCTCTTGCCTATGTCACATGGCGTGTATTTGTCCAAGGGACAATGCCCTACCTCATCAGATGAAAGGGAACGCATGAGTAAAGTTCTATATGCTTCGGCAATTGGTTCTATCATGTACGCTGTGATGTGTAATAGACCAGATATCTCGTATGCTTTATGGCAGTGAGGAAGAGCTTGTTGTAAAGGGTTACACTGATGCTAGCTTCCAAACCGACAGGGATGATTCCCGATCGCAATCAGGGTTTGTGTTTTGCCTAAATGGCGGAGCTGTTAGCTGGAAGAGTTCAAAGCAAGAGACAGTTGCTGATTCTACTACAGAGGCTGAGTATATAGCTGCCTCTAATGCAGCCAAAGAGGCCGTTTGGATCAGGAAGTTCATTAGTGAACTTGGCGTTGTTCCTAGCATTTCAGACCCGATTGACTTCTTTTGTGATAACAATGGAGCAATCGCGCAAGCCAAGGAACCTAGATCTCACCAGCGATCCAAACATATACTTAGGCGTTTCCATCTCATTCGAGAGATCATCGATAGAGGAGATGTAAAGATATGCAGAGTACCTACACTGGATAATGTTGCAGACCCACTGACGAAGCCTCTTGCTCAGCAGAAGCACGATGCTCACACTAGATCGATGGGTATTAAATTGATGCCCGATTGGCTTTAGTGCTAGTGGGAGATTGTTGGTGTATGCCCTAGTGGCCAATCTAGTTTAGTAGATTATCATTTGTGTCATGACTTTGATTATATATATTTGATATATATATGAGGCATTTCATTTATTGTGTTATTTATTTTATAGCATAATAAAGTCCTTAGAATAGACTATTCGTTTAATGAAACATCAAGTGTGACTTGATCGTGAGACCCTATTGAACATATAGAACGTTATTCTTAAAGCGTCCGTAGTCGAGTATTATTGTTAATTAGGACGACAATATTGCGTAGAGACTATTGTGTGAGTAGACTGATGACCACATCTCATGGGTCATAGATATGCGATATCAAGTCGGCACACAGATATAAATATTAGGAGTAATATTTATATTGGACTAACCCACTATGAGGACGCTTCATAATAGTTATGTAAGTGTCATAGGCGCTCCTCATGGCGACCATAGTGAAGTAGTCCTTTGACTTGAAGTCACTGCGATTCCTACATGTGGAGATGTAGGCTTTAATGCTATCAAACGTCATCCGTAACAGGATGATCATAAAGATAGTAATTAGGCCTTCAATGAATCATGGTGAGGGTGCAGTGATGTAGGCGAGATTCGTCCCTCCTACATAACTTGGGAGTAATGTCTTGGGCCTCTCGATAGAGTGAGGCGTGAAATATGCGTGGCCCACTTGAAGTGGAGTCAATATATGATATTGGGCCGCTTGTGATTACACGTCCATTACGGTATCGAGGAACATATGATTGGACTTAACGAGGATGACACATTTATGCCTGCGTGTTCAATTAGGACACATGGGCGAAGGGACATCGACTTCCACGATAATCTTGGTCGCGGTAAGGTTAAAATCGAATCACGATTTTTCCCGTTAATTGGGTAGCAATGATGCATTGCTAGATGCCGCTCATTGTTTATAATATTTAATATTATTTTAATATTAATATTATTGCCAACTTAATGGGAACCTATAGGTCACACGATAGAGCGGTTTAATCGGAATCAAATTATTTAATTAAATAATGATTTAATTAAATAAGAAGGAAATGGGCTCATTTGTATGAGGCCCGTTAGAACAACATAATGAAAGGAAGGGAGTATATAAACACTTGGCAACCCTAGTCTAAGCTTCTTAGACCTTTCTGTGCCTCCTTCCTGTTGCCGTCAACTAGCAAGACGCATTCCGAGGCTACCGTTCGTGTGGACTGAGTAGAGACACTACAAGATCGTGGTGTTGGTGATCGATCTCCTCTACGCTTCAAGAGGTAAACACAACATCTCTGTGATTCTCGTAGTTCTAAGCGATCTTGGCAAGGGAATCTTTCCGCTCTTGAGATTGATTTTAAAAGAATTTTTTAAAATTCTATCTCTTGATTTCCCAACACCCAGCACAGCAGAATTACTCTACTGTCAAAAAAGAAGTTTTAGCTATTGTTTTATCTATTTCCATATTTCAATCTGATTTACTAAATCAAAAATTCTTGGTTAGAGTTGATTGTAAATCTGCTAAAGACATTTTGCAAAAAGATGTTAAAAACTTTGCATCAAAACAAATTTTTGCCAGATGGCAAGCAATTTTAAGCATCTTTGATTTTGATATTGAATATCTTAAAGGCTCACAAAATTATCTTCCTGATTTTTTAACTCGGGAATATTTGCTGGGAAAAGAAGTTGGCCATATTTGTTCAATATTAGCCATGTCCTCCTTCCCTACGGGGAGAGGAAGAGGTGATAGGGGAAAAGGAAGAGGTAAAGCCATTCTTAACCCTTTTGAAGATATCATGCAGTATAGCTCTGCAATCAAAAAGCAATCTGGGTCTCCAACCCAAAAACAATTGACAATTGGGTCATCTACCCAAAATCAAACTACTCGGCCAAAAACCCGAAGCCAATCAAATCAAACCACCCATGAGTCAAAAGAAGATTATTTCTTCCCTATCCAAACTCTTCAAGCCCTTCAACAGCAGGGTTTAACCCAATTACCAACCAACACTTGGGCTGAGACTGTCCAAGGAAAACTAACCAAAAGTTTAGACCTCATGATCCAAAACCAAAAAGGCCAAATTTATGAAGCCAACCCTAGACCTATTGCAACCGTTGTTGCAGGATCTTCCAAATCTCAATATATTCAAAAACCAAACTTTTGGCCTGTTGTAGGCTTAGAACCAGAGTGCAGGATTCAAATATTAATAAAATTACCTCCAAAATCCTCCCTAAAGGATTCCATTTTGTCCCAATGGCCTTTAACAAGACTCATCAGTTTTACCAATTAATTCTTATTGATCTGAGTGCATTAAAATCAAACACCATAAGGATTCCAAAGATCCATCAATTATTACTCATTCGACCCTCCAAATTTTAGATGTCATGACACCTTGACTTGGGGTCAAAATCCTAGCAATTGTAAAAATTCTCAGGAAACTTGATCCAATCGGTTTTCCTATTAGGATTATATCAAGGCTTGGGATATTTTGATCCTTGATGCATAAAACAAATTTTTAGACAACTCTGGTTCATCTATTTTAAGGTGGTACGGTATCAATTTCAAGCTGGTTCCTCCAATGGTGGGATTCTTTTGGACCAATTCTGAAATCCTTCCCGGATGTGCAAGAAGGATTCCAATTTTTCAAAACAAAGTATGATTAGCGAGCGGATAGCCTTCCAATTTTGTTAAACTTTTTGTAAATTTTTCTCTATCATGGGTTTCTCATGGCAATACAAACTCAATGATACTCCCTTCCCAATATCCATCCTTGGCTCGCTCGGCAAGGTTTTGTTAAATGGTGGTGCGATTTACGATGGGTCAAGAGCTTCTATTGAAGGAGTAAAAGCTGGTTGAGAGAAAGAACCTAGGCTTCTAAAATATGCGAGAACCTAGCACGACCTTCTCGAGAACCAAAAATCTCAAATAGGCTGCTTTGCTCTTGCAGTTCTTCCTCTGAGGAAGATATCATTAACAATCTTCAAAATATAACTTCGGCTTCTTCAAAAGCAATTAGCAAACAAAGAACAAAGTAACCTTCTTCAAAAAATAGCGAGATAATAAACACGATGATCGGTCCTCATACGCTTCCAAACAACAAGAGAAAAAACCATCTTCTAAGGTGACAACCAAAAAGAAGAAACAAGTTCTTCAACCAATTTGCTTTCAAGCCAAAGCGGATGAAAAATCCGATCTGAAAACTCCTTCTATAAAAATGAAGATGATTGTTTGAATCTTCCCTTGAGATTTGAACAGCAAACTCAAATGATGACTTTCTCCTCTCACGAAGAATAATGCGCGCATAGTGCGCCATTACAATTATCAAAGAATCTTTTAGTGGAGTCTACAGACAACACCATTAGCTAAAGCTTTGATTTCAATTATGTATTTTTACTATTTTCGTCTTTTGTACTTTAACCGGTACTATAGCAAAATATTGTTAAATAGTTTAGGTTTCTTCCCCTGAACTATTCAAATAGTTACTTTCAATTTTCTTTATAAGTAGTGCTTAGGTTCTGTAACACCCTGTTTCCAGAGTGTTACTAAGTGAACATTCTGACAAAAGTTGGCATGATTCCGACAGGTGGAATATTCTGTTCGTAGGATTTTAGAAATGTGGTCCTATTTTTTTAAAAGGTTCTTTAAAGAAGTAGCGAGTATCACGACTTTTTTGAAACATGGCGGAAAATAATTTAAGACATTACATAACCACATTCAATTGTTCCATCAATTCCACGTCTAACAATACATATCTTGAAACATAGCGGACATTTATTACAATGTTGAACAACGACAATTATTCTATAGCTGAGTCGACGATCGTTCCTTATTAGGCGCTAGTAGACTCTACCTACGGTCAAGCTAGATGACCATCTACGGCTGCTCCTCCTTGCGGCTCGATCCTCTGCTTGTTACGCCATCACGGGTTACAATCATTAATTAGCGGAACCAGCTGGCGAGGTCAACTTCTCAACAGATCATGATAACCAAAGCATAAAGCAATAAGCAACCACAAATTATACAATTCACAAGCAATAAGCAAACAACAATGCAAACAGTTCACAAGGTTCAATTCAAAATGCTCACTCAAGACTCGACTCACGACTCATCTCACGACTCATTTTCTCTCGACTCGACAATTTTTCCGGAAAGCAGATGCCGATCCATCCACTGAATACCAGCCGTAGCTTTGGGATCCTCGCTCTCCCTAGGTAAGCAGCTCCGGTTCCTTAACGCTGCGATGCCTAGCTAATCCACCATAAACGAAGGGGACCTAGCACCCTCAGTTGTCCGGCTCACAGCTCAAAAACATCTCGACGACTTGACAATGCTCTCAGACTCAATGAACTATTCGCCGCATACGATATTCAAAGAGTTATACGTAAGATTATTCGATCGCATATCAAATAATAAGAGCATGCTTAATATGAAGAAACGCAATTCAACGATACAAACAGCATATGCAATTCACAGCATTATTCAACCGCATATTAAATAATTGCACAGCCCAACAACAACAGATGGCAATCAACTCATAGAATTCATCCCTCTGCAACTCGATGGAGTTCACAGAGAGGAACAAACAAGTGTGGGGGGTTGGGGACAGCTACCAACCACTTGCAGACAAACCCACTAAATAATCAGTATATCAAAAAATAAAGCGAAGGGGTACAAGACCCTCACTTCAAACCCTGAGGTTCTCATACTTCTTCGCATAAATACTTGAATTTAAATTCGCATCTAAAAATTGCCCTTACACAAGGACATACAGAAATAAGTATAAATGTGAAGCGCCCTTACCGAACTCCAAGCCACGCGTCCACATACTTCGCGATTCTCGCCGCTGCGGTCTCGGATCACTCAAGCCTACTACACAAATCAAGCTTAGCATAATCTAAAGACTTAGTTCTATATCCTTAGGCTCTCATCCTATTCTTTTTTTCTAACCAAGCATTTTCACTTAGAACTTAATACTAAGTTTAGAAAATAATTTACACTTGAATACACACAAATTAAAATTAACATTTTAAAGAATCACCTACACTTGAAAGAAATAACAAACAATTGGAAGAGTAGGGTTTTAAAGACTAAGACTCATTTCCTTTCTAAAACTTAAGACATAAAACCATAACTAGATTTCAATATCAATAATAATAATATTTGATTCAAGGCTCCACTAGGTCTTAGGATTATGAAATCTCTTTACACCTTAATGCATCATAGCCTTACATTCCAAATCACTTCAAATTAAATCAAAAATCTTTTCTAAAAACTCTCCAATACTAGAAAATTCCTAAACACATTAAGATTCAATACTTTTTATACCAAACTCAATAAAATCTTTAATTAGGCTCCACTTGGCTTTTAAGATTACAAAGAATCCCATTCACCTAAGTGCTTCATTGCCTTAACCATCCCAAAATCAGTTTCACTTCAATCAATCCATTCCCAAATTTTTCCAAACTTATACAACAACTCAAAGCACTTAATTAAAGCAAAGATCACACAAAATAATTTCATTCTAAGCTCAAAGAGCTCGCGGCCACACCCTTTGTTCCTTTTAAAAAAATTTGCAAACTTCCAATCAACTAAAACAACCTCATTCAATACTTGATTTCTTTCACAAAACAACAAATTATTTCAAAAACAAAGCATTATCAAAGCCAAATACCCAATCATGACTCTTTTCCAGAATTCAAGGGTTTCCAAAATTCACAATTTCATTGATCCAAAGCCAAAATTGACAACAATAACAACAATAACAATTTTCAAGAACTAAGAATCACAAAGCAATTAGATAATTCACATGCAAATCACACAACCCCTTTCCCTTAGGTCATTCAACCAAGGGTTTGTAGAATTTGGGGAAAATTGTGTTCCTCTTTCTCATGATCATAATCAAGCTATAAAATAAACAAATAGCAAGGAAATAAGCAAGACAATCATCTCCTACATCCTATAATGGAAGCTACGGTGTTTTTAAAAATAAAGGGAAGAGAGTTTGATCTTACACTAACTTCCTAGGCCAAGATAGAGATGATACTTAGAGGAAGGAAATGGAAAAAAAATCTGATGGTGTGAGAAGAAGAAGTCACGCCTAGAGGAAACAAGGAAGGGGGAGGATGAGCTTGTCTTGAACATCCATTTCACCCACACTAAAAGCAAGATGGAAATGAACAAATGAGATATTAAAATGGGGAGGTGAGTTCGGCTGAACAAAGAAAAGGGAAAGAAATGGATACTTGGTTTGTTCTCCTTTCTCACCAAAACATAGATAAGCAAAGGAAAAGTAAAATAACATGAAGAGATGATGAATGGGGAGGGCTACGGCTCATAAGAAAGAAAAAGGAGGAGATGGAGAACAAAATAAAATAAAATTAAGGGAATATGAAGGGAGGGCTGCGGCTGTTTCAAGGAGAAAAGGAAGAGAAGAATTAAAATTTGGTCCAAAACAAATGTGTTGTTTTCCATATATTAAGCAATAAGACCATGCTTGTCATAAAAAAATCAATCAAAGGTGACACCTAAACCAAAGCCCATACTTCCCTTACCCACTCTAGTCCAACCTTTGCCTCATTAGTCAAATGAGTCTCGGCGTCCCAAAAATCACGGCGTCGAGTAATCAGCGTTAACGATAGTTAGCGGCCGTTAAATTCATAAAAATTAATTTAACGAGAAATTAATTCACAGCGTGATAATGTATTCTCATAAATATTAAAAACAATCTAAAACACTCAAAAATAATCACAGGAAGTTCACGTTTAGATTTTTATCGAAATCGGAGTTAGTTTTAAATTTTAATACGGGTAAAATTTACCCGATGTTTCAAAAGCAGCGTCGAAACTTTGTTAGAGTTTTCAACGAGATTTGAACCATGAATTAATATAAAATATTAATTCTTAAATTTAATTTCATCTTGATTTAATTCAATCATTTTCTTAGTCAACAAAAATCTGGCGTTACGCGTCACACAAAACTTATATAATGTTTAAATTGGCGAATTCACATTAAAGCGTTATCGTCTATCTTTGTCTATTAATTTGAATTGACATCATGAATAATAATTATTTATAATAAATAAATTATTTAAAATGAGTCAAAATAATTCCACGTACTCTCGATAAATCATTGAGGTGATCAATTTCTATGATTTATTTTGAGTATTGAGGATTTTATACATAAAAATCAATTTTCTTAAAAATTGGGATATTCTGAGTTCATTGTTAGGCACGCTTCAATTTACACTTCTTTAGTAATTCTAGAGAGTGAGACAGAGAGCTCTGAGTGAGTCCCTCTCCCTTCTCCCTCTTTGTTTCAATTTATGTAACTCATAGATAGTTACTTCAATCAACAAAGTTTCAATTTCAATTTCAATTTCTGTTACTTGTTCATAACCGCCTATATGGCTGGATAATTGTTTGCATACATTTGCATGATTTAAGTTTTCAGTTTTCCGTTTCATTTTCAAGTTCTTTATCTTTTCTGGGGTTTGTTCCCCATTTTAAGTTTATGCTGAGTCCTGCTCAATCCAACTTCTCTCTTTAGTTCCTTTCCGCTCCTTTTACTCTGCTTAGTCCCCCTCTTGGTATTAGAGCTGATGGGGAAGTAGGAGCGATGTTATTAAGCTTGAACTGTTTATTATGCATCTAACGTACTTTCTATGTTTAATCATTCTAAAGTGCGGTGGGAAGATGTTATTAAGTTAGAATACTGGGTTACTCCTCTGGTTTACTTGATATGATTAACTATGAAAGAGTTCATCTCTAAGCCTTTGTGTTACTGTTTGGGTTACTCCATTGTTGAAAACTTTGATACTCATGATATTGATTGTACAGATCTGGTATCTTGACATGCTTGTTTACAAGCTGAAATCACTATTCAAAATTTATGTTTATTTGGGTAATAAAAGCTTTTTAGTTTATTATTTGTTGGAGATTAATATTATATATTATGTCTTTGATAATTATTCGGTTCTACTTGGTTATTCAGCATTTGTTTGAAAACTTACCCATCAAAGCAAACTTTTCTTTGTCTAGTATTATTAAATCAGTTTTGTCCTATTAGTATGATGAAAAGGTGGTGAGAGAAGCACTAAGTCCCGTGGGTTGTGGCAGTAAGTCTTCATGATTACCACTTTGACAAGAGTACTAATATGGTACACCTTTTTATGATTTAATAAAAGACAATCTTTTACAATATGGGTATGTGTTTTAAGACTTTGAAAAGTTGAATAACGTACATAGAACAAGAATACTGGTATTTAAGCCCACAGACTAATATATATTGTTAATATGGCCACAATAAACTAAAAGGAATTTATCTGAAAACCTCAGTCTTGTAAAACTATGAGATGTCTACTGTTTACAGATCTATACTAATCTAGCATGATTGATCTTTTAATTTTCAATGGAACAAAACCTCTTACAGTAGAGTATTAGTGCTTGGATCTGAACATACTATACTTGGTTGATTCATACTTGAGTAAATTAGACTGTAATTATTTATTCTTTCTTAATACTGTAGTCCTAGCATATCATATATGTATGATTAAATCTGATCAAGTATCTTAGTGTATAATCTGTTAGTTCTTGTTCAATATCCTAGTCCTAACGAACCAGGTGATGGCGATGGTACTTACGGGTAAGGAAGGCTTGTTTATTTATTGAGCACCGTATTCCATTCTCCCTACCTGTTATCATGTTTCGTTCGCTCTCTTCTCGTTTTTCTCCTAATAAGTCTTCTACATCCTCCTCATCCTCCTCACTTTCTAATCAACATAGTTTTTCCAAAAGAGTCTTCAAAGACGAAATTCGCTTCGAAGATCTCAACCAAGATCTAGACAATTGGGATATCCCCAAAATCAAAGACGAAGATCTTTATCAAAACAAAAGAGATTTCAAACTCAAAGATCTTTGGCATAAGCAATCGACTTCATCATTAGAAGCTGTTGAAGAAAAATACAAAATTCAATCGATGATGAAGAAATTTATCTTCTTTCGATAGTAATATCAAGAGCCACAAGGCCAAAGGTTATAGCTATCTTCGTATTGGAAATGTTCAAATAGGCATGAAACCTCTTACAAAGAATCTCTTAATCTGGCGGTTCTTTTTGCCTAAGAAACAAAGGCATAATCAATTTGAAGCTTCCTTGCTAAGGCAGTTGAATCCGACTTGTGTCACGGATAATATTTTTCTATTGTTTTCCCGATCTAAGCTGTTTGTCTTGGCGACAAAAATATTCTTGATGTTTTATTCTTGAATATCAAAATCCATGGGTATGATATGAAAGAAGGATCTATACCTATTGCTCTTATTCTGAGAATTCAATACAAAGTCATGAACTCTGTAATCTCAATTTTCTAAAAACAAATTGCAGCAGCGGAGAAACAACCTTATTTCTTCTTGATAATTCTAAAGCTAATGTTCTGTTCCTAAGACCATCCAATGGAATGAAGTCACGCTCAGGAGAAATGGACTTTGGAAAGAGCTACTCTGCTACTCCCACAATTACTCCCGATTTTCAAAGCATTCTTCAACATCCTCTTTGGTCAAGTTGATCTAATTTTTGATAGAAGAAACTCTTTTCTCTATCTAGATCTATTAGATCTAATGATGATTTCGATCTGCCTTTTCTAGAAGATCCTTTTCAACTTCTAGATCAATTCCAAGATCTGAGCGAAACCTTCCCATGATGGATCTCTGATTCATCTACAAGGATTTGAAGTTACTACTCTGTAAAAATTTCTTATTAGAAAGATGAAGATGCTCAAACTATCCTATCCCCAACATACTCTTCTCTTAATCCACGATTATGAAATTAATACAATTTCATCTGTTTTTATTCTGACAGAAAATCAATCAGAAGAATTCTTCTCACGAGAAATGGTCTTCCCATAGAAAGTGGTTCTTCAACAATTTTATTGGCAAAAAACGTAAACAAATGCAAGACAAGTTTTATGAATTTCTTGGACAAATTCATTACAATCTCCCATTTTTCTATTGGTTTAATGGCATTGCTATTAAAAACAATCTTAATTATCCCTTTAAAAACCCTTCTTTGAACAAAAAATCCCTAGAAGTCATCAAAAAATGGCATCTTGGAGATGGTCAGGTTATTCAATCTGAATTACCACCCAAAACTCCCTTTACTATCACTCTCACTAATAAAGATTCGTCCAAAAATCTCATAGCTGCTCCTTTTGGTTCTAAATCTGAAGATGAGCCTATTTCTCCAAAAGATATTAAAATCCTTATGGAACAATTCAATTATACCAATCGTTACCTTCAAAATCTGGGAGATAAAGTCCTTGAAACCACAAAGGTTGATAACGATCCTCATACTTCTGTTCAAATTGAAAAACCTTTGTTCAATCCTTACCGGATTTCTAACAATGGCAAAAAGGCCCTTCGTCTTTACGGGCCGAACTTCAGATTAAAGGAAGTTGAAGAAGTTCATCCTGAATTTATTGCCACAATTACCAAGCAATTAGAATTCTGTAAAGCCATTCCTAACTCCCCTGAGATTGAAACTCCTCCTCACAGAAATCCCCCGAAAAAGAATTCTATAAATGTTCTTAGACAACCTTCTTCAGCCTGTTCCTCTGAAGAAGAAGAATTTGATATCAATATCAATCCGGTCATTCTTGGCTGACTTGATTGGAAACAACCAACAAAGTTCTACTACCCTAGAGCTACTACCCTGATCTTCTCTTAGAAGAAAAGGGTTCCAATTCAATTTCAAAAGTTTTAATGCCAATAACGTCTATGAATGGAATATAGATGGTGAAAATGAATATGGCATTACTAAAATTCTCCAAAATATGACCATGGTTGCAGCGCCTATGAAACTTCCAGCGACTTTCTGAATCTATGATCGTTGAAATCATTGTTGCAGGTTTTGTGGACAACTTAAAGGTTGGTGGGATAATTATCTCTACGATCAGCGAGACTCTCAATCCTTAGTGCCATTAAAAGCGACCTTGAGGGTATTCCTATTTTGGAAAATGGTGCGGCGTCACGATCTTTGTCAATACTTTAATTTTACTATAGCTCGGCATTTCATCGGAGATCCTTCTATTATCAAAGATAGATCTGTTGAATTATTAGCCAATCTTAGGTGTAAATCCTTGGGTGATTTCGGGTGGTATAAGGATACCTTCCTAACAGTGTTTATACTAGGGAAGATAGCCAGCAAGCTTTCTGGAAAGAGAAGTTTTTAGCTGGTCTTCCTAAATCTCTTGGTGACAAAGTTAGAGAAAAACTTAGAAACCAAAATCTCAATTCTCCCATTTGTTATGATCAATTAAGCTATGGACAGCTTATTGCTATTATCTAGAAAGTTGCTCTAAAGATTTGTCAGGATGACAAAATTCAACAGCTGTTGGCCAAAGAGAAAGCCTAAACTCGCAAAGACTTAGGAACCTTCTACGAGCAATTTGGCCTTCCTTGTGCAAAAAGGCCCAGTTCTAAACCTAAGCCAAAACATCAATTTGGTCCTCCTCGGCCTTATTATTATAAGAACAAACATTCAAAACCAAAACCTGATCTGACATATCAAATTGAGAAGAATGATTCTCAAAACAAAAGAAAATTATACACTTTAAATGTAGTAAGCCCGAGCCATATTAGTAGATATTGTAGGATCAATAAGAAAATCAGTTCTCTTAACCTCTGAGAAAAGAAATCCAAGATAAGATCAACAGTCTTTTGATAGAATCTTCTCAAGATGAAGACTCTTCTGATGATCTTTCAAACCAATCTTCGGATAATCTTAACCAAATACAAGATGATGATTTACCCGAATCATCAATCAATGTTCTCTCCAAAGAGCAAGATTTGCTTCTTGAGGCTATTAGTGCTATTCCTGATCCCCCAGAAAGAACAAGATATCTGGAAAGGCTCAAAGCTACCTTAATAACCAAACCACCCAGAAACCCTTTGGTTACCAACAAGTTTAGCCTCAAAGAAACTTTCAAGCGGCTTGAGAAAAGTAGCATCAAACTCGTTACTATTCAAGATCTCCAAGTTGATATTAATGCTTAAATCTGAAGTTTATGACTTAAAGCAAGATGTTCATAGTCTCGGTTGCAATTAGAGAATCAATCCATCATAGAACAAAGTGCGATTGAAGTCTCTAATTCTATCAACGAAATAGCGATCCTCTTGATCTTGAATTTTTAGGATCCATCAATTTTTGGAAAAATTTTATGTTAGTATCAAAATCATTATTAATGATTTTACCCTTAATACTCTTGCTCTTTTTGACCTTTGGGGCTGATTCAAACTTCTGGAACATTTAATTCCTTCAAAGTATTTTGAAAAAACTTCAGAAAGCCTTAGCACTGTTAATGTAACACCCCATTTAGAATGTTTGCTAAACTATATATTAATCTCGGCAGTCCAAAGTACTTAGAAAATGGAATACCTTGTTGCATGGTTCCTAAAAATGTGGGTCTATTTTTTCTGTTCAAACTCCCTTAAGTAATTATGCAGGAGTATTCTGACATTTTCGAAGGCGGTGGAAAGTACATTATCATGTCTAACTCTCCAAAACATGCAAAGGAATTTAATTAAGATGTACACATAAAATAATTCAAGTCTTGAAACATAAAGCATCTATTACAACATTGTGATTAAAGCATTTAACACCCTATAGCTGGTCGAACACTACTACACTTACTAGGCCCCTTGGTAAATTCACCATGCGACTACATAAGGCAAATAGCCATGTAGGACTATCCTCGGCTACGCTTCGGCGATAGTCTCGAACAATCATGATCTCCATCATCTGGGTTACATTCATTGATTGAAAGAACCACGGGCAAGGGTCATCTTCTTAACAAAACCTATAACGCTAACAACATGTATACTAATCACATCATACAAATGAATTATACATGAACACAGTATAGCATAGCATAAGAAACATAACACTTCAACATGTAGTTCAACAACATCATAAATGCATCTAGTCAGTATGCGGATGTAGTCAGCGTGAATTATTACGGCTTAATTCCTATACCAATAGGATAAAAGGCAACCTGCCACAACAACTTTTGTATACCCATACCAATGGGATATGTGACACCGGGCCGACCAACGCCTCCCAGTATACACTGCCCTCTACAACAGACCTTAAGTTCGTAGTCGTCCTTTAGGCCAGGGCCAACGCGCGAATACCCTGACACTAGGAAACAACCATCTAGTGACACTAGGAAACAACCATCTAGTTTAGGGTAAACGATATCTTATGATCGTATGCTTACACAAAGTCCTACTATCCTCGGATGCACTTGCAAGAAGTGTCCGTGACTTAATGCCACGATTTATATGATCGTAATTGATGTATTGACAACCACTTCCTCCGCGTGATTACTTGAAACACCCCCTTTCTTTTTCTTTTTACTAGAAACCACCCTTGCTAAGAATCTAGTGTCATCTTTTTATTTTGTTGATTTTGTTGGAACTTAGCTATTCATTCATTTAGTTATTTATTTTGAAAACCCCTTTTTATTCTTTAGAAGAGTTTGAAGTCCCTTTTTCTTTCTTGAAAATTCTTTGGTGAAAACATAATTCTTTTTAGCGCAAATCCCATCCTTGCTACTAGGCTCCGTTGGAGAGCCCTTTTTTCTTTTAATTATCGCATTCAAAACCTACATTCTCTAGTTTACTTAAATCGTATTCGTTTTCAAGAAAATGCATCGGATGGCGTGTCATCTGTACATCAATTACATCGTTCAAATTGTGCATCATCACTACATGCATACATACAACTTAATCACAACAATACAATTAGCCAAATCCATCCAATACAACAACATATAACTCAAAGATGCTTACACTCATTGGAGGAATTTCCTTACTAAGGAGTTATACAAATCATAAACACAAATCACATGTACTAATCAAACAAGATATCAAGAAGAAGCACTTTCATAAGCATACGATGGCAATTATACATCACCTAAACAATATCTAGAAGATGCCCTTACCTAAAGGCTTTCCTTCCACGTCGAAATCGCATACTCAAACTCTACCGTGAATCCGATCACGATCTCACATCACGATCCTAACCAAACAATTTACTTAGGGCTTAGTAAACAAACTAAAACCTTAAACCCCTAGAAACAGCCACGGTTTCTACCATCCTACCCCAATTCAAAACATTTCAAGTCCTAACTTATTACCCCACACTCAACATGGTAGAACACGGTTTGAAGGTATTAAGCATTTTTAGAAAACTTTCAATACTTAAACACCAAATGTTTTTAAAGAAACTTCATCTATCTTTCTAAGGATTCAAGCCATAGACTTGTTCCTTATCATTAAGATCCAAATAAAACAATTTGATCAAAAACCTTAGCATAAACTCGAATACATGCAAGCGCCAAATCTGTCCCTAACCGTCGATTTTATTAATATAGCAAACATCGTCGGATTTGAGCAAATGACCACTCCTGGAAAGCTTGGAGTGTCTAGTTTTTGGAAATTAATTTTAATTTAACATTCCATTATCCATTTGATACAGTTTAATAAAAAGATTTTCGGGTGTACAGAAAAGGACAGCTTCTGTTTGCCAAATTGTAACGTATTTTAAATTATCAATACTCAACCAAATTCAGTAAGGTGTGTGTGAAAAATGTAGAGAAATGAGTCTAGTTTCCAGAACATCAAGAATCAACGAAAAATGATATGTGTGGAAAACGTTATGACCAAAACACTAAACATATGTCAGTGCAGTTTTTGTTTTTCAACAAGATTAAAATCAACACCCTTTCCTTGACTCAATATTTTCTTGGAAACACTTAGGTTTTCTCAAGTTGAAGATTCTCATTGTCAAGGGGTTTTAAACAACATTTTCTAGGGAAAAATCTTCTTCCAATCATGGCATAAATCAAGCTCATGGAGGAGAAATCATGACATGCAAATTAGTAAAACTTAAAATAACAACAAAATACCCTCATGCAAGATAAGATTCACTTGGAAAACAATCCATTCTTTTTCCCTCCTTAGGTCATGGCCTAGAGCTCTTTAAGGAAGGGAAAATTTGTCATTTTGTCTCCTTGATCATCATCAAGAATATGCATGAAGAAATAAGCAAGAAAATCAAAAGTTCAACATCAAAAACCCATATGCAAGACCACATTTTCTTTTCTTTTCAACAAAATCACTTAGAGCTTGGCTTGTGATCTTTTCATCAAGTAGATCCACGCCAACAAACAAGGCTCACATATTGTTCATAGCCTAAAATATATTTTTAAAGGAAAAGAAGAAATCTTTATGTTTCATAGAAAGAAAGAATATCACTTTTTTTTTAAACAACTATAACACTTAGGTGACAAAATAGATCCTTACTTTTTGTGGTTCTTGAGTCCATCACCTCTTCAACAAGGAAGAATGAAGTATGGAGGTTTTTCCCCCACCTTTTGGATGGCTCAAAACACTTACCAAAAAGGAAGATGAAGAGGAAGAACTATAGGAAGACAAGTTAAGAAAACATAGAAGATTTAACTTGTTTCAAAGGAAAACCATGTAACATGCATAACCATGACAAGAACTAAGAAGAGATAAGCGTATTACCCTCACCATGGGGCTGTTCAGTGGCGAGATTAGCAAGGGGAAAGGAAAGTGCAAAGCCTTGTTCTTTAGTTTGCAAGATGTGCTAGTTTTCTCACTACTTCTCTCTATTTTTCTCTCTACTTCTCTCTAGTTTTCTCTCCACTACTCCACACCACACACAATGAAAGAATGAGCTGAATGAGACACTTCCTCCCCTTAGGAATTTCGACCAGCCCATGCATTAAAGGAAAGGAAAAGAAGCTTGCACAACCATTGGCCACACAAACCCCAAAAAGCCCTAAACTTAGCTACTAATCTTGACCATCACTTTACCCATTCTTGCACAAAATTTTTTTGAATTAAGCTAGCCATTCCATTGGTTGAATGGGGCTGCCAAGGTCAGGTTATGGAAAGGGAGAAGATCTCACATGGGTCCTATGACTATAGCCTAGCAAAAGACTACACATTTTAGCCAAAAATGCATCCAAAATCTAATCATTATGGAACTAAATCCTTCCCACCTCATTTATGCCCAATAGAATAAATCACCCCCTGACCACATCAGATTTCATCTCACGAATCAATGGGGTATTCGTTCCCGTTTCGTCGTGCGATCGGTTTTATGCGTCTCGCGTCTTAACCAAGTAGAAAATACGGTATTATAAAATTTCGTCCGAAAATTACCAAACCACTCTCAATAAATCTAAAATAATATAAAACACTCAAATTCCAAATATAAAATATTTGGGTCAAATTAAAGTCTTACGTAGGGTAAAATCTTACCGGGTAGTCAAAACTTCGGCCAGAAAAAGCGATTGGAATTTTAAACTGAAAATTTTACTGTGACTTAATAAAATATATTGAGTCCCAAATATAATTTTATCTTGATTTAATTCAATCACTTTCTTAGTCAACAAAATTACGCGTCGCCGCGTCAAACTGAAAACTTATATAAGTTTAAATTGATGAATTCACATTAACGCGACATCGTCTCTGTTGTCCATTAATTTGAATTTACATCATGAATAATAATTATTTATAATAAATAAATTATTTCAAAATAACTCAAATAATTTCCCGTACTCTCAGTAAATCATCGAGGTGATCAATCTCTCTGACTTATTTTCAAGTAATCGGGATTTTAACGCTAAAATCTCTTTCCATAAAAATTGGGGTGTTACATTACCACCCTCCTTAAAATTGTTTCGTCCTCGAAACTACGCGGATATTAAAATACGGAGAAATTACTTTACTCAAATCCATAAAACAATTTGTACAGATAAGTATTCATAATACATAACATTATACGTAGTACTATAATATTTATAGCTACATAATATAGCATGCAATAATAGCAGTTACACCTGACGACACTAAACATATACATATAGCACACTGAAAGTGAGCGGAGATAGTGGACGAAGGATTCCTCACGATTATTTGGTGCCTTATCGAGTCACCGTCCCACTTAATCACGAACACGAACACGCGAACACGAACACGAACACGAACCACGAACACGGATATGAACACGAACCACGAACTTCGACTCTTTGCTTCGCGCCATTCCGAAGGAAATACTCCTACCCTATTCACGAGCAACCACGGTTACCCCATCAAGAATACAAAATAAGCTAAATTTCAAAAAGGTTAAAGCTCCTTTCTCAAAAAAAGTTTCCATATCTCTGGAGAAATCACTAAAATAGAGAACTAACGAAACAAAATTTTACTTAAGACTCAACCATTCTCATAGGCTGACAATGTTCCTTTGAGATTTGGTTCTCATTGTCTCAAAAGCGTTAAGCACTTTAGTTGAAGGGTTAAAACAAAATTAATATCTCTTTCTTAAAAACTTTTTAAATCAAAACCTTTCCCAAAATTTTCCACACACCAACAACTAAGCACTCAAAACTTCGAATCATTCTCTTTCAAACTTAGCACAAATATTAAGCTTCTAAAATAACGAATTATCAAGCATTAACATATTAAGCTGAGTAAAACAAAGATTAACAATTAAATTTACTATGCACCCTCGCGGTTTAGAGAATGTAATTATACAATAATAAGTTTCCCACCCAATTTTTCAAATCTTTTCTAGTAGAAAAACTCACACCAAAGTTAAAAGGTTTTCAACATTAAAATCCTTTTCAAGGCTCCACCTTGTTTAAGGACCACAAGGATTCCTTTAACATTAGGTGTTTCATGGCCTCAAAATACTAAACAAAACTTAGCAATAAATTATGCTAAAGCCTTTTCTTGCAAGTGTAAATAAATTACCCAAAATGTAAAATCGAAGATTATTTCCTTATCATAACTCGGTTCAAGTTCGAGGATTTCAAAACCCGTTCTTATTATTCAAATACAAAATCTAATACTAAATCAAATACTTAATAATTCAACTAGTCAAGACTCCACTCTGGTTTAGGAATACAAGGATTCCCTTCAACCTCTGTGTTTCATCGTCCCAAGGTGCTAAAACAACATTTTACAAAATTCTAGCTAAATCAATTTTTTTTTAAATACTCATAAACTATAACACTATCTAAACTATGGAAGAAACAAGTTGATATCACATAAATTTCTTCTTTTCTCTCTTAAAGCTCACGGCTTCAACAACAAAAATTAGGGTAGAAAAAAATGTTTAATTTTCTTTCAACAAAACTTTAATAACAATCTACTAAAACTACTACTAAAACTCTAAGGATCGAATAAAAGTTTCAAATAAAATTGTTTCAAAAAACTACTCTCCAAATCAGAGCTTGAATTAGCTCAAGGAGAACGAAACTAAATACATTTCACTACAACAAAAATAGGCAATAAACAGCGCTTAAAAGGCGCTGCTTATTTAGCCGCTGCTGATTGTTATTAAAAAAAACAGCGTTTTTGAAGCGCTGCTGAAAATTGACAATAAACAGCGCTTCCTTAAGGAAGCGCTGTTTATTGTCATTTTTCAGCATCAATATGACCAACCGTTAAAGGAAGGTCTGTTTATTGTCATTTTTCAGCATCAATAAGCAGCGCTTCCATTAAGGAAGTGCTGTTTTTCATCCTTTTTTTTTAGCAACAATTCACGTAGATGTTTTTTTGAGGCGGTGCGAAACATAAAAATGAATAAAACACATCCAGTACCAGATTTTCCTTTCAATATAGATGAATATAGATTCAAGATTTTTCTTTCAATATAGATCTAAGATGAATAAAACACAAAAACGATGCAGATTTTCCTTCAATACAGATCCAAGAAAAATAAAAATTGAATCTGAGATCCAACAAAAAACCTAAGCTACGATCTTTCTCTCGTTCTTCTCTCGTTACGCCCCTTCTTCAATCGTTTCAAGCGCTCTGCCCCTTCTTCAATTGTTGCTCTCGTTTTGCCCCTTCTTCAAATCTGAGATCAATGGAAGCTATTAACAGAGAGCTTGGGGTTAGGGTTTGGAGAAAAATTGGGAAATCAAGCGAACATGAAAAGCGAGCCAAACCAAATCACGAAACATGAAAATTGGGGAACTCACCATGTGAAAGAACAAGCCAAACTAGATCTACAACAATACCGCACCTCCTCTTCTTCTTGTTGTCATTTCTTTGGAGCAGGGACGGTGAAAGCGAGAGATGTGTCGTGACGAGAAATGCTAGTTGTGTTTGCGATGGAGAAGAAGATCATTGGGGTTTACAATGGAGAAGAGGATCATTGGGGTTTGCGATGATGACTGAGGCAAAAGCGCTTGGGGGTAGGCTTGCGATGATGACGAAGGTTCTAGAAGCAAAGGAACAAAACAAAGCGAGCGAACCCCACTGGTGGGGTTTGCGATGAGATTGGGAGCGTGAAGTGGGAAGAGAAAGCGGCTGTTGGCGATGAAGTGGGAGATCGGCGTGAAGTGAATAATTAATAGGAATTAAATGACCAAAATCAGCGCTTAAAAGCTTTAGCGGCTGTTTAATGTTTTATCAAAATCGGCGCTTCATATTGGAAGTCTTTGTTTATTGTTTAACCGGACCAAAATCAGCACTTCATAAAGGAAGCCCATTTATTGTGTAGGACCAAAATCAGCGCTTCATATTGGAGCCATTTTATTAATGTAGGACCAAATTTTAGGACCAAAATCAGCGCTTCATATAGGAGCGGCTGTTTGTTTAGGACCAAAATCAGCACTTCATACAAGAAGCGCTGTTTATTAGCTAAAGTAGTGTTTTTTTAATAAAGCGCTGCTTAAAGTGACGCTATCTTTAACACATTCTGTTGTAGTGTTTCTTGATCAAGACAAAAACCACTACTAATTACACATAAGTTTTTAACGAAAGGACTAACAACAAAACTTTTCTCTACCATTCCTATATTACAAGTAAACACAAAACCACCAAGAATTTAGTTAGAAGAGTCTGAAATCATACCTCACACACAATAAATATGGTCACGGGTTCCTGCTTCTAATTTAATAACGCAACTTTACAAAAATTTGTTCAAACACCACACTAAACTTGGTTTTCCAAAGAAAGACAAGGTTAAAAAAATAACACTCTCGAACCCATGTTGACTAGAAAATCATGAAATTATCTTTTTCAACAAAAGGAAACAAAACCATTTTCAAACTTTTACTACTAAGTCAATCATGTGAAAACATAAAAATATCGTCAATGAAACTACTAACAATTAATACAGAAATCGGAAACAAAAGAATTAAACTATTCATCGAGGGCTCCTCCAAGAACCCACGGTGTTAATACATCAAAAGAAAAGAAAGATCTGCACAATCACGACCACACAATCACAAATAACATCACTCACTAACTTTCCGACATCCATTCAAGCGAGTCAAATGGTTTCAGCGTGAATTAAAGTGTCACAAGACATTTAATTGGCGCTTGCTAGAAAAATAATCGCGTTTACCATCTTTGTTGGAAGATAAGAATACGCTCGCACCAATATCAATCACACACATCTCTGACGGCGTAAGCATAAGCTCTGCAAAACACAAATGTAGTAGCGACCATGTCACATTAGGAAATCACGAAATATCTTTGGTTTTCAAATCTGAAATGCGTATCAAAATAATTTCAACATCAAACATTGTGGTTTATATCTAAAGCCACTAATATCTCAAAGATCACACTAAGGAATAATATTAATGCGATAATAAGCGTCTCCTACAAGCGGTCCACTATTAGAATCTCTGTCCATGCATAACTCCTTATGTCGTGTTTCAGAGATGAATTCTTGGTAGTTGAGCTTTCTCGTTGCAACGGATAGACATGCCCCTCTTTGGTTGAAGGTGTACCCTCCCCAGTGTTACAGTTGCTTCCACCTTTGATGCTTGACAATCTCTGGCATCATGACTAGGTTTGTTGCAGTTGGAAACACACTCCGTCCAGTGTAGAACAATTGCTGACAATATGCCCCAATTTTTCCACAATGATTGCAACTTGTTATCCTCTGTTCTGATTTCCTTTGCCTACACTCTGGGTCATCCGAGTCCTCTGCCCCATCAGCGACTTATCCGTCCTAACAGAACGAACCACTCGTTTCTGAGATATTGGATTCCCACAAGGTCTCACGACCTAGTAGAAACCCACAACAATTTTGTGTCTCAAGACACATTGTTCCAATTAAGAAACAATTTCACACAATTACAAGTGGAGTCACTCTACTTGAGGAGCAAACAAAATACATAAGCACAATTTGACCCCTCACTGATCTATATTCTACACAACCCGAGCACTTGACCGGCTATAGTCTCCCAACTCACGGTCAGGTTAGAGCCAGAACCGCTACGATACCACTAATGTAACACCCCATTTAGGAGCGCTACTAAACTACATATTAATCTCGGCAGTCCAAAGTACTTAGAAAATGGAATCTGTTGTTGCATGGTTCCTAAAAATGTGGGTCTATTTTTTCTGTTCAAACTCCCTTAAGTAATTACGCAGCAGTATTACAACATTTTGAAAGCGGTTGGAAAGTACATTATCATGTCTAACTCTCCAAACCATGCAAAGGAATTTAATTAAGGCGTACACATAAAATAATTCAAGTCTTGAAACATAAAGCATCTATTACAACATTATGATTAAAGCATTTGACACCTATAGCTGGTGAACACTACTACACTTACTAGGCCCCTTGGTAAATTCACCGTGCGACTACGCAAGGCAAATAGCCATGTAGGACTATCCTCAGCTACGCTCGGCGATAGTCTCGAACAATCCACTTGATCTCCATCATCTGGGTTACATTCATTGATTGAAAGAACCACGGGCAAGGGTCATCTTCTTAACAAAACATATAACGCTAACAACATGTATACTAATCACATCATACCAATGAACTATACATGAACACAATATAACATAGCATAAGAAACATAACACTTCAACATGTAGTTCAACAACATCATAAATGCATCTAGTCAGTATGCGGATGTAGTCAGCGTGAATTATTACGGCTTAATTCCTATACCAATAGGATAAAGGCAACCTTTGCCACAACAACTTTTGTATACCCATACCAATGGGATATGTGACAAGGGCGACCAGCGCCTCCTAGTATACTGCGCCTCTACAGCGGACCTTAAGTTCGTAGTAGTCCTTTAGGCGGGGCCAGCAGCGTGAATACCACGACACTGAAACAACCATCTAGTGACACTGGGAAACAACCATCTAGTTTAGGGTAAGCGATATCTTATGATCGTATGCTTACACAAAGTCCTACTATCCTCGGATGCACTTGCAAGAAGTGTCAGTGACTTAATGCCACGATTTATATGATCATAATTAGCGTATTGACAACCACTTCCTCCTAATCTCATTTTCTTTAAAACTCTCAGCGTGATTACTTGAAACACCCCCTTTCTTTTCTTTTTACTAGAAACCACCCTTGCTAAGAATCTAGTGTCATCTTTTTATTTTGTTGATTTTGTTGGAACTTAGCTATTCAATCATTTAGTTATTTATTTTGAAAACCCCTTTTTTTATTCTTTAGAAGAGTTTGAAGTCCCTTTTTCTTTCTTGAAAATTCTTTGAGCTGAAAACATAATTCCTTTTTAACTGCAAATCCCATCCTTGCTACTAGGCTCCGTTGGAGAGCCCTTTTTTTTTTTAATTATCGAATTCAAAACCTACAATTTCTAGTTTACTTAAATCGTATTCGTTTTCAAGAAAATGCATCAGATAGCGTGTCATCTGTACATCAATTACATCGTTCAAATTGTGCATCATCACTACATGCATACATACAACTTAATCACAACAATACAATTAGCCAAATCCATCCAATACAACAACATATAACTCAAAGATGCTTACACTCATTGGAGGGAATTTCCTTACTAAGGGTTATACAAATCATAAACACAAATCACATGTACTAATCAAACAAGATATCAAGAAGAAGCACTTTCATAAGCATACAGTGGCAATTATACATCACCTAAACAATATCTAGAAGATGCCCTTACCTAAAGGCTTTCCTTCCACGTCGAAATCGCATACTCGAACTCTACCGCGAATCCGATCACGATCTCACATCCACGATCCTAACCAAACAATTTACTTAGGGCTTAGTAAACAAACTAAAACCTTAAACCCCTAGAAACAGCCACAGTTTCTACCATCCTACCCCAATTCAAAACATTTCAAGTCCTAACTTATTACCCCCACACTCAACAAGGTAGAACAAGTTTTGAAGGTATTAAGCACTTATTAGAAAACTTTCAATACTTAAACACCAAATGTTTTTGAAGAAAATTCATCTATCTTTCTAAGGATTCAAGCCATAGACTTGTTCCTTATCATTAAGATCCAAATAAAACAATTTGATCAAAAACCTTAGCATAAACTCGAATACATGCAAACGCCAAATCTGTCCCCTAACTTCGTCGATTTTATTAATATAGCAAACAGCGTCGAATTTGAGGAAATGACCACTCCCTAGAAAGCTTGGAGTGTCTAGTTTTTGGAAATGAATTTTAATTTAACATTCCATTATCCATTTGATACAGTTTAATAAAAAGATTTTCGGGTGTATAGAAAAGGACAGCTTATTGTTGCCAAATTGTAACGTATTTTAAATTATCAATACTCAACCAAATTCAGTAAGGTCTGTGCGCAAAATGTAGAGAAATGAGTCTAGTTTCCAGAACATCAAGAATCAACAAAAAAGGATATGTTTGGAAAACGTTATGACCAAAACACTAAACATATGTCAGTGCAGGTTTTGGTTTTCAACAAGAGTAAAATCAACACCCTTTCCTTGACTCAATCTTTTCTTGGAAACACTTAGGTTTTCTCAAGTTGAAGATTCTCATTGTCAAGGGGTTTTAAACAACATTTTCTAGGGAAAAATCTTCTTCCAAACATGGCATAAATCAAGCTCATGGAGGAGAAATCATGACATGCAAATTAGTAAAACTTAAAATAACAACAAAATACCCTCATGCAAGATAAGATTCACTTGGAAAACAATCCATTCTTTTTCCCTCCTTAGGTCATGGCCTAGAGCTCTTTAAGAAAGGGGAAAATTTGTCATTTTGTCTCCTTGATCATCATCAAGAACATGCATGAAGAAATAAGCAAGAAAATCAAAAGTTCAACATCAAAAACCCACATGCAAGACCACATTTTCTTTTCTTTTCAACAAAATCACTTAGAGCTTGGCTTGTGATCTTTTCATTAAGTAGATCCACACCAACAAACAAGGCTCACATATTGTTCATAGCCTAAAATATATTTTTAAAGGAAAAGAAGAAATCTTTATGTTTCATAGAAAGAAAGAATATCACTTTTTTTTGAAACAACTATAACATAGGTGACAAAATAGATCCTTACTTTTTGTGGTTCTTGAGTCCATCACCTCTTCAACAAGGAAGAATGAAGTATGGAGGTTTTTCCCCACCTTTTGGATGGCTCAAAACACTTACCAAAGGAAGATGAAGAGGAAGAACTATAGGAAGACAAGTTAAGAAAACATAGAAGATTTAACTTGTTTCAAGGAAAACCATGTAACATGCATAACCATGACAAGAACTAAGAAGAGATAAGCATATTACCCTCACCATGGGGCTGTTCAGTGGCGAGATTAGCAAGGGAAAGGAAAGTGCAAAGCCTTGTTCTTTAGTTTGCAAGATGTGCTAGTTTTCTCACTACTTCTCTCTCTATTTTCTCTCAACTTCTCTCTAGTTTTCTCTCCACTACTCCACACCACACACAATGAAAGAATGAGCTGAATGAGACACTTCCTCCCTTAGGAATTTCGACCAGCCCATGCATTAAAGGAAAGGAAAAGAAGCTTGCACAACCATTGGCCACACAAACCCCAAAAGCCTAAACTTAGCTACTAATCTTGACCATCACTTAACCCATTCTTGCACACAATTTTTCTGAATTAAGCTAGCCATTCCATTGGTTGAATGGGGCTGCCAAGATCAGGTTATGGAAAGGAGAAGATCTCACATGGGTCCTATGACTATAGCCTAGCAAAAGACTACACATTTTAGCCAAAAATGCATCCAAAATCTAATCATTATGGAACTAAATCCTTCCCACCTCAATTATGCCCAATACCATAAATCACCCCCCGTCCACATCACATTTCATCTCACGAATCAATAGGGTATTTGTTCCGTTTAAATCAGCGTTAGGTTTCTGGCGTCTCGCGTCTTAACCGAGTAGAAAATACGGTATTATAAAATTTCGTCCGAAAATTACCAAACCACTCTCAATAAATCTAAAATAATATAAAACACTCAAATTCCAAATATAAAATATTTGGGTGGAATTAAAGTCTTCTGTCGGGTAAAATCTTACCGGGTAGTCTAAAACTTCGACCAGAAAAAGCGGTTGGAATTTTAAACTGAAAATTTTCTTGTGACTTAATAAAATATATTGAGTCCCAAATATAATTTTATCTTGATTTAATTCAATCACTTTCTCGCTGTCCATTAATTTGAATTTACATCATGAATAATAATTATTTATAATAAATAAATTATTTCAAAATAACTCAAATAATTTCCGTACTCTCGATAAATCATCGAGGTGATCAATCTCTACGACTTATTTTCAAGTAATCGGGATTTTAACGCTAAAATCTCTTTCCATAAAAATTGGGGTGTTTCTGATTAGCGACTACGTGTTAAAAATCAATTTCAAATTATCTTATGCTACTATTGAAAACCAGGATTTAAGAATAAATACCTCTTTTTCTTGGTAAAAATTTGAAAAATAAAGTAATTTTGGGAACTCCTTTTATCAAATTACTTTTTCCTTATCAAACTCTTGATGAAGGTATCACTCATAATACCAAAATCAGTCAGTTATTTTCAAATTCTTGAAAATACCCATTTTGCCTAACCTTGATATCAATCCTATTAACCATTCTTACCCATTCAAAAGAAATTCAAAATCTGTTTTGCAGGTGTCCAGTCCGTTAATGGAATTTAACCATATCAGACTTCCAACCTTCTCTGACAGACAATTTAATGGATTATCTAAATCCAACCTTGATCAGACACAACAATGTCTTCTTGATAACCTCTGGCTATCAACAGACATAGAAGGTAAACTCAATTTTGTAAATGCTCTTGCAGTTTATTTTTCTAAAATAAACGAGTCTTTCAAAAATTTTGAAAAAACCAATTTGCTTTATCAAATTAATTTTCATAAACTCAAACTCAAAGAGAAGGTCTTTGATCTTCCTGAGGAAAATATTGCCTCTCATAATACTGGTAGTTTGAGTGATGAGAGTTTTGAGAGAATCAAAACACTTGAAGCCATCAATCAAACACTGTCCAGAGAGGTTGAGTGTTTAACTAAAAATTATGCAGTTTTACTTAGAGATTTCAACAAGTTTTAGAGCTTCAGCACCAATCATCAAGATTTGAAAAGGAAGTTTACTTTACAAACTTCTCAAATTATCAGACAATTAACTAATTATGTGGATTTTGAAGTAAACCTTTTAATCCAGAAAAAATTAGAAGATTCAATTTTCCAAGATTTTATCAATGCTCAAAACTGTCTATGGGACATCTCTCAAGGTATAAAACAAGCCCCTGGGATTCATATCTGTCAGCCCATGGGATATTTCAGTTTTCCTTCTGCTCATCCTGAAGATGGAGAAGATGTAAAACGCACCTTCACCGGTATCTTAAAAGCCAGAATTAGTCTCCCTTTCTATTCTACAATTTACTATTTGGGAAAGGAGTATACAATCTGGACTTGGCTAGATCTGGGAATGCTAGATCAATTTTGGACTAATGATGCTTCCAATATAGTTGATGGTCCAGAAAAATTATACTTGCTTTGCGGTGCAACAATTAAAGAGCTGGAAGAGTTACTTTTGATGTTAAGTCATCTCTTCCCACATAAATGGCCTTTTAGCAATTCAAGCCAAACACCATTTTAAGACCCGATCTTGCCACCTTGAGACCATGGTTGGTTTGGCGGTACAAGACAAAACCTTTATTAATTCATTTTGGCTAAGAAATGAATTAATCAAAAATTTCTCACTTGAGTTGGATGGGCCAATCTCAAGTTAATAGGAGAAACTCCTATCTACAAATTATGGGCATTTAAAGGATGTTTTCCAATAGAATTAACTATGCCTTTTAAAATACTTACTCTTCAATATTTGATGAAATTTGTTATGATGAGGCATACTTTGGAGAAGATTGAGATGAAGACCTTGAAGACATCAATTTCACAATTTGATGAGCAGGATCGAACCATGATTTCCTCTTTCACAAAGTCTTTATCCCTTTTAATTTTCAAAGATTCCCCTCGGTTTGTCCACAAACAAAAGCAAAAGCTTTGAATTCAATTATATATTTTTACTATTTTCATCTTTTTGTACTTTATAACGGTACTATTTCAAAATAGTGGCAAATAGTTTAGGTTTCTTCACTGAGCTGTTCAAATAGTTAATTTCAATTTTCTTTATAAGCGGTGCTTAGGTTCATTGTTAAACACGCTTCAATTTTACTTCAATTGTAATTCTAGAGTGAGATCTTGAGAGCTCAGTGAGTCCCTCTCCCTTATCCCTCTTTGTTTCAATTTATGTAACCCGTAGATAGTTACTTCAATCAAAGTTTCAATTTTCAATTTCTTTTCTTTGACTTGTTCATGACGCCTATATGGTTGGATAATTGTTTGCATACATTTGCATGATTTAATTTTCAGTTCATCGTTTTATTTCAGTTCTTGTTTCTTTTAAGGGTTTGTTCCCCATTTTAAGTTTATGTGAGTCCTGCTCAGTCCTACTTCTCTCTTTAGTTCCTTTCCGTTCCTTTTACTCTTGCTTCCGAGCCCCTCTTAGTAATATATATATATATATATATATATATATAGCTTTAATTATGATTTGGTTTTATAAATGTTGTGTGTCTAGCTTTGCATGATTTCACCATAAGATAGTTAACCTCAATCTCGTTTTAGTTCCATGACCTTAGTAGACCTTATGCGATGTGTTGTATTAAGGTTTAAAGAGCGTGGTTGTCTTGAAATAAGGATCGGTAATCAACACCTTTAAGTTGAGATTAAGTGGTAGAATTGGAACTCATAGCTTTTGGTTTGGAAGGTTGAAAACATTGCCTTTCACGGACACTTTGATATAGAATGCTTAGTGATATGGAACTAAGTGTCCTCTGATATAGACACATGAGAATATAATGAAAGAGTGCCTTTGAGTTATAGCATGTTATAAGAAAGATTAGACGTAGTGATTAATGTCTAAGAAAGAATCCTTGCTTATTTCAATTGTCATGATTAGGAAGACTACTTTGTTTGAGTAAGAGGAACCTAATTCTTAGCTTAAAAACTGAATCTTAAATTATGAAGTGGTTCTTAAGGGTTTAGATGTTAGCCTTATTGATTCGTTGTGGTTGTTGCAGTTTTGAAGCCTTAAGATAGTAATGTTTTAGTATTCCTTAGTTTAAGGAGTTAATCCTAGTTTAAGGGGGGTGGAATTGTAACACCCTCAAAATTGAATTCTTGGGATCTTATAAGTTGTGTGTTTATATTGGTGATTTTGGTAACAAATTGTGTGTGTTTGACTTAATGATTAATATATTTTAATGATATTATTTTATTTTAATTTTTATTAAATACTAGTTTTGAATTTATTATACATATTTTAGGTTAATTGTTTTATTTTAAACAGAAGTATAGAAATGATGTTTTTTTTCTTTTTGAAGTGAAAATTGTTTTAAAATATATATTTAGATATGTATTGTATTATATGTATATGTTTTATATTATATGTATAAGAGCAGCGCTGATTCCTTGCGTTTTTTTTCAAAACAATTTATGTATGTATTAAAGGGCTTAGCCTTCACGCTGAGGCCCTTCTTTTTAAAAACTTTTGCTTGTTGTCACATGACTTTCTCCTTCATAACTTCCCTGCACCGTGAACAGTTACGAGATGAAATGCAAGAAGTGCAGCGCCGCGAACCATACCCATTTCCCATTTTCTCTCTCTTCATTTCTCTCCCACTAAGCCACGAAAAATTACAAAACTTCATATTCTTATACAAAATCATCTTCTGGATTCAATTTTGGCATTATCTCGGTCATGTGAAACAGAAACCGCGTCATATTTTCCCCTGAGGCGGACAGTAATTTCCATTTTTAGAGCCACCATGATTGTTAGTTGAAAAAAGCGGGCGTTATTTTGGATTCTTCGTCAAAACCTTGAAACCACTATTCGCTTTGCCGTTTAGGTGAAGTTGGCGGACCCTTTGTAACCCTGTGTCTCGGTAAAGTGTTTTTCGGTCACTTTTTTTGCTTCCTTTTGATTTCGTTTATTTTGAAAAATTTTGAAAAAATATATTATACTAATTATTATTTTTCAAGTAGCGTTTATTTCTTAGTAAATTTTACCACGTGCTCAGGTTGGTGCCCAAATTGTCGTTGTAGGCAATTTTCTTATATACAAGACTTGAACTTCTTTATTGAGGTAAGGGGTAGATGGATACAAGATTAGTGAGCTTATGGATATAATTAGGCAATAGGGGCGTCCTGTGGTCTCTAGACTTGTATTTGTTGTGCGAAAATAAGTACCCTTGCCATTATGATGGGAAAACTTGATTTTAAATTCTGTCATGAGGTTTATGCTAATTGAAATTGTCTTATAAGTTGTTGTTTGAGTTAATATGTTATGATAATATGTCATGCATGGATTATCACGATAATTTAGTTGTCTTGGTTTGTTGTTGATAAATGTATGTATAAGGTAAATGTGTTGAAATGAGATTACTTGTTGCTATATGATGTTACGAATTTGTTGTGTTGAGTGAGAGCAAGATTATCATAGGGTGTGGTTTGTTACACTTAGATTCTCTAGGTGCTATATCATGGTTATGTGAAAGGATAAAGTATGGATGATGAGTGTAATTGTTAGGAATTAACTAGGGTATAATGATGTTTTTAGCGTTTAAGTTATGGTACAAGGAAGTCTTAGGACTAGGATATGATGGTGCTATTGTGGTGTTGATGGTTTAAATGCTTTAGAAGTAAGATTTGGTGTTATGAGTATTTTAGCAATAGTTGTGCGAGAAAAAGTTGTGCGAGAAAAATGACTAAATGCGGAATTGTTTAAGCTAAGCCTCAGCTCATTGAATTTTTAAATTCAAGATATAATAAATGTCGGCCCCTGAAACTCTTTGGATAGTGTTGATCTTTGGGAATGGTAGAGCTCTCTCCTCCTCCTTGGGATTGAGTATTCCCTCTTCGAGTCCAATGAAGGGGGTGAAATTTTTGCAGAAGACTCCGATGCCTAAGTTAGATAGGGCTTTGGAGGAGAAGGAGCCTGAGAGTGTATTAGGGTTTAGAGTAAGTAGAGAGTATCACCTGGAGGTGAAGCCCCTTTATATAGTGGAGTTCTGATTTGAAGGAGGATAACTGCAGATCCGATTTCCCTGTGCGGTAACTCCTCACGATAATCAGGGGATCATTTCATCTCTTCACGATATTTAGCTTTACCCATTACGTCTTTGGCTATGTGATCTTCAATCTTTAGGGTGACAAGCGGCTCAGCGTTGTCTCAGGCGCGTCCCTTTCTAGAAGGTTCGCGAGTCTGAGTTAGCTTGCCGCTTCCACTTGCTCGGTGTTATCATTGGGGTGAGTAAATGTCTGGAGGTCGGGTTTAGCCCGGCGTCTCAAGTCGGTGGCAACTCGTCAAGCTCGGATAAGCTGAAAGCAGAGCTGATCAGCCCCGGTTCGGTGGGCACACTAGAACTTCGCCTCGGGGCCAGTCAGTAACCACAAGCCCTAGACTCTTTGCCGCGAAAGGCGGAGGGTCTATCTAATGTCCTTGGAGTCGATGTCGGTCGAGTCGAGGTCGGGGCGTGTCCTAGAAGCTTGTTTGTGCAGGGGGTCACGCTTTCTGCGTGTCGGCGCTTTTACTCGGCATTACGCTTGCGTGATAGGACTCAGATGAGGCGTTTACTCATTGTTTCTCTTCTCGCAGTCGATCATCTGATGCAACCAGGACGCTAGATCTTCACCTGGTTTCGCCAAATGGAGGGCTCGGATTGATTAAGCCCGCTTCCACTTCCGCCTGTGCGGGGTTATAAAGACACCCACTCTCCTTCCTTCTCTCTTCTTCGTTCTGCTTTCCCGAGCGCTTAAGTGCCGCTATCTTCCCTGCGATACGTATTAGCGGCTGTCTCACCTCATTCCTTCGCATTTCTGGTAAGTCTTGCTCTGTTCTTCATTAATGGCTTCTTCTCTTCTAAGTAGTCGCCTTTCCCCGTACCTTTGAGTTAAAGGCGGCTGCGTAAATGCAAAGCTTGACGAGCTTGCGTCTTTTGACCTTTCGCCCTACGCGGAGGCTACGGCCTGAGGGCTACCGTCAGAAAGCGGTGGTCGTGACCAGTGCCTCTCGGTGGTTCCTCCCACCTCTTGGGTTCGACTTCTCCCCCTCTGCGTCTGTTCCCTCGTACTCACTTCATAAGAGGCGGCGCGAGTGGGAGATAATGGGTCTCCCCTGCGCTTTGGGTGCACCCGATGTACTCGAGGTGGCTTCCAACATTTTTTCAGGACAACTGGGGTGGCCAGCCGCCGATCTAGTGTGTCATTCTGCAGAGGCAGGGATCGAGGCAGGAGGTAACTTGCCTCCCTTGCTCTCCCAGATGGCCAGGTATGTCTTTAACAAGAGCGAGTCTAGTTCCCAGGTGTGGATGGGCGCATCCACATCACGAAATTGAAGATGGTTTGAAGAAGATGTCAAACTGCGTGAAGACATTGGTTACGCTAGTATTCTTTGGGTTTTATTTTACTCTAGTTAGAATCAATTGTTAAAGTCTCCAATAAACTTGTGGATTAAGATTTAGAATATGCTATTTGATAAAATAAATTGAATCATGCATTGCATAAATGTTTAAAAGGTTTTTGACCAAGTTGGGTATGTTTACAAATATGTTTTATTATTTTTAGACCCAACAATTGTTGTACAAAGTGTTAAAATCATTTCATTTGGTCAAAGCTGGTTTTTTATGCATTTTCTGTTGAGTGGAATCGATTCATGCTTTAAAGGAATCGATTCACGAGTTTTCAAAGCGATGGGAATCGATTTATTAAGTATGGGAATCGATTCATGAATTTCATCTCTACGTGAATCGCATTCGACTTTTGGTGAATCGATTCACATGTGTTCAGAGAATCGATTCACGAAATACAAGTCTTTGTGAATCGCATGCTTAATCTATGTGAATCGAATCAACTATTAATGAGTGAATCGAATTCACGTTATTTAGGAATCGATGATTCAGCGCGCTGGTTGTTTATGCGATTTTCTATCGATTGTGTGAATCTGTTTTTGGGGTTAATATAAAGGCTCATTTAGGGTTTCATTAACTAACATAACTTCATATTTTCAGAACTAAAGTATTTCTCTCATGGCTTTCTTCTTCCCAAATTTCTTTGAGACTAAATAGGATTTCACTAATAATATCTCCTTTACTAAGAGTGGGTTTGGATCACAATTTCTCTCTTCTTCTTGTTACTGCATTTTTGATTGGGTGAGGATCCCATAGAAATCTTGAGTGTGGTATCTCAGTGGTTTGTTTTGAAGTGTGGAATCTACGGGTGTAATTCAAGAAGCGTTGTAAATCTTTGAATTGATAGTGGAAGAAAATCTGGCGTGGCTTGGGGACTAGATGTGAGTCACAGGTGGTTGGTGGTGAACTAGGATAAATCTCTCGGTTTGATCTTCTCTTTCCTACCTCTTTTAATTTCATTTTTAGGGTTCATATAGATTTATGTTATTGTTGCACGTTCTTGATTGGTATTCATCTGATTTTAGTCAATTGATTTCTTGGGTTAATTTCTCTTGATCACAATATTGATAACACCTTCACAAAATAAGTTTTTATAAAGTTTGCAAAAATTTTGGATACTCAATTCACACCCCTGCTTGAGTATTAAGCCACAGGTAACAAGTGGTACCCGAGCGGGTATCTTTGATTTTGTCAAATTTTCTTACAAAGAAAATCATGTCTTGAAATCGTTTTATCAACTTGATGGGTCCTATAATAAGGCTCTGTGTTTTATTGGTGAAGGTTATCCTTATTGGAAAGAGAGAATGAGAATTTTCATTATCTCTCGAAGATATTGATATGTTGGGATGCCATTGAAAATGGTCCTTTCATCCCAACTATTGAAAGAGAGAGTGTGAAAATTGAGAAACCTAGAAATGAATGGGTGATGAAGAAAGAAAATTTCAACTTGATTGGAGAGCTAAAAATATCATCACTAACGCCTTAGGCCAAGATGAATTTTTAGAGTCTCAAATTGCCAAACATCCAAAGCTATGTGGGACACCTACACAAGTTACCCATGAGGGTACTAGTGAGGTGAAAAGGGCTAGAGTGAATACTCTGCACATGCAGTATGAATTGTTTAGCATGAGCAATGGTGAAACCATACAAGACATGCAAAAGCGATTCACACACATTGTGAACCACTTAGCCGCCTGTAGGCAAGCGTTTTCAAATGAGGATTTAATCGATAAAGTTTTAAGATGTTTGAGTAGGAATTGTGGCTTGAAGGTGGCCGGCAGTGCTTGAAATCTAGAAACTTGTCCACCATGACTTTAGCAACCTTGTTTGGAGAAGCTCTGAGAACATGATCTTGAGCTAAATAGGCTTCTTGAGCCATGAAGAAGGGAGATAAAAGAGAAGGATAAGAAGAGCATTGCTCTAGTTGCCTCTTCTTCAAAGGGAAGAATCACGTTCAACAAGAAAGTGATGATTAGAAAATGAAGATTCAAGTGAAGAAGACATAGGTCTTATGGTGAAGAAGTTATTAAGTTTTTGAGTAAGAAGGGAAGAAAAAATGAGCAACAACAAATTCATCAACCAAAGTCAAAGAAGTTTACTAAGAAGGAAGGAAGAACAACTTCCCTTGATAACTTGCTATGAATACGGCAAAGCTAGGGCACATGAAGATGGAGTGTCCAATCTACCTAAAGAAAGAATAGAGAAAAAGGCCTAGAAGGAAAAGAAAGGAAGAAGAGCCTACATTGCGTGGGGAAGACAGTAATCTGAGTTTTCAAATAGCTCGGAAGATGATGAAGTAACACGCTTTTTATCTCTAATGTAGCTTAGATCCATGAAAAGGATGAGGTAAGTGATGATGAACTTGATCCTTTACCCTCATGTGATGAGTTGCAAAATGCTTTTTGATGAACTTCATAGGGAACTTGTAAAGATCACTGAACAAGTAATTTCTCAAAAGAAAGCTATACTTAGTCTAGAAAAGCAAGTTTCAAAAGAAAAGAGAAATTAAAGTTTTGAAAAGTGAAAATGAATCTTTAAGGGTTGCCATGTGAAGAATCTCTTGCTAAAGCATGTCTAATGATGATGTTATTATTCCTTCCATATATGAGAAATGTTTAGACCTCAAAAATTGATTAGCTTAAAAAGTCTATAGTAAAGCTCACATGATAGGTAGGGACTATTTAGACATGATGCTTAGTAAACAAGATGCACTTTTGATAAAGGTGGTATTGGTTTCAATCCCTGATACTCAAAGAAAAATCTTTTAAAAACCTCTTTGTTTCACGAAGCACATCTAATGTAACATGTCATTATTGTGGTAGAAATGGCCGTACTACACTAAATTGCAATATTAGGAAGAATGGTGTTGATAGTTTGTAAAATGGTATGGATTCCCAAGGGACTAATTCCCAACACTAACATTCGAGGACCCAAGAAAATTTGGGTACCATAAGTCCAAACATTAATTGTTTTGTTGGTTTGCTTGAAAGTCAATAGCAAGGGATTGGTATTTGGATAGTGGTTGCTTTCCCGGCAATATGGCCAGGTGATAAATCTAAGTTTCTGACTTGCTCACTAGAGATGGAGGTCATGTAATATATGGAGACAACAACAAAAGTAAGATCCTTGGTATTGGCAAAGTTGGTAAGTCTTCTACTACTCACTATAGATGATGTTTTATATGTGGATGGACTAAAACATAACTTGCTTAGCATTAGTAAATTATGTGACAAAGGGATATGAAGTTGTCTTCAACTCGACTTGTTGCAGAATTGAAAACAAGAATGATAAAGCAAGGAAATTAAGTTCATTAGTCGAGGATAGATAATATCTATATGATTAGTCTAGAGGATATACCTTGAAATGACGTACCATGCCTATTAACTAAAAGTGATGAAATTTGGCTATGGCATAGAAGAATGGCTCACATTCACATGGACCATTTAAATAAGCTTATCTCTAAAGATTTGGTAATTGTTTTAGCAAAAATCAAGTTTCAAAAGGACAGAATTATGTGATGCATGTCAAAGGAAATAGATTAAAGACCTCTTTAAAGCAAAAAATATTGTTTTTCAAGCTACTAGGCCACTTGCAACTTTTGCACATGGATTTGTTTGGTCCTACACAGAACTATGAGTCTTGGAGGTAATTACTATGGTCTAGTGATTGTGGATGATTTTCTAGAGTACCACATGGACTTTGTTCATTTGCTAGTAAAAATAGTGCTTTTAATTGCTTTTTAGAAAACTTGCAAAAAGTTATCCAAAAATGAAAAGAATTTGAAAGAATTGCATCCATAAGAAGTGATAAATGGAGGTGAATTTGAAAACCACCATCTCTTTGAAGCTTTTTGTGAAGAAAATGGCATTAATCATAATTTTAAGCTCCTAGAACTCATGACAACAAAATGAAGTAGTTGAAAGGAAAAATCGATTCTCTAGAAGAAAGCTTGCGAGAACTACTGATTAATGGGAAACAAATCTTCCTAAGTACTTTTAGGCGGTGGATATTGAGTTAATACCTTAACTTATGTAATGCATGAGTCTACGATAAAGACCAATTTTGAAAAAGAGCATGCCTTATAAATTGTACAAAAGGGAAAGAAAACCTAATATCTCCCCAATTTAGTGTCTTTGGATGTAAATGTTTTTATTTTGAACAACGGGAAGGATAACTTAGAGCAAATTTGATGCTAAAGCGGATGATGAAGGTATATTTGTAGGCTCATTAGTCACTCTAGTAAAGCTTTTTAGAGTATATAACCACAAAATCTATGTCCATTGAAGAATCTATCCATATTGTTCACATTTGATGAATCTAACCTCCAAAAAGGAAAAGAAAGGATATTGCTCTGGATATGAGATTGGCAAGATTGCCGGTTCAAAATACCCTCGAATAGAAGAGAAGATAGAAGAAAACAACAACAATGATGAGATGCACTCCCAAGGAAGATAAAGAAGTTCAACATCAAAATCTACCTCTTGAATGGAGAGTGTCGAAAAGATCATCCTCTTGATAAAATAATAGGTGACATCTCCAAAGGGGTAACTACTCACTCTAATATTAGGGATATTTGTAATTACTCAGCTTTTGTTTCACATAATTGAGACTAAAACTATTGATGAAGCAATTGTTGATGAATATTGGTTGATGTCCGTGCATAAGAAGAAATTAAATCAATTTGAAAGAAACAAAGTTGGTTGAGGAAGCTTGTACCCTGACCAATGAATCATCAAGTATAATTGGCACAAAATGGGTTTAAAGGAACAAAGCATTAAACTTAGGGTGTAATTACTATAGAAATAAGGCTAGGCGAACTAGTAGCTAAGGGTTATAATCGAAGAGGAAGGTATTGATTATGAGGAAACTTATGCCCCGTAGCAAGCTAGACTAGAAGCCATTAGATTACTTCTTGCTTATGCTTGCATGCATGGATTTTAAATTGTACCAAATGGATGTTAAAAGTGCTTTCCTAAATGGCTATATTCAAGAGAAGAAATTAGTGTATGTAGCTTGAACCCCAGGTTTTTGAAAGTTTTGATTTGCCTAATCATGTTTTTAAACTTAAAAAGGCCACTTTATGGACTTAAGCAAGCTCTCAAGAGCTTGGTATGAAAGATTGAACAAATTTCTTTTAGAAAAGAAGGGTTTTCAAAGGGAAAAGTTGATACTACACTTTTTATTAAAGAGTAAAAGTCCTTAACATCCTTTTAGTGCAAATTTATGTTGATGACATTATCTTTGGATCCACTAATGAATCTTTGTGCTGAAGAATTTTTTAAGATGATGCAGAGCCCAATTTGAAATATCAATGATAGGTGAACTCAGGTTATTTTCTCAGACTACAAATCAAGCAATCTAAAAATGGTATCTTTGCTCCAATCAAATCAAAGTATTGCAAGAAGAGCTTCTTAAAAGATTGGGATGGGGAAAAAGCTAAGAGATTAACACTCCCGCAGGCACAAGTTGTTATCTTGACAAAGGATGAAAAATGGAACATCACGTTGAACTTGCAAAGTATAGAGTATGATCGGTTCTCTTCTCTTATCTACTTTACTTGATGGGCTTGAGGCATTATGTTTTAGTGTATGTATGTATTGCTAGATTTGAAGCTAACCCTGAGAATCCCACACCTCTCA
>JBAFXK010000065.1:0-158913 GCA_037113605.1 Calophaca sinica | reverse complement strand
ATGTGTTAAAAACACACCGCTTCAATCAAGAAATGGCTAAACAATTTCAAGCAATAAGTGTTTCATTTAATCAAACAAAGAATCAACATAATACAACTCAGGTACCCACACACACATAACCCACACGCTGACCACCAAATCTTATGCACATGTTTCTGGCCGTGAACCGAATCAAGCTCGATATCAACAATGTAACGACTGCTTCGACCGCTACCGAGCTCAATATACCGAAGCTCGAAAGTTATCGAGTCAACACACCGAGCTCAACATAAACCTATATGAGATGTGTTTTAAAACAAAACTTCAGGCCTTTAAAAATACGATATATTTTTATAAAACCAACCCGCACATCGTAGAACTACACTTTTCAAACATGGTGCAACTAAGACACAAGACTTAAATTTAATAAAACATACATGCATAACATACATATATATATCACTCAAATAATAATGTATACAAAATACTGAGTAGCAAATGTGCAAAGAAAATACACCTAAGGTAAAATTTACTAAAAGAGTGCAATCATACCTGGGGTACTTTCCAGACTCCCACGCAGGGGTCGCTTCCAAAAGTAAGACCACCGCCTACCTCAAACAACAAAACAACATCGCCAAACTGGTCACGACTCGAACACAAAAGAAAAACCGGCACAGCCTTTAAAAACAAACATCCAACAAACAAACAATCACGATGATAGAGGTCGCCACTCGTCCTCGCCGAGCTCCTCCCGCATCACTCATCGCCGAAGTTCCTCGCGCCGGCATCGCCTCGGGTAACCGCTATGGATTCAAGGCACTACGCTTTGAAAGTGGTCAACTTCTCAACAATTCAAGATAAGCTCTACATAAAGAAATAAGCAACACAATAATGTATCTCAATCACCACACGTGAATGACCATCTCACTCTAGACTCGACTGACTCTTATTCTAATATCGCCACAGGTCCATCCCCAAACCGACGTGAATAGTAAACGCAGTCCATCCTCAAACCGACCCCATACATTAATCAAGGTCCATCCTCAAACCGATAATGCTACAACGCCAGCCAATCCACCATAAACAAAAAGTGGACCTAGCACCTCGCTTATTCCGGGTCCTGGCCAAAAACGCCATACGACTCTTAGCTTTCACTGATGATTAGCTCGCCGCATGTCAAAGAGTAACACAACTTACTTGATCACATATCAAATAAAGAGAGTATGCTTAACATGAAGAAAACGCACCGACATTTAAGCAATAAAACATTCTTACGAAGAAACGTAATTCGACAAAGAATACACCATTCACAACATATATTCAATCACATATCAAATACATGCAAAAACCCAACTTCGACACCAATCAAGGAGTCCATACATAAATATAACAATAAAAATAAAGTCTTAATAATGTTCCAAGAGTTGCCTTACGCCAGCATACTATGAAAGTATTAATGTGAAGCGCCTTATCAACTCCAAGTTAATGCCGCCGACAACGACCGACACACTGCCTTCAAAGAGCTCACAACCACTTTACTCGATTCTCGACATCTGTCTTCAACGAGCTCCGACAACCACTTCGACACGTAATGTCCTCAATCGACCTGACACGACGCTCTCAATGACCGACACGCACGCTCGATCCGATTTGCACGCTTCCACGCCTGATTCGCTTCCCGCACACCTCGATTCGAAATCACACGATCTCTGAATCGACTTCCTAAAACAAACACAACTCTGATTGATCTACGGTTCTAATACACTTAGCTCTCTTCCCAAACTTAACCACAACCCGTAAAAATATAAAACTCAAGAACTGAAATATATTTTTCCTCTAACACAAAGTTAGATTTTGATCAAAAGTTCATGAAAAGTTATCCGATGTTTCAACAGATAGATCGACAACAACAACAAACTGTAAGCAACAAACTAAAAACAAGAAATCAAACAAACCAAAAATGAAGAGTTTCGGGCACCGCCGATTGCGTAAAAACATGGAAGAAAATTTGTTTTACAAGCCCAATTAATCTGCTAAAGATAGGTAATATCGTGGAAGAAGAAAACCCATCAGTTTGACATGATTTGAAGCATAAAATCAAGCTAAAATGGAAGAAGAAATAGCGCTAAACAAAGAATACGTAGGAAAAGAAAATCTGCTCTTCATACCTCAATGGTGATGGTCGAGCAAAGTAGATATGTTGGTAAGATGATGATGAACAAAATCGATGAAGAAAGCTTATGCAGACTCGATGGAACTCAAGGTTTCATTGGATGGAAGTTTTGGAGAAAAACAACTAAACTCGTAAGGCATGAAGCAAACCTCTTGAGAAAAAAGGAAGGTTAAGAAAGAAGAAAAGAGAAATGAGTGTCCGAGGGAAAACCGATCGAATACACCAGGTATAAAAGCGGTATAATCATAACTTCAGCTATAAGATGCCAATCCCATCAATCATTCTACCCGCCTAATCGCTCTCTCATAATTACCTCCTCACTCATTTGGCCAACCGCCTAGACACGCGACGAGAACGGCAGTCGACAAGATAATTATTACAAACAATATAATAATAGCGCTGAATAAACGCTCGAAAGAATACGAGGTGTCATCTCGGCACGATTTCGACCAGTGGTGCTCGTGCAAGCGCACAAGGTTCTAACACGAAGTTCGTGAACGCGCCTCTCCTCAATGCAGACGCGACTTCAATCAACTCGACACCCGACCTCCTCACCAAAGATTTCAGCCTAGTGCATCGCGGCCTCATCAAATTTCAGAAAGAATGACTCCTGCAGAACGATCTTGAGACTCCGGATCTCACACAAGGTCTTGGTCGAGGTCTCGGTCTACGTCCGCCCCAATCACGATGTCGACCGCCTCAGGTGTTACATTGACCTGATCTTGACTACAGTTGAGCTGATCTCAACCCCACGAGATCGCCTGCCGCTGGTCCTCAACCTGTTTGGAAATCAGCTTCGGTGATCAAGCTCAACCTCGTCGAGATCAAGGTCAACCTCGCCGAGATCAATGCTCCTCGGCCTCGTGATGGAAAAGTGTGAGTTGCTTCTCATATGGTGACGTCTGAGGAGAAGATGCATGTCTTTATCTTCCAAGGATTCGAGGAAGATGGAGGTTGTAACACCCGGAGACGAGATCGACATCGACAGACATCGACAGACATCGCATCGAGACCTCGTGGACGAGATCCCGCAAGCCAAGATCGCGGCCGAGGTCATATGTCGAAATGAGGAGGTCGATGTCGAATCGGGAGGCCGCGGCACGAACTCGTTAGAGCCTTGCACGCTTGCACGAGCATCCTGGTTTACATCGTGGTCGAGATGATAACACTCAGATTTTTACAAATATTATTTAACGTTAGTTAGTATATTTTGTCGGGATTATGAGAGAGAACAGATTAGATGGGTTAGACTTGTTGCTTGGATTAACATCTTACTTTAAAATCCAGTGTCGCTATTTGTGGTTTTATGAAAGATAAATTCTTTTAAAATGGTTTTCTTGTAATTAGCTTTTGTTTAAGGGAGATAAGACCAAACTTTTTCTTTTTCCACCACTGCAGATAGGTATCATGATTAGTTCTCCACCGCCTTAAATATCACGAGATCAAATTCGCCCCAAATCCTCACTTTCTATTTCCTTCTTTCTTCTTCTCACAGCTTCCTCCTCTTCTCCAAACCTCCATTGAAGAACCTCGAGTTCTGCTGAAGCTTTCGATAAACTTTCTTCATCAACCTTGTTCCTTATCATCTCCTCGACCTATATCACCATCTCGACCATCCGCTGAGGTATGAAAAACATAATTTTATTTCCTTTCATGTTATCATAATAGCTTACTTCTTCTCTCTGCTTTAGCTAGTTTTTATGCTTTCAACTCATGTCATATTGATAAAGTTTTCTTCTTCATGACATTTCCTACCTTTTCTAACCATTTATTTGAGCTTGAAAACAAATTGTTTCCTTCAAAGCCGCAGTAGTAGCGCCCAAAACCCTCCCTACTTGGTTTCAGGTTGATTTCTTTTTGAGTTTTAAATTTTAACATAAGTGGTTATGGTCTTATTTTAATCGTTGGACCATGACGAAAATATTTTTAAGATATATAAACTTAGATTTTGATTAAGTTGTGTTTAAGGTATTACTTGATTTTAAGCTTGAATTAGTACTTAGGAAAAATGGCTTTGTCTCGATGATGTATGAAAGAGATTTTAATAAAATTTTAGAGAAAAGGAGTTATTTTGTAATGTTTGAATTCTGGTTGTATTTGTTTAAGTTCTTAAGTTTTAATGCTTACTGGGTCAGGGTTAAGATTGGATGATGAGAGTTAAGTGTTATTAGAACCCATAGATAGAACTAAGTTGTGCTCAGATAGGCAAGCAGGTGATTTTAGATCGTGGCGTGCAAGGAAATCCGTGTGTACGAGATCACGAAACCGAGGCTCGACTAAGAGCCAGGCGGTTTGAGATCGAGCGAGAGAAGTCGAGTCGAGCTCGCTTCAAGACAAACGTGTTGAGGTCGTTGTCGAGCGTCGTTAGCTCGGAGTTCTGGTAGGCGGCAACTCTTAGACATTATTAAGGCTTTATTTCATATGTTTATGCGTAAGGCAACTCTTAGACATTATTAAGGCTTTATTTCATATGTTTATGCGTAAGGGCAACTCTTAGACATTATTAAGGCTTTATTTTATATGTTGTGAATCGTGTATTGCTCGCTGAATTGGCGCTTTCATGCGTATTGTTTTATTGCTTAAATGATTGAATTATGCTTTTCATGTTAAGCATGCTCTCTTTATTTGATATGTGATCAAGTAATTTTATGTGCCACTTCTGATCAGCGGCGCAGCTAATCATCGAGCGAGAGAGCCAGGCGAGTCGTGATGACGTTGAGCCGCGGACCGATAACTAAGGGTGCTAGGTCCCCTTGTTTACGGAGATTGACTAGGCGCCGATTATCGCTGGGGCTGGACCCACGATTAATGCATGGTATCGGCTCGGGGTCGACCGCCGCTACCTATCAAGGCGGGTCACTGGGGATGGACTCGCCGCGATATTCCTAATAAGAGTCGAGTCTAGAGTGAGACGGACGAAGTCACGCTTGGTGAATGTTATACTTGTTGTTTACTTATTTCTTTATGCCTGGATTATCTTGAATTGCTGAGAAGTTGACCCTTTCCCCGTGGGTACCTTCAATCTGGCGACTTGCTACCCGTGCGATGTCGAGGGTGCAAAGTGAACTCGACAAACAGATGATGGCGCAGGAGGAGCTCGACGAGGATCGTGGTGACGACTCTATTTGTCGTGTGGATTTGCTTTGTCTATGTTTTTGTGTATAAAGTGGTTGTGACCGCTGGGCCGGGTTATGTTTTGTTATTACAGGTAGATCAAGTGTTTACATTTTTGGAGCAATGCTGGTGTTCCGCTTAAGTACCCCCAGGGTATGACGCTCTTGAAGTCGCCATACCTTAGGTGTATTTTCTTGGTACATTATTACTCTGGCTTTTTGTATGCACTTTTTATATCTTGTATATATGAGTATGTACTTGCTTATACTCAAGGTGTTGTTATTTAGACTTAAGTCTGTGGTCTTAGTTGCACCATGTTTCAAAAGTCAGAATTACTCCGATGTGCAATGAGATAGCTTTTATAAAAATATATATATATATAGACCGCATTTTTCTAAAGGCACAAGAGTATCATTTTAAAAACACATCGCATACAGGTATCATTGAGCTCCTGTGTGTTGAGCTCCTGTGAACTCGAGCTCTAGATGTCGAGCTCTGCAGAATGGTCCAAAACGGGTCGCTACAGTAGGTCATGTGAATCGCTTGATCTCCCGCCGAGCTCAACCTTGATTTCGACAAATTGATCTCGATCTCGACAAATAGATCAAGCTCAACCTCGTCGAGATCAAGCTCGAGCCTGATCTCGACAAATTGAGCCTGGGATTTCGATAAATTTGATCTCGACAAATTGAGATGGAGTTTCGACCTCGACAGATTGAGATGGAGCTTGATCTGACAGTCGAAGCTTGATCTCAACCCTCGCCGAGATCAGCTGGTCCTCAACCCGCCGAATCAAGCTTCAACCTCGACAGTCGAGGTTGATCTAGACAGTCGAGCTTGAACTGACAAATGAGATCAAGCTCAACCTGGTGAGATCAAGCTTGCCGCGAGATCGCTTCATTTCGGCAAATTGAGGACCAACAAATTGAGCTTGATCTCGCTGAGTTTGGTTCTCTACCGCCGAAGTTGAAGCTTGATCTCGACAGGTTGAGATTGATCTCGGCTGCATTGAGCTTGATCTCGAAGATGTCGATCTCGACCGCTATTCACACATGTCGAGATGACGCTGCCGCTGGGTCCTCGTTCGCCGAGATCAGCCTTCATCTCGACAGTGTCGAGCTTGATTTCGACAGTTGAGCTTGATCTCAACCTCGCCGAGATCAAGTTTGCCGCGAGATCGCTTCAACGTGACATCGGGGACAAAAAGCGCCAGCAGTTTAGCAGCACGCCGAGCCTCGCAGACATCGGGGACGCCGAGCTCGCATACACCGACGCCGACTTCTGAGACATCGCGGCACGCCGAGCCCGAGACATTGGGCACGCCGAGCTCGGCAGACATCGGGGACGCCGAGCCTCGCATACATTGGGACCCTCGAGCCTGGCAGACATCGGGCACATCGAGCTCGCGGACATCTGGCACGCCTCGGCACATCGGGACGCCGAGCTCGTAGACATCGGGGCACGCCGAGCTCGCAGACATTGGCACATTGGAGATCAAGCTTGATTTCGGCAAATTGAGCTTGACCTCGATGTGTTGAGCTTGAACTCGACATAACTTGAGATCGAATCTCTGCCAGCCGAGATCTAGCTTTGATTTCACAGTGCCGAGTTTCGACTGACAGCTGTGGAGCTTGAACTCGACAACTGAGATCAAGCTCAAGTCGCCGAGATTTAGCCTGCCTCGAGATCGCTTGATTTTGACACCTTGAGGACCAACAAATTTGAGCCTCCGATCTCGACAGCTTGATCAAGCTTCAACTCCGCCGAGATGAAGCTTGATTTGACAAATTGAGCTTGATTTCGAGATGAAGATGGAGGTCAGGAATCGCTTGATCTCGATGTGTCGAGGTGAAAAATGAGAAAAGCTTGATTTTTTTTTTTGTGTAGAGGTGAGAAAAGAGATCGCGAAGAGACACAACTGATTGAAGAAAAAAGAGACTAAGGTGAGGAGAAGACATGAGGAAAGACACAGATCTACAAGGGCATAAGGATCGAATTAGTGAGATGCGTAGATATAGATCGAACCAAGGTGAGTAAGATAAAGATTGGGTGAGTGGAGTAAGAGCCGCACGCTTAACTGGCGAATTTCCAATGATCGTGTGATGTTGGAGCCATAGTTGGGATAAGGATTCTATTATGTCCGCAACATAATAGAATCACACATGTCGAATCAAGCTTCATCTCGACAGTTGACCTTGATCTCGAGAGGTTGACTTGATCTCGACAGTCGAGCTTGATCTCAACCTCGCCGAGATCGCCTGCCGGCTGGTCCTCAACCTGCCGGAAATCTGCTGGTGATCAAGCTCAACCTCGTCGAGATCAAGGTCAACCCGCCGAGATCAATGCTCCTCGCCTCGATGGAAAAGTGTGAGCCGCTTCTCATATGGTGACGGTCGAGTGGAGTAAGATGTATGTCTTTATCTTCCAAGGATTCGAGGAAGATGGAGGTTGTAACACTCCGAGGACGAGATCGACATCAGACAGGACATCGATTAGACATCGCATCGAGACCTCGCGGACGAGATCCCGGCGCCAAGATCGCGTACGTCGAGGTCATATGTCGAAATGAGGAGGTCGCAGATGTCGAATCGGGAGGCGCGCGTGCACGAACTCGTGTTAGAGCCTTGTACGCTTGCACGAGCATCCTGGTCGACATCGTGGTCGAGATGATAACACTGAGATTTTTACAAATATTATTTAACGTTAGTTAGTATATTTTGGCCGGGAATACGAGAGAGAACAGATTAGATGGGTTAGACTTGTTGTTTGGATTAATATCTTACTTTAAAATCCTGTGTCGCTATTTGTGGTTTTATGAAAGATAAATTCTTTAAAATGGTTTTCTTGTAATTAGCTTTGTTTAAGCGGAGATAAGACCAAACTTTTTCTTTTTCCACCACCGTAGATAAGTATCATGATTAGTTTCCTCCACCGCCTTAAATATCACGATCACCGCCCCAAATCCTCACTTTCTATTTCCTTCTTTCTTCTTCTCACGCTTTCCTCCTCTTCTCCAAAACCTCCATTGAAGAACCTTGAGTTCGCTGAGCTTCTCAGATAAACTTTCTCTTCATCAACCTTGTTCCTTATCATCTCCTCGACCTATATCACCATCTCGACCATCCGCTGAGGTATGAAAAACATAATTTTATTTCCTTTCATGTTATCAAGTAATACCACTTCTTCTCTCCTGCTTTAGCTAGTTTTTATGCTTTCAACTCATGTCATATTGATAGGTTTTCTTCATGACATTTCCTACCTTTCTAACCATTTATTTGAGCTTGAAAACAAATTGTTTCCTTCTGCTCTGCAAGTAGGTAGCGCCCAAAACCCTCCCTTTACTTGGTTTAGGTTGATTTCTTTTTGAGTTTTAAATTTTAACATGTTGGTTATGGTCTTATTTTAATCGCTGGACCATGACGAAAATATATTTTAAGATATATAAACTTAGATTTTGATTAAGTTGTGTTTAAGGTATTACTTGATTTTAAGCTTGAATTAGTACTTAGGAAAATGGCTTTGTCTCGATGATGTATGAAAGAGATTTTAATAAAATTTTAGAGAAAAGGAGTTATTTTGTAATGTTTGAATTCTGGTTGTATTTGTTTATGTTCTTAAGTTTTAATGCTTACTGGGTTGTGGTTAAGATCGGGATGATGAGAGCTAAGTGTTATTAGAACCCATAGATAGAACTAAGTTGTGCTCAGATAGGCAAGCAGGATTTCCGAGATCGTATGCAAGGAAATCCGGTGTACGAGATCACGAAACCGAGGTCGACTAAGAGCCTGCGGCGTGTCGAGATCGAGTGAGAGAAGTCGTAGTCGAGGCTCGCTTGAAGACAAACGTGTTGAGGTCGTTGTCGAGCAAATGCTAGCTTGGAGTTCGGTAAGGGCAACTCTTAGACATTATTAAGGCTTTATTTCATATGTTTATGCGTAAGTGGCAACTCTTAGACATTATTAAGGCTTTATTTCATATGCTTATGCGCGTAAGGGCAACTCTTAGACATTATTAAGGCTTTATTTACATGTTTATGCGTAGCGGCAACTCTTAGACATTATTAAGGCTTTATTTTATATGTTGTGAATTGTGTATTGTGTAACACCTGAGGACGAGATCGACATCGTATTAGGACGACGTATCGAGACCTCGACCAAGACCTTGTGTCGAGATCCCGCGTTTAGATCGCTTGCCGAGGTCATTTGCCGAGCCGATGAGACCGCTGCGGCACTAGCCGAAATGAGGAGGCTCGGTGTCGAGTCGATGAGATCGCATGTCGAGCCGAGGAGGCCGCGCTCACGAACTCGTGTTAGAACCTTGCGCGCCAGACGAGCACCTCTTGTCGACATCATGTCGAGATGACACCTCGTATTCTTTCGAACGTTATTCGCTTATTATTATATTGTTTGTAATTATTATATTGTCCGCCTCGCTTCGCCGTGTGTCTAGACCGCTGACCGAATGCAGAGTAGAGAGTAATTATGAGAGGAACGATTAAACCGCAGATGATCGATGGGATTGGCATCTTATAGCCGGAGTTACGATTATACCCTTTCTCACCGTACAGTATACCACGACCGATTCCCTCAAACACTCATTTCTTTTTTCTTCTTTCTTTCTTCTTCCTTCCTTCCGCCTCGAAGTTTCGCTTGTTTTCCAAGAACTTCCATCGATGAAACCGTGAGCTTCCATCGAGATTCGCATGCTTTCTTCATCAACCTTGTTCATCATCATCTTCGACTCTATATCTCGCTCGCTCGACCATCACCGCTGAGGTATGAAGAACAGATTTTTCTTTTCATCCGTATAATCGCTTAGCGCTATTTCTTCTTCCATTTTTAGCCGCTTTTATGCTTCCAAATCATGTCAAATTGATGGGTTTTCTTCTTCACAATATTACCTATCTTTCTAACCGATTAATTGGGCTTGTAAACAAATTTTCTTCCTCTCGCTTTTTCTCGCAAGAACCCAGCGCCGTAAAACCACCATTTTCGGTTGCTTTCGATTTCTTGTCTTTCGCTTGTTGCTTCTAGTTGTTGTTGTTGTCGATCTATCTCTGTTGAAGCATCGATAACTTTTTCATGAACTTTGATCGAAATCCCTAACTTTGTGTTAGAGGAAAATATATTTCGCTTCTTGAGTTTTATATTTTCCGGGTTGTGGTTAAGTTTGGGATGAGAGCTAGATGTATTAGAACCCATGGATCGATCCGAGTTATGTTTGTTTTAGGAAGTCCGATTCCCGAGATCGAGTGATTTCTAATCAAGGTGTACGGAAAGCGAATCCAAGGACGCGAAGCAGTTGGTAATCCATCGAGGATCAGACGCGTCGAGGTCGACTCAAGAAGTGTACGTGTCGGTCGAGGTCGCTGTCGAGCTCGCTGAAGACAAATGGTCGAGATCGAAAAGAGAAGTCGCTGTCGAGCTCATTTGAAGACACTGTGTCGAGGTCGTTGTCGAGCAAAGATTTACTGAGTTCGTAAGTAGCGCTTTCACATTAATACTTTCGTAGTATGCTAGCGTAGCGGCAACTCCTAGATATCTCTAAGACTTTATTTTTATTGTTATATTTATGTATGGACTCCTTGATTGGTGTTGAGATTGGAATGTTGTGATATGATCGGTTTTTGCATGTATTTGATATGTGATTGAATATATGTCTGTGAATGGTGTATTGTCAGCCGTCATATGCTTTCTTCATGCAGACGTTTTATTGCTTAAATGTCGACCGCGCTTTCTTCATGTTAAGCATGCTCTCTTTATTTGATATGTGATCAAGTAAGTTGTGTTACTCTTTGACATGCGCGTAGCTAATCATCGAAAGAGAGAGCTAGTGAGTCAGATGACGCTTTTGAGCCTGACCAGATATAATCGAGGGTGCAGTCCCCTTTGTTTATGGTGGAATGGCTTAGCGCCAGCATTATCACTGGGATGGACCCGCCGATTAATGTATGGAATTGGCTCGGGATGGACTCGCTGCTACCTATTACGCCACTGGGGATGGACTCACCGACGATATTCCTATCAAGAGTCAGGTCGTGAAGCCCAGAGTGAGATGGTCGAGTCACGGTGGTGATTGAGATATATTATCGCCGCTTGCTTATATCCTTTATGCGTCGAGCTATCTTGAATTGCTGGAGAAGTCGACCCTTTCCGTGGTGCCTTCAATCCATGACGGTTACCCAGGCGATGTCGAGGGCGCAGGAACTCGACAAGAGATGATGCCGAGGAGGAGCTCGACGAGAACCCGAGTTGACGACACTCTACTTGTCGTGGATTGATTATGTTTGTTCGACGATTTCTTGATGACTGCATTTGTTTTTCTTTTTGTGTTCCGAGGTCGTGACCAGCTGGGGCAAGGTGTTTTGCTGTTTCGTAGACTGGTGGTCTTACTTTGGGAGCACCATGCTGGGGAGTTCTGCTAAGTACCCCTGTGGTATGATTACTTTTTTGAAGTCGCCATACCTTAGGTGTATTTTCTTTATACATTGCTACTCAGATTTTGTATACATTATTATTTAGAGTGATATATATATGTATGTTATGCATGTATGTTTTATTAGAATTTAAGTCTCATGGTCTTAGTTGCAATTCATGTTTCAAAAGTCAGAATTACTCTGATGTGCACGAGTTGGTTTTATAAAAAAATATATCGCATTTTTAAAAGGCACAAGAGTTTTGTTTTTAAAACACATCTCATATAGGTTTATAAGCTGAGCTTGGTGTGTTGAAGCTCAGAACTCGAGCTCAGATATCGAGCTCTAGCGGTCCCAAATCCGGTCGTTACATATTGCCTGGTTGAATTGGCGCTTTCTTCATGCGTATTGTTTTATTGCTTAAATGATTGAATTGCGCTTTCTTCCATGTTAAGCATGCTCTCTTTATTTGATATGTGATCAAGTATTTTATGTGCCACTCCTTGATCGCGCGTAGCTAATCATCGAGCGAGAGAGCTAAAGTAGTTGTATGACGCTTTTGAGCCGTGACCCTGATAACTAAGGGTGCTAGGTCCCCTTTGTTTACGGAGATTGACTAGCGCCGTGACATCGGGGTTGGACTCGCCGATTAATGCATGGTATCTGGGTCGACCTACCGCTACCTATTGGGCGCCGGGCCAGGGGGATTGTAACACCCGAGACGAGATCGACATCGACAGGACGACGATCGAGACCTCGACCAAGACCTTGTGTCGAGATCCCGTACAAGATCGCTTGTCGAGATCATTTGTCGAGCCGATGAGACCACGCACTAGCCGAGCCGGCGAAGGTCAGTGTCGAGTCGATGAAGTCGCGGTACCGAGTCGATGAGGACGCATGTCGAGCCGAGGAGACCGCGCTCACGAACTCGCGTTAGAACCTTGCACGCTTGCACGAGCACCCTTGTCGACATCGTGGTCGAGATGATACCTCGTGATTCTTTCGAACGTTATTCAGCGCTTATTATTATATTGTTTGTAATAATTACATTGTCGCTTGCCGCCGACCGACAAAGTAGAAGCGTAATTACGAGAGGAACGATTAAACGGCAGATGATTGATGGGATTGGCATCTTATAGCTGGAGTTACGTTTATACCCTTTCTCACCACCAGATACCACGACCGATTCCCTCACACTCATTCTTTCTCTTTTCTTCTTTCTTCTTCCTTCCTTCTCGCTTCGGTTTCGTTGTTTTCTTCAAAACTTCCATCGATTTAAACCGTGAGTTCCATCGAGATTACCCGACAAGCTTTCTTCATCAATTTTGTTCATCATCATCTTCTCGACATATCTCGCCTGGCTTCGATCACCATTGAGGTATGAAGAACGTGATCTTTCTTTTTCCTCTCGTAAGCATCATTTAGCGCTAATTCTTCTTCCATTTTTAACCGCTTTTATGCTTCCAAATCATGTCAAATTGATGGGTTTTCTTCTTCACAATATTACCTATCTTTCTAACCGATTAATTGGGCTTGTAAAACAAATTTCTTCCTCTCGCTTTTTCAATCGCACCCAGCGCGTAAACCTCCATTTTTGGTTCGCTTCGATTTCTTGTTTTGCATTCGCTGCTTCTGGTTATTGTTGTTGTCGATCTATCCGTTGAAGCATCGATAACTTTTTCATGAACTTTTGATCGAAATCCCTAACTTTGTGTTAGAGGAAAAATATATTTCAGTTCTTGAGTTTTATATTTTCCTGGGTCAGGTTAAGTTTGGGATGAGAGCTAGATGTATTAGAACCCATGGATCGATCTGAGTTATGTTTGTTTTAGGAAGTCCGATTCCCGAGATCGAGTGATTTCGAATCAAGGTGTACGGAAAGTTTAATCCAAGCGACGCTGAAGCGTTATAATCCAGATCGAGGACTCACGCGTCCGAGGTCGACTAAGAAGTGTACGTGTCGAGGTCGATTGAGGACTCAGACGCGGTCGTAAGTCGCTGTTGAGCTCAAGAAGACAGCCGTGTCGAGATCGAAAAGCAGGAGTCGCTGTCGAAGCTTCTTTGAAGACAAATGCGTGTCGAGGTCGTTGTCGAGCAAAGATTAACTTGGAGTTCTGGTAAGCGGCGCTTCACATTAATACTTTCATAGTATGCTAAGCGTGGGCGCTCACATTAATACTGTGTAGTATGCTAGCCGCAGGCGGCATTTCATATTCTACGTGGTTATGTTATTGTGTATTGATTTCCTCGATTCAGGTGTGTCGAAATGAAATGTTGTGATATGATTGAAGTTTTTGCATGTATTTAATATGTGATTGAATATATGTCGTGAATTGTGTATTGCATGTTGAATTATGCTTCTTCATGTCGAGCTTGCTCTTTTTTATTTGACATGCGATTGAATATCTTGTGTTTAACTCTTTGAATATCGTATGCGCTAATCTGTTCATCGAGTGAGCGAGCTAGGTGAGTCGATGACGCTTTTGAGCCGTGACCCTGATAATCGAGGGTGCTAGGTCCCCTTTTTGTTTACGGAGATTGACTCAGACGCCGCCACGCTATGGGACCTCGAAAGGACCGGCCCTAGGGAGAGCGAGATCCCAAGGCTTCTACCGGACTTTCCGACATACCTGCATTTTGCTGCGGTGCATTCCGGAAAAATTATCGAGTCGAGAGAAAATGGATTTGCGAAGTCAGGTCGAGTTTAGAGTGAGATGGTCGAGTCACGCCGGTGAATGTTATACTTTGTCGCTTGCTTATATTTTTATGTCGAGCTTATCTTGAATTGTTGAGAAGTCGACCCTTTCCGTGCGTGGTGCCTTCAATCCATGACTGCTACCCAGCGATGTCGAGGGCGCAGTAACTCGACAAGAGACGATGCCGAGGGAGGAGCTCGACGAGACCCGAGTGACGCACTCTCTATCCGCCGTGGATTGTTGCTTGTTGGATATTTGTTTTTCTCGAGGACTGTATTTGTTTTTTCTTTTGTGTTCGAGGGCGTGACCAGTTTGGGGAGTGTGTTTTGTTGTTTGCGGGTAGACTGGTGGTCTTACTTTTGGAGCAACGCTGGGAGTTCGCTAAGTACCTCAGGTATGATTGCTTTTTGAAGTCGCCGCATCTCAGGTGTATTTTCTTTGCACATTTGCTACTCGTATTTTGTATACATTATTATTTCGAGTGATATATATATGTGTATGTTATGCATGTATGCTTTATTAGAATTTAAGTCTTGTGGTCTTAGTTGCACCATGTTTCAAAAGTCAGAATTACTCGATGTGCACGAGTTGGTTTTATAAAAAAATGTATCGTATTTTTAAAAGGCACAAGAGTTTTGTTTTTAAAACACATCTCATATAGGTTTATGTTGAGCTTGGTGTGTTGAGCTCGTGAACTTCGAGCTCTGTAGATATCGAGCTCAGAGCGGCCTAAACTGGTCGTTATTAATCGTTGGTATCGTGAGCAATTCTGCTCGACCGAGCCGTGCATAGGAATTTGACTCGTCACCGTGGTCGGGTTATATGTGTTGGGTACCTAGTTGTATTATGTTGATTGCCGCTTGATTAAGTGAAGCACTTATTGCTTGAGAAATTGTTTGAACTGCTTGATCAAGCAAAGGTGTTTTAACACATCCTTGTTTTGAGATTCTCGACAGGTTTTAAACTTTGTGGAATCTAATGCCACCTCAGAGGAATACGACATCCGCAGAATCGAGAACGCCGACATGGAACGAGCTATTCAAGCTATGACCGAGATGGCGGCAAACCATGGCTCAACAATCACCGCCAGAACTCAACAGTTAACGCTGATGGCTCAACAGACGGCAGCCGTTAACTCAAAGCCAGAATCTCGGCAAAGAACAAAGAACGAGCGTAACGAAATGTCGGGCGCAGAGGATCGCGCACTTCAGAAGCATGATCCAATCGGTTCTACTTGAGCCAAATCCGATAAAGTCGATCTTTGGATGCAAGAGATCGAGAAGATCTTCGAGGCACTTCACGTCTCTGACAACGTGAAGGTCGACTATGCCACCTACTTCATCGCTAGAGACGCAGAGTATTGGTGGAGAGGAGGAAGCAACGCTTATAGCAGAACATCGCGAGATGACCTGGGAGCTTTTTCGTGAAAGGTTTTTGGAGATACTGCACGAGCCGAGAAGGAGCAAGAATTTCTTCAATTGCAAAGAAGGCAACTCGACAAAGGTCCGAGTATGCGCCAAGTTCGAAGTCGTTGGGCAGGTATTTCAGTCCATTTCTGCGGATCGAGTTGACCAGAGATGGTCGAAAGGGATAGATTCCAACGGGATCGAGATTCGACATTCGTAAGTCGTGGTGTCGCTGAGGATCGTGAAATCTCCAAGAGTCGATTGATCGATGCGGTCGAGGTAGAAGGAGTAAGCGAGCCACAAGAAGAAGATTATTGTGGGCTGACTCGTTGAGACTCCGTGAGTGCGGGCGTAGATTTGCACGTAAAGCGGAAACAACCGCAGTAAGAAGCCGCACGACCGACTCGTGGGAACAACAACAGGGGACAAGATCGTCCGATGACCCAAGTACCGGTGAGCGGGAGGTCGGACTGGTCGCAGGTGACTTGCTATCGATGTGGAAAGCCGGACATTATGCGAGTAACTGCATCGAAGGAGGAGGTGTGTTTCAACCGCAAGAAGCCAGGGCATTTTGCTAAGGATTGTCCTACACCTAAAGTCGAACCGACTATGCTTCGCGCAAGGCGCCAAAGGAAAGCGCCATGGCTAAAGGCGTAGTTTTCTGCATGAGTGGCGCAGAAGTCAACGAGCCGATGATCTTATCCAAGGTGAATGTGAGATCGAGGGTAAATCCTTATCCGTTTTTTGATTCGTGCAACCCATTCCTTTATTTCTTCCGATTGTGTGAACCATTTGAACTGACCGTGATCGCTACGCTTAAATTAGTAGTTACAACCCCAATTAAAAACCTTAGTCTCAATCACTGCATGTCTTATTTGTGTAGTGATTATTCAGAGTAGAAAGTTTGTAGTCAATTTGGTTTGTTTGCCTCTTAAGGGCTTAGATGTCATCCTCGGGATGGATTGGTTGTCATACCACCATGTCCTTTTGGACTGCGCCCTGAAACCGTAATTTTTCCGCACCTTGAGTCTCCAATTATCTTTCTCGAACGTATTGGAGTTTCTTTGAAAGAAGGAACTAGGGAATACATGTATCCGGCTAGTTCAAGTTTTCCAAACAGATCGACGTGGAAGAATGTACCGCTGGTGTGTGACTTTGAGGACGCTTTTTCCCGTGAAGACGCGCAGGGTTACCACCATGGCGAGAGGTCGAAGTTCTCCATCGACCGATTCCAGGGACAGACCGATTTCCAAAGCGCCATACAGATGTCTCCCGCCGAGATGAAAGAGTCAAGTCCCAGATCGAACACTTGGAGTCGAAGCAATTCATACGACCGAGCCGTGTCACCGTGGGGAGCTCCAGTGTTGTTGGTTAAGAAGAAGGATGGACGATCAAGACTGCGGCGTGGACTATCGCGAGCTCAACAAGGTTACCGTGAAGAACCGCTATCCGCTACCACGATTGACGACTTGATGGACCAACTTCGTGGAGCGGCGATCTTTCCAAGATAGACTTGAAGCCCGGCTACCATCGATTCGCGTGAAGGAGGAAGATGTCGCCAAAACAGCTTTTCAGACTAGATACGGCCACTACGCAGTACTTGGTGATGCCGCTTGGAGTGACGAATGCGCCACCGTGGTTTATGGACTACATGAACAGAATTTTCCATTCGTTTTTGGATCAGTTCGTTGTAGTGTTCATCGACGACATATTGATTTACTCGAGGAACCGAGAAGAACACGCAGAACACCTATGTCGAGTACTACAGATATTACGAGATAAGCAACTCTATGCCAACCTGTCGAAGTGTGAATTTTGGCTTGAAGAGGTGAATTTTCTTGGTCACGTGATTTCCAAAGAAGGGATAGCTGTGGATCCAACTAAGATTGAAGCTGTGCTAGCGTGGGAACAACCGAAGACGGTTACCGAGATCAGGAGTTTTGTCGGCTTAGCAGGATATTACCGAAGATTCATTGAAGGTTTCTCAAAGATTGTCGCGCTTCCTACACGATCGACGCAGGAAGGATCAACCTTTTGCCTCGACCGAGGAGCGCGGCCGCTTTTCAACGATCAAGGAGCTTTTGACGGCCGTCAGGCTGATTTTGCCTCAACCCGAAGAGCCTTTCGAGGTGTATCAGGATGCGCCACACCAGGGATCGGGATGCGTACGATGCAACATCTGAAGCGTGGTCGCCAGATGCTTCAAGACACTCAAGATTCACGAGAGGAACTACCCTACTCACGACTTGAGCCGGGCAGCAGAGTTTTTGGCGTCAAGATATGGAGGCACTACCTTTACGGGAGCACTTTACGCCACGATCACAAAGAGTCAAGCACTGCTCGACCGTAAAGAACTCAACATGCGCCAACAGAGATGGACGTAATTTCAAGGACTACGACTTTACGCTGGAATACCATCCCAGAAGCGCTAACGAGTAGCGCATGCGCTGGAGCAGAAGAGCGCTTTAACTCCTGGGTAATGATGATCAAGGAGTCGAGATGCTCGAGAAGTTCCGAGACTTGAAGTTGAGGTCGGTTTCACCGGGAAGTCGAGATTTGGTATGCTTACCATCTCTAACAGATTGTTGGACGAGATCCGAGACCAAAGAAGTTCATGACGAGCTTCGCAAGAGAAGATCTGGCTGATAGCCGCAAGTGGAAGCGCGACATTGCACTTTCGTGCCTGAGCGACGACATCTTCGAGGTGCAATGGCCGAGTGTGCGCACTCTAACGATCCGAGCCGAGGAAGTTGATTCTCGAGCCGCATAAGAGCAACTTTAGTATTCATCCCGAGTTACGAAGATGTATCAAGACTTGAAGAAGCATTTTTGGTGGTCCTGAATGAAGAAGCAAGTGGCCGAGCACGTAGCTTCATGTTTAACGTGGTCGTAAAGTCGGGTGGAGCACCAACGACCGCGGGAATGCTACAATCGCTGACGTACAAGATGGAAATGGGACAAGATTTCCATGGACTTCGCTGTAGGTTTGTCAAGACGCAGTAAGAAGAATGATTCGATTTGGGTGATCGCCGAATCGATCGACCAAATCCGCCATTTCTTGCCAAAGGAGGTCGACATACAACGCGGGAAAACCGACCGAGATCTACATCGCGAGATAGTACGACTTCATGGAATACCTCTTCGATCGCGTTCTGACCGAGATCCGGTTCACGCCTCATTTTTGGAGGGAATTGCAAGGAGCGATGGGAACCGAAGCTCAGACTTCAGCTCAGATATCATCCACAGATCGACGGTCAGACCGAGAGAATGATCCAATCGCTGAAGATTTGTTGCGAGCTTGTACGTTAGATCACCGAGGAAGTTGGGATGACGCCTTACCATTGGTGGAGTTCACCTACACAACGCTTTCCATTCGAGTATCGGGATGGCACCTTTGAAGCGCCAGATGGACGGAAATGTCGACGCCTCTTTGTTGGTACCAGGATCGGCGAGCGAATCGTCAGAGGACCAGATATGATCCAGCAGACTACCGAGAAGATCCGCTTGATCGAGATCGGATGCGAACATCTCAAAGTCGACATGTAAGAGTTATGCAGACCAACGACGCCGACCACTCGAGTTCGAGGAAGGAGAACATGTATTTCTTAGAGTCACCCCCACCATCGAGTTGGTCGAGCGATCAAATCCAAGAAACTTACCCCTAAATTTATTGGACCTTACCGCATTCTTCGTCAGATTGGCCCAAAGGGCATATCGATTGCCTTACCCCCATTCTTGTCGAACATCCACGACGCTCTTCCACGCCTCACAATTGCGGAAGTATGTTTCCGACCCTCTCATGTCATCGAACCTGATGTGATTCAACCGAAGGACGACCTATCTTTTGAAGCATTACCAAAGCAAGAATCGCTGATCTGAAACCAAACAAATATGAACAAAGAGATTCAACTTGTCACGTCAGGTGGGATCGTAAGACTAGAGATGCGACTTTGGGAGCCGGAGGAGAAGATGAAGACTCAAGACTCGAACTTTTCTCGGGAGGTAAGAATCTTATTTGCAATTTCGAGGACGAAATTTTTAGAGGGAGAGATTGTAACACCCGAGGACGAGATCGACATCAGATAGGACGACGATCGAGACCTCGACCAAGACCTTGTGTCGAGATCCCGCGCAAGATCGCTTCACGAGATCATTTGTCGAGCCGATGAGACCACGCGCACTAGCCGGGCCGAAATGGGAGGTCCGTGTCGAGTTGATGAAGTCGCTGCACTGCCGGGATGAGGACGCATGTCGAGCTGAGGAGACCGCGTTCACGAACTCGTGTTAGAACCTTGTACGTTTGCACGAGCACCCTTGTCGACATCGTGTCGAGATGATACCTCGTATTCTTTCGAACGTTATTCAGCGCTATTATTATATTGTTTGTAATAATTACATTGTCGGCTTGCCGTTGACCGACAAAGTAGAAGGTAATTATGAGAGGAACGATTAAACGGGTAGATGATTGATGGGATTGGCATCTTATAGCTGGAGTTACGTTTATACCCCTTTCTCACCAGCTGTATACCACGACCGATTCCCTCACACTCATTCTTTCTCTTTTCTTCTTTCTTCTTCCTTCCTTCTCGCTCAGGTTTCGCTGTTTTCTTCAAAACTTCCATCGATTTAAACCGTGGAGTTCCATCGAGATTCTCGCACAAGCTTTCTTCATCAATTTTGTTCATCATCATCTTCTCGACATATCTCGCCTGGCCGATCACCATTGAGGTATGAAGAATGCATCTTTCTTTTCCTCTGTACTACCGCTTAGCGCTAATTCTTCTTCCATTTTTAACCGCTTTATGCTTCCAAATCATGTCAAATTGATGGGTTTTCTTCTTCACAATATTACCTATCTTTCTAACCGATTAACTGGGCTTGTAAAACAAATTTCTTCCTCTCGCTTTCGCAATCGGCAGCGCTCCGTAAAACCTCCATTTTTGGTTCAAGCTTCGATTTCTTGTTTTTCATTCGCTGCTTCGTTATTGTTGTTGTCGATCTATCCGCTGAAGCATCGATAACTTTTTCATGAACTTTGATCAAATCCCTAACTTTGTGTTAGAGGAAAAATATATTTCGCTTCTGAGTTTTATATTTTCTCGGGTTGTGGTTAAGTTTGGGATGAGAGCTAGATGTATTAGAACCCATGGATCGATCCGAGTTATGTTTGTTTTAGGAAGTCCGATTCCCGAGATCGAGTGATTTCAATCAAGGTGTACGGAAAGCTAATCCAAGGACGCCAAGCAAAGCAGGTAATCCAGATCGAGGATCGTGACGTGTCGAGGTCGACTAAGAAGTGTACGTGTCGAGGTCGATCGAGGACTGTGATGCGGTCAAAGTCATTGTCGAGCTCGCTGAAGACACCGTGGTCGAGATCGAGTAAGAGGAGTCGCTTGTCGAGCTCTTTGAAGACACCGTCGGTCGAGGTCGTTGTCGAGCAAAGATTAACTTGGAGTTCTGTAAGGGCGCTTCACATTAATACTTTCATAGTATGCTAGTTAAGGGCGCTTCACATTAATACTTTCGTAGTATGCTAGCGTAAGGGCATTTCATATTCTACGTGGTTATGTTATCAGGTATTGATTTCCGATTTGTGTCGAGCTGAAATGTTGTGATATGATTGAGTTTTTGCATGTATTTAATATGTGATTGAATATATGTCGTGAATTGTGTATTGCATGTTGAATTGCGCTTCTTCATGTCGAGCTTGCTCTTTATTTGACATGCGTTGAATATCTCGTGTTTAACTCTTTGAATATCGTGATGCGCTTAATTGTTTCATCGAGTGAGCGAAGCTAGGTGAGTCGTGATGACGCTTTTGAGCCGTGACCCTGATAATCGAGGGTGCTAGGTCCCCTTTGTTTACTGGAGATTGACTAGACGCCGCCACGCTTATGTGGACCTGAGTTGATCGCCCTAGGGAGAGAGCGAGATCCCAAGGCTTGGCTGGACTTTCCGACATACCAGACGGCTGCGGTGCATTCCGAAAAATTATCGAAGTCGAGAGAAAATGGATTTCGCGAAGTCGCGGTCGAAGCTTGAAAGTGAGATGGTCGAGTCACGCCTATGAATGTTATACTTTGTCGCTTGCTTATATTTTTATGTCGAGCTTATCTTGAATTGTTGAGAAGTTGACCCTTTCCGCGGGTGCCTTCAATCCATGACTAAGCTACCCAGGCGATGTCGAGGGCGCAGTAACTCGACAAAGAGACGATGCCGAGGAGGAGCTCGACGAGGACCCGAGTGACGCACTCTATCCGTCGTGGATTGTTGTTTGTTGGATATTTGTTTTTCTCGAGGACTGCATTTGTTTTTCTTTGTGTTCGAGGTCGTGACCAGTTTGGGGCGCAGTGTTTTGTTGTTTCAGGTAGACTGGTGGTCTTACTTTTGGAGCAGCCTGCGGGAGTCTCGCTTAAGTACCCTGTGGTATGATTGCTTTTTTGAAGTCGCTGCATCTTAGGTGTATTTTCTTGCACATTTGCTACTCAGATTTTTGTATACATTATTATTTCTCTGAGTGATATATATATGTGTATGTTATGCATGTATGTTTTATTAGAATTTAAGTCTTGTGTCTTAGTTGCACCATGTTTCAAAAGTCAGAATTACTCTGATGTGCACGAGTTGGTTTTATAAAAAAATGTATCGTATTTTTAAAAGGCACAAGAGTTTTGTTTTTAAAACACATCTCATATAGGTTTATGTTGAGCTTGGTGTGTTGAGCTTCAGAACTCGAGCTCGGTAGATATTGAGCTTCGGTAGCGGTCCTAAACGGTCGTTACAGGTGGATGGACCTACCGGGCGATATTCCTAACAAGAGTCGAGTCTAGAGTGAGATGGACGAGTCACGCTTGGTGAATGTTATACTTTGTTGTTTACTTATTTCTTTATGCCTGGATTATCTTGAATTGTTGAGAAGTCGACTTTTCCGCGTGGTACCTTCAATCTATGACTGCTACCCGTGCGATGTCGAGGTGCGAACTCGACAAACAGATGATGGCAGGAGGAGCTCGACGAGGATCGGGTGACGACTCTATTTGTCGTGGATTTGCTTTGTCTATGTTTTTGTGTATAGTGGTTGTGACCGGTTGGCTAAGTATGTTTTGTTATTACAGGTAGATCGGCGGTTTACTTTTTGAGCAAACATGCTGGTGTGTTCCGCTTGGGCAAGTACTCTGTGGTCCGATTGCTCTCTCAAGTCGCCATACCTTAGGTGTATTTTCTTTGTACATTATTACTCGCTTTTTGTATGCACTTTTTATATCTTGTATATATGAGTATGTACTTATTATACTGCTGTTGTTATTTAGGACTTAAGTCTTGTGGTCTTAGTTGCACCATGTTTCAAAAGTCAGTAATTACTCGATGTGCACTAGATAGTTTTATAAAAAATATATATATATAGACCGCACTTTTCTAAAGGCACAAGAGTATCATTTTAAAACACATCGCATACAGGTATCTTGAGCTCTGTGTTGAAGCTCGCAGAACTCGAGCTCGTGATGTTGAGCTCGGTAGCGGTCCTAAACGGTCGTTATAGAGGTTGTGAATCGCTTGATCTCCGCCGAGCTCAACCTTGATTTCGACAAATTGATCTCGATCTCGACTACTGAGATCAAGCTCAACTCGCCGAGATCAAGCTCGATACCTGAGCCTGATTTCGACACTGATCTCGATGTACCAAGATGGAGCTTGACCTCGACAGATTGAGACGGAGCCGATCTCGACAAAGCTGAGCTTGATCTCAACCTCGCCGAGATCGTTGGTCCTCAACCTGTCGAAATCAAGCTTCAACTCGACAGATTGAGGTTGATCTAGACAGGTCGAGCTTGAACTCGACAGTTTGAGATCAAGCTCAAATCGTCGAGATCAAGCTCAAGCTGCGAGATCAAGCTTCATTTCGACAACTTGAGGACCAACAGCTTGAGCTTGATCTCGGTTGAGTTTGGTTCTCTAGCTGTCGAGTTGAGATTGATCTCGACAGGTTGAGATTGATCTCGACAGATTGAGCTTGATCTCGAAGATGTTGATCTCGACTGCTATTCACACATGTCGAGATGACGCTGAAGCTGTTAGTCCTCAAGATGTCGAGATCAGTCTATGTCTCGACAGGTTGAGCTTGATCTCAAAATGTCGAGATCAAGTTCAAGCTGCGAGATCAAGCTTCAACGTGACATTGGGGACAAAAGAAGCGCGCAGGTTTAGAACGTCGAGCTCGCAGACATTGGGGACGTCGAGCTCGCATACACTGGGACGTCGAGCTCGGAGACATCGTGCACGTCGAGCTCCGAGACATCGGGCACGTCGAGCTCCGAGACATCGGGCACGTCTAGCTCGCAGACATTGGGGACGTCGAGCTCGCGTACATTTTGGACGTCGAGCTCGCAGACATTGGGAACATCGAGCTCGCAGACATTGGCACGTCTTGGCACATTGGGGACGTCGAGCTCGTAGACGTTGGGCACTTCGAGCTCGCAGACATTGGCACATTGGAGATCAAGCTTGATTTCGGCAGCTTGAGCTTGACCTCGACAGGTTGAGCTTGAACTCGACAACTTGAGATCAATCTCAAGCTGTCGAGATCTAGCTTGATTTCGACAGGTGGAGCGTGAACTCGACAACTTGAGATCAAGCTCTGCCGAGATTTAGCCTGCTCTCGAGATCAAGCTTGATTTTGACTTGAGGACCAACGACTTGAGCCTGATCTCGGCGGCTTGAGATCAAGCTCAACCTGTCCGAGACGGCTTGATTTCGACGGCAGCTTGATTTCGAGATGAAGATGGAGGTCAGGAACTCGCTTGATCTCGGCGGGTTGAGGTGAAAAATGAGAAAAGCTTGATTTTTTTTTGTGTAGAGGTGAGAAAAGAGATCACGAAGAGACACAACTGATTGAAGAAAAAAGAGACTAAGGTGAGGGAGAAGACATGAGGAAAGACACAGATCTAAGAAGAAGGACGAATTAGGGAGATGTAGAAGAGAGAGATCGAACCAAGGTGAGAAGATAAAGATTGGGTGAGGGAGAAGAGCCAGACGCGAATCTGATGAATTTCCAATGATCGTGTGATGTTGGAGCCGGCAGTGCGATAAGGATTCTATTATGTCTGCAACATAATAGAATCACACATGTCGAAATCAAGCTTCATCTCGACAGGTTGACCTTGATCTCGAGAGGTTGACTTTGATCTCGACAGATTGAGCTTGATCTCAACCTGTCGAGATCGGGCTCAAGCGGTTGGTCCTCAACCTGTCGAAATCAAGCTTGAGATCAAGCTCAACCTGTCGAGTTCAAGGTCAACCTGTCGAGATCAATCTTCATCTCGACATGTTGAGCTTGATCTCGACAGGTTGACCTTGATCTCAACCTGTCGAGATCAAGTTCAAGCTGCGAGATCAAGCTTCAACGTGACATTGGGGACAAAACAAGCGCGCAGGTTTAGCACGTCGAGCTCGTAGACATTGGGCACGTCGAGCTCCTAACCCTAACACTTACTTTCACTCTGCTTTTATTATCACTCAGTCTCTTCTCTGCGGGTGAGGGTTGCGAACATCGTTTTTCTCTGAGGTATAATCTTCGATTCGATCCATCTCTTCTGTTTTCTGTTCTTTCTGAGCCGATTGAAAAGTCCTTTTATGTTTCATCGTATGCTGAATGATGATGTTTCGTTGGTTATATTTGTGAATGATGATGATGATGATGTTTCAGAGCATCACAAATTAGGGTTCTGACGGTTATATTTTGGTCTCACATCGCTTCAGTGGCCGATTTGAATCGATTCGAGTATGTCTAAGTCGTTGGATCTTCCTCCCAAGCGGTGGTTTCAGTTTTGATCTCTGCAGAAGAAATGAAATGCTCGAAAAGAATGGTCTTAAGAGTCCTTCGCTTTTGAAGACTGACGACTATTGTTGGTTTAGTTTTCCGTGTCCTGGATAATGATTTCGCATTATTATATGTTGTTTATGTGGTTTTCTCAAGTATTTGGCTTAACTCATTTGCTTGCTTCTTTAACATTGAGTGGGGTCCACCTTGGAATGATGGGATCTAAACATTGAGTGTGAACTCAAGTCTTGGGGTGGACTCTAGAATGACTTGAAATATGCTTTGATAATTTTTCTGTCTGACATTCGAGGATTCTTTTATAGGTTGTGGAAACCCAAACACATGTAAATGTTGCAAAGTTCGCTTAAACTGGGTGTTAGTGGCGAGGAAAGTTTTTGGATGTATTATATGTTTAGATGTTTAAATATTATGATGATAAAGCAATGATTGGTTCTAACATTATGCATTATGTTATTAAGTATAATGTAAAGGGTAGGGTGAGAACACAGGAAGCCAAGAATGGCACTGGGTTTTTTATGTTTTGAAAATCTTGCAGACAACTTTTTGGACTCAATTACTATATGTAAAGTAGGACCACTCTTCATCCGCTCTCTTTCTCCGACAAATTTGCTTGTTGATGCTAAAAATTTCTTACCTTGTAGTAATTTGTTAAATCATATACTAGAATACATGAAGGATTGATTTTCTTTTCTTGGTGGCCTTTAAAAACAATCGATAAATGAAGTTTTAAAACTCATGCATTGATTTATAAAAATTGTAATGAGTAATTGGCTATTTCTAGAATCGCTTATCATAGTTCAAATAAGGGGGCATCTCAAGTAGGTTGGTTGAGCTTTTTTCCTTGCCTCGCACCGCTTCATCTAGCTAGGGAGCATTCAATGTGGCTGTGGTTATAAATTTATAATGTTAAAGCCGAGGTTTGATGTGCTTTTTCTATCATAAATTTGAAACCAAGTTCCTCTCGTTTCATCGACTACTTTTTAACATGGTCATCAAATCTGTAATTGTACCATTTAGCATCTGTGCTCTTCATGACTCTCCATTGCACTCGCTCACCCATTCCAAATAAATTTTTATGTAATCTGTATAAGTTGATTGCTTTTTTTAAAGTTTAATTTGTTTAGTTTGATCAAATGTTGATGTTTCCCACATAATAAATTTGCCTTAGGATGGTGTCATTCTTGAGCAGATACTAGGGCAACTGAAGGGCCCATAGTCGCCGATAAAAATTGTGAGAAAATCCATTATATGGCACCCAACATATAATTCTTTGTGGAGCAGCATCGCCGATACTGGCGTTTTGAATGGTGTATCTTTAAAATGCATATATCTTATTACATGCCTCATGGATTATTGCATATGGCTGTTGTTTAGGTTTTGATCATGTTAATAAATATAGTCAAACCATTGAAAATGAGATGTTAGTTATTTATTGTAGATATGGTTAGCTCACAATTTGCAACTACATCGCTACCATACTGGTCGAGAATCAAGAGTTGTTACAAAGACTTACTCTTCTTAAGAGACACCTTTTCAAGCCGAGTTTCTAACTTCCATATTGAGTGAATTCGCCTCCTTGTATCGACTTTCGATTCTAACTCATTAAATTATGTGCGCTTACTAAGGTCATGTCTCGGCTGCCTTAGTTCTTGGTGGGGTTGACATCAACTGGACCTCATTTGCATACTGTTAGTCATTGCTTAAACTTTTCTTTTATGCTCAAAAGTTTTCTTGTTTGGAGTGCATACTCGAAAGATTTCTCATGAATATTGATTACATGTTTTGCAGATCTATCCACATGGGTCAATCGACACCCTTCCATTTGCTACAATGGGATCAGGTTCACTTGTCGCAATGTCTCAGATTTGAGTCTAAATACAAGGAAAGCTTCGACCGTAAGTAAGGATATTGAGGCTAAGAAAGCATGCCCGCTTCAATGTAGCTCTTGATTAAAATAACTAGAATTACCCCCGTGTCTTTGCCACTGAGTAAAAGAAAACCAAAACCTCCCATCTAATTCAAAATGGTCAGTGTACTTTCAATGTTAGCAAGATGATAACAAATCAACGATGAAAGAGAAATAGATAAATGGGTTGGAAAAAAATTAGTGGAGAGATTGGCATGTGTAGTGTGTTATTATTATTGTAGACCACGAGCAAAGGCACCCTTAAAACTTCTTAGACTACATTTGATGATATTACGTCAGGATGTTATTATATTTATATTCCTTGTTAATGGGATGATATGTCAATTCGAGTCCTAAATATAAAGATGTACATTATGATCAGTTGTAATTGACAATCGATAGTGTTAGTAATTTCAGTCTTGTCTAAATATTTCAATTCAATAAAGATTTTTATTTTCTCGTAAACATTTTGATGTGGTGCAGAGGGATGAAGGAGTAAAGTTAGTTGTTGAGGCGATATGTACCGGTATATTTAATGACCTGGGAAGTGGAAGTAATGTTGATGTTTGTGTGATAACCAAGGTTAGTGCATTGATACCTTATCCTACAAGTTGTTTGGCGGCATGAATCTAACTTCAATTTAATCACAAATTCTTCGTTAATCTTTGCACGGGCACAAGGAATATCTAAGGAATCACCTCCCGCCAAATCCGCTGACATTTGTCAATCCAAAAGGCTTTACCTTTCCCAAAAGACAGGTTTGTTGCAAACTATACCATTTATTACACTTGTTTTATGAATCGTATGATACATTATCATTAAAAAATATGACATTTTTAAGTGAAAATATGTAAGATAAGGAAAAAATAGCCCATATATCCTATATGGGCTTCAAAATATATGGGCTTCAAAATAATTTAAGATTTAACTCTATTGGAGGGTCTTGTATTGTATAGTCTAGATGATATACATCCTCGACATATTGTTTAGTCTAGATGATATACATCCCGACATTGTTTAAATAAAGCGAAATTCTTACCGATGTTTTGAGAAGTTTGTCCAGACATCGATTGTTTGCCTCTTCCCTTATTCTCGTTGCCTTTTTTCTTGCCGATGAAACAAAGGTGGAGTACATTCCATTTGAAACTATTGATATATAATGTCTAATGTTTAATTTGTCTCTGCATGCAGGTTCTCTTAACAAAGATTACCCTGCTGAAGGAGAAGGTCAAGTAATTGAAGGAGATGCTATGGAAGAGTAGCAAAATTGGTCGAGTCTCGAAACTTGATTAGTGCAATGTTTGTGATATTTATAATTGTACTTTCAGAACCTTGGCTCTTTTATATACCTAAAATGACTTCAGTTTCATTAGATTATTATGAGTTATTTTCCATAAATTTCATCATTTGGAAGGTGTCTTCGCTATCTCGATTCTAGTTTTGGCTACAAAATGCTTAGCATAAAACAAGAAAGAAAATAACTAGCAAGACAAATAGTCAGGAGCCATCACTTCCACATGATTGAATCATGGAATCACCGAGCAGGATTCAAGAAACGCCGCTTCCAATCTATTAATCCAAGGTGGCATAAAATGTGCTGGATTGTTTTGTTGATCTTGGACACCTCATTTGAATTAGAGCAAAGCTTACAAATCCCTAGCAACATAACTATTCATGGCTGTCGACTATCATTATGATTAGTACTTACCAATTGGGACATATTGATTATTTTCATGGAGAGAATTTTATTGAGCAGTTATTGAGCAATGTATTTGTTTAAAATTTGCGTGGTGTTGAGTGCTAGAAGTAAATGCCGTGATCTTGCGGTGCGCTCTTGCAAAAGACTTCTTTGGGTAAAGCCACTATTAATATTTTGGGATGATTAGTTTAAATAACATTAGAAGCAATAACATTATTCAAATGTGTTGGTTTAGCTGGTCGGTTTTAGGGGTGGCAAAATGGATTGATTGGATAAATCCATCAATGGATTCTAATAGATGGATGAGAAAAATTTACTTATCTATTTTTCATTCACTAAAATTTTATCAAAAAAATTCAATCTATCTATTATCTATTGAAAAAAATCATCCAATCCATTTATTAACAATTTTTTTATCGATGGATATCCAATCCATCCATAAAATTTATTTTAATCACAAAAAATTATTTTTAATCATAAAATATATTTTTAATCATAAAAAATATTTTAATTACAAAAAAATATTTTTAACTATTAAATATAAACACACACACACATATCTCTCTCCCTCCTTTCTCTCCCCTATCTCCCTCCCCTCTCTCCTCTCTTCCCTTCTCTTCTCTCCCCATCTCTCTCTCTCCTCTCTCTCTCTCCCCCTCTCTCCTTTCTCTTTCATCTCTCCCCTTTTTCTTATCTCTCTCATCTCTCTCTCCCTCTCTCCTCTATCCCCTATCTTTCTCTCCCTCCTCTCCCCTATCTCTCTCCTATCTTTTTCTCTCTCCTCCCTCCGCCTCCTTTCTCTCTTATACAGGTTTGTCGTTGGATAAGTTGTCACTCGAGAATAGAGTCGTAATGTCATAAAATGGCTTCAAAACTTCAAAACTTTCCTAATAGATGGATTGGAAAAATCCAGTTATCCATTTACAATCCACTAAAATTTCATCAAGAAAATCCAATTCATCCATCATCCATTTAAAAAAAAAAAAACCCGTCCAATCCATCTAGTAACAATCCAATCCATCTAGTAACAATTTTTTTTATGGATAGATATCCAAACCATCCATAAAAGTTATTTTTAATCACAAAAAATTATTTTTAATCATAAAATGTATTTTTAATTACAAAAAATATTTTAGCTAGAAAAAAAATTATTTTTAATCATAAAAAAACATTACTCCCCTCTCTCCTCTCTCTCCCTCCTATCTCTCTCCCTCTCTCCCTTCCCTGTCTCTCTCCTCTCTCTCCCCCTCCCTCCCTCCCTCCCTCTCTCCCTTCCCTTTAACTCACTCTAGAAAGCGTTAAGTGAGGTGAACTAGAACGTAAAGATAAACATAAATGCAACTGAGCGAAAATACGTTGTTTGTATTGATTGATGTGTGTAAAATTATGTACATTAGACATGCAGTGTTTGTGACTAAGGTTTTAACAGCTGGGGTTGTAACTACCAATTTGAACGGTAAAGTAGTCACAGTCAAGTTCAAATGGTTCACACAATCAGAGGAAATAAAGGAATGGGTTGCACCCGAATCAAAGAGAACGGATAAGGATTTACCCTCAATCTCACATTCACCTTGAATAAGATCATCAGCTCGCTCTGCTTCCTCACCGCTCATGCGAAGACTACGCTTTAGCTACTGGGACGCTTCCCTTTGGCCTTTGCCGCAAGCATTGCCGGTTCAGCTTTAGGTGTGGGACAATCCTTGGCAAAATGCCCTGGCTTCTTACAGTTGAAACATACCTCCTCTGTAACACCTGAGGACGAGATCGACATCGTATTAGGACGACGTATCGAGACCTCGACCAAGACCTTGTGTCGAGATCCCGTGCCTAGATCGTTTGCCGAGATCATTTGTCGAGCTGATGAGACCACGTGAACTAGCCGAGCCGAAATGAGGAGTGCTCGTGTCGAAATATGAGACGAGATGTCGAGCCGGGGCGAGACGCATGTCGAGCTGATGAGGCCCCGTTCACGACCTCGTGTAAGAACCTTGTGTCCTTGCACGAGCCCCCTTGTCGACATCGTGTCGAGATGACATCTCGTATTCTTTCGAACGTTATTCAGCGCTATTATTATATTGTTGTAATAATTATATTGTCGGCTCGACCGCTTCGCCGTGGTGTCTAGACCGTTGGCCGACAGAGTAGAGGTAATTATGAGAGGAACGATTTAACGGTAGATGATTGATGGGATTGGCATCTTATAGCCGGAGTTACGATTATGCCCTTCGAGCCGTATTCACGATCGGTTTCCTCAAACACTCATTTCTCTTTTCTTCTTTCTTCTTCCTTCCTTCGCTCTGCGTGTTTCGCTGTTTTCTTCAAAAACTTCCATCGACTAAACCGTGAGTTCCATCGAGATTCTCGCATGCTTTCTTCATCAATTTTGTTCATCATCATCTTCTCGACATATCTCAAATGGCTTCGATCACCGCTGAGGTATGAAAACAGATTTTTATCTTCTTCGTACTCGCTTAGCGCTAATTCTTCTTCCATTTTTAACCGCTTTATGCTTCCAAATCATGTCAAATTGATGGGTTTTCTTCACAATATTACCTATCTTTCTAACCGATTAATTGGGCTTGTAAAACAAATTTCTTCCTCTCGCTTTTTCGCATAACGGCAGTGCCCAGAAACCTCCATTTTTGGTTCGTTTCGATTTCTTGTTTTTCATTCGTTGCTTCTGGTTATTGTTGTTGTCGATCTATCTGTTGAAGCATCAGATAACTTTTTCATGAACTTTGATCGAAATCCCTAACTTTGAGTTAGAGGAAAAATATATTCAGTTCTTGAGTTTTATATTTTTCTGGGTTGTGGTTAAGTTCGGGAAGAGAGAGCTAGATGTATTGGAAACCATAGATCGATCTAAGTTGTGTTTGTTTTAGGAAGTCTGATTCCCGAGATCGTGTGATTCCGAATCAAGGTGTACGGGAAAGCGAATCCAAGGACGTGGAAGCAGCGGAATCCAGATCGAGAACTGTACGTGTCGAGATCGATTGAGGACGGTACGTGTCGAAGTCGTTGTCGAGCTCGTTGAAGACAGCCGTGTCGAGATCGAGTAAGAGAAGTCGTTGTCGAGCTCTTTGAAGACAAACCGTCGGTCGAGGTCGTTGTCGAGCAAAGCATTAACTTGAGTTCTGCAGGCGCTTCACATTAATACTTTCCTAGTATGTTAGCATAAGGGCAACTCCTAGATATCTCTAAGACTTTATTTTTATTGTTATATTTATGTATGGACTCCTTGATTGGTGTCGAGATTGGAATGTTGTGATATGATTGAGTTTTTGCATGTATTTGATATGTGATTGAATATATGTTGTGAATGGTGTATTGTCAGTTTAATTATGCTTCTTCATGCGTAATGTTTTATTTCTTAAATGTCGAATTGTGTTTTCTTCATGTTAAGCATGCTCTTTATTTGATATGTGATCAAGTAAGTTGTGTTACTCTTTGACATGCGCGAGCTAATCATCGAGTGAGAGAGCTAGGGAGTCGTATGACGCTTTTGAGCCTGACCCGCATAATCGAGGGTGCTAGGTCCCTTTTTGTTTATGGTGGATTGGCTAGGCGCCGATTATCAGTTTGGGGTTGGACCCGCCGATTAATGCATGGTATCGGTTTGGGGTTGGACCTGCCGCTTACCTATTACGCCGTTGGGGATGGACTCGCCGACGATATTCCTAATAAGAGTTGTGTCGAGTCTAGAGTGAGATGGTCGAGTCACGTGTGGTGATTGAGATATATTATTGCTGTTTGCTTATATCTTTTATGTCGAGCTTATCTTGAATTGTCGAGAAGTTGACCCTTTCCCGTGGTGCCTTCAATCCATGACGGTTACCCAGGCGATGTCGAGGGCGCAGGGAACTCGACAGTAGATGATGCCGAGGAGGAGCTCGACGAGGACCCGAGTGACGACCTGTACTTGTCGTGATTGTTTGTTTGTTGGATATTTGTTTTTCTGAGGACTGTACTTCGTTTTTCTTTTGTGTTCGAGGTCGTGACCAGTTTGGGCAGTGTGTTTTGTTGTTTCAGGGTAGACTGGTGGTCTTACTTTTGGAGCAACTGCGTGGGAGTTCTGGAAGTACCCTGTGGTATGATTGCTCTTTGAAGTCGCTGCATCTAGGTGTATTTTCTTTGCACATTTGCTACTCTGTATTTTGTATACATTATTATTCCGAGTGATATATATATATGTGTATGTTATGCATGTATGTTTTATTAGAATTTAAGTCTTGTGTCTTAGTTGCACCATGTTTCAAAAGTCGTAATTACTCGATGTGCACGAGTTGGTTTTATAAAAAAATATATCGTATTTTTAAAAGGCACAAGAGTTTTGTTTTTAAAACACATCTCATATAGGTTTATGTTGAGCTTGGTGTGTTGAGCTCGGTGAACTCGAGCTCGGTATATTGAGCTCTCAGAGCGGTCCGGAAACGGTCGTTACACTGTTGGTATCGTGAGCAGCTTCGCTCGACCGAGCCGCATAGGAGATTTGACCGGTCACCGTGTCGGGTTATGTGTTGGGTACCTAGTTGTATTATGTTGATTGTCGCTTGATTAAGTGAAGCACTTATTGCTTGAAAAATTGTTTGAACTGTTTCTTGATTGAAGCGGTGTGTTTTAACACATCCTTGTTCTCGAGATTCGACAGGTTTTGAACTTTGTGGAATCTAATGCCACCTCGTAGGAATACGACATCCGCAACCGAGAACGCCGACATGGAACGAGTTATTCAAGCTATGACCGAGATGGCGGCAGCCATGGCTCAACAATCACCGCCGCAACTCAACAGTTAACGCGATGGCTCAACAGACGGCAGGCGTTAACTCAAAGAAACTTGCGCAAAGAACAAAGAACGAGCGTAACAAAATCTTTGAAGCAAGAGGATTGGCGGACTTCAGAAGCATGATCCAATCCGGGTTCTACGGTGAGCCAAATCCGTAAAGCCGATCTTTGGATGCAAGAGATCGAGAAGATCTTCGAGGCACTCCACGTCTCTGACAACGTGGAAGGTCGACTATGCCACCTACTTACCGCTAGAGACGCGAGTATCGGTGGAGAGGAGTGAAGCAAACGCTTATAGCGTAACATCGCGAGATGACCTGGGAGCTTTTTCGTGAAAGGTTCTTGGACAAGTACTTCCCAGACATCGCACGAGCCGAGAAGGAGCAGAATTTCTTCAATCGCAAAGAAGGCAACTCGACAAAGGTCCGAGTATGCGCCAAGTTCGAAGTCGCTGGCGAGGTATTTCAGTCCATTCCGTGGATCGAAGTTGACCAGAGATGGTCGAGTGAGAGATTCCAACGGGATTGAGATTCGACATTCGTAAGTCGCTGGTGTCGCTGAGGATCCGAAATCTCCAAGAGCCGATTGATCGATGTGTCGAGGTAGAAGGAGTAAGGAGCCACAAGAAGAAGATTATTGTGGGCGACGGCTGAGACCCCGCAGTGCGGGCGTAGATTTGCACGTAAAGCGAAACCACCGCAGTAAGAAGCCTTATGACCGACCTCAGGGAACGCATAACAGGGACATGATCGTCCGATGACCCAGTATCGAGAAGCGGAGGACGGACCAGTTGTCGAGGTGACTTGTTTCCGCTGTGGAAAGACGGGACATTACGCCAATAATCGTACTCGTAGGAGGAGGTGTGCTACAATCGCAAGAAGCCAGGGCATTTTGCCAAGGATTGTCCTACACCCAAAGTCGAACCGACTATGCTTGGCAGCGCCAAAGGAAAGGCCAAGTGGCTAAAGGCGTAGTTTTCGCATGAGTGGCAAGGAAGCGTAACGAGCCGATGATCTTATCCAAGGTGAATGTGAGATCGAGGGTAAATCCTTATCCGTTTTTTTTGATTCGTGCAACCCATTCCTTTATTTCTTCCGATTGTGTGAACCATTTGAACTTGACCGTGATCGCTACTGCTTAAATTAGTAGTTACAACCCCACCGCTAAAACCTTAGTCACAAACACCGCATGTCTTAATTGTGTAGTGATTATTCAGAGTAGAAAGTTTGTGGTCAATTTGGTTTGTTTGCCTCTTAAGGGCTTAGATGTCATTCTCGGATGGATTGGTTGTCACACCACCATGTCCTTTTGGACTGCGTGCCCAGAAACTGTAATTTTTCCAGCACTTGAGTCTCCAATTATCTTTCTCGAACGTATTGGAGTTTCTGGAAAGAAGGAACTAGGGAATTCATGTATCCGCTAGTTCTAAGTTTTCCAACAGATCGACGTGAAGAATGTACCGCTGGTGTGTGACTTTGAGGACGCTTTTCCGAAGACGCGCAGGGTTACCACCAAGGCGTACGAGAGGTCGAGTTCTCCATCGACCTGATTCCAGGAACAGACCGATTTCCAAAGCGCCATACAGGATGTCTCCCGCCGAGATGAAAGAGTCAAGTCCCGTGATCGAACACTTGGAGTCGAAGCAATTCATACGACCGAGCGTGTCACCGTGGGGAGCTCCAAAGTTGTTGGTTAAGAAGAAGGATGGACGATCAAGATCAGGCGAGATTATCGTGAGCTCAACAAGGTTACCGTGAAGAACCAAGATTATCCGTTACCACGTATTGACGACTTGATGGATCAACTTCGTGGAGCGGCGATCTTTTCCAAGATAGACTTGAAGTCGGGGCTACCATCGATTCGCGCGTGAAGGAGGAAGATGTCGCCAAAACAGCCTTTTCAGGACTAGATACGGTCACCACGCAGTACTTGGTGATGCCGCTTGGAGGCATTTAACGCGCCAAATTGGTTTATGGACTACATGAACACGTTTTTCCATTTGTTTTTGGATCAGTTCGTTGTAGTGTTCATCGACGACATATTGATCTACTCGAGGAACCGAGAAGAGCACGCAGAACACTTATGTCGAGTACTACAGATATTACGAGATAAGGAACTCTATGCCAACCTGTGCAAGTGTGAATTTTGGCTCAAGAGGTGAATTTTCTTGGTCACGTGATTTCCAAAGAAGGGATACCGTGGATCCAACTAAGATTGAGGCGGTGTTAGCGTGGGAACAACAAGACGGTTATCGAGATCAGAGTTTTGTCGGCTTAGCAGCTATTACCGAAGATTCATTGAAGGTTTCTCGAAGATTGTCGCGCCTCTTACACGATCGACGAGGAAGGATCAACCTTTGCCTGGACCGAGGAGTGCGGCCGCTTTCAACGATCAAGAAGCTTTTGACGAGCAGCGCTGTCTTTGATTTTGCCTCAACCGTAAGAGCCTTTCGAGGTGTATTGTGATGCGTCACACCAGGGGATTGGGATGCGTGATGATGCAACATCGAAGGTGGTCGCAGATGCTTCAAGACACTCAAGATTCACGAGAGGAACTACCCTACTCACGACTTGAGCCGGGCAAAGCAGAGTTTTTGCGCTCAAGATATGGAGGCACTACCTTTACGGGAGCACTTCATCGTTTTCAGCGATCACAAGAGCTTGAAGTACTGCTCGACCGTAAAGAGCTCAACATGCGCCAACGTAGATGGACGTAATTTCAAGGACTACGACTTTACGCTGGAATACCATCCCAGAAGGCTAACGAGTAGCGTATGCGCTGAGCAGAAGAGCGCTTTAACCCTGTGAATGATGATCAAGGAGTTGGAGATGCTCGAGAAGTTCCGAGATTTGAAGTCGAGTGTCGGTTTCACCGGGAAGCCGAGATTTGGTATGCTTACCATCTCTAACAGATTGTTGGACGAGATCCGAGACCGCAAGTTCATGACGAAGCTTCGCAAGAGAATATTGATTGATAGCGCAAGGGAAGGCGACGAATTTGCACTTCACGCCGAGCGCATTTACATCTTGAGATGCAATGGCCGAGTGTGCGCATCTAACGATCCGAGCCGAGGAAGTTGATTCTCGACGGCGCATAAGAGCAACTTTAGTATTCATCCCGAGTTACGAAGATGTATCAAGACTTGAAGAAGCATTTTTGGTGGTCCTGAATGAAGAAGCAAGTGGCCGAGCACGTAGCTTCGTGGTTTAACGTGTCGTAAAGCCGGGTGGAGCACCAACGACCTGCGGAATGCTACAATCGCTGACGCATCAGTTTGGAAATGGGACAAGATTTCCATGGACTTCGTTGTAGGTTTGCCGAAGACGCAGAAGAAGAATGATTCGATTTGGGTGATCGTCGAATCGATCGACCAAATCGCCATTTCTTGCCGCGAGGTCGACATACAACGTGGAAAGCCTGACCGAGATCTACATCAGCGAGATAGTACGACTTCATGGAATACCCTCTTCGATCGTGTCGGACCGAGATCCAAGTTCACGCCTCATTTTTGGAGGGAATTGCAAGGAGCGATGGGAACCGAAGCTCGACTTAGCTCAGATATCATCCACGCATCGACGGTCAGACCGAGAGAACGATCCAATCACTTAAAGATTTGTTGCGAGCTTATGCGTTAGATCACCGAGGAAGTTGGGACGACGCCTTACCATTGGTGGAGTTCACCTACACAACAGCTTCCATGCGAGTATTGGGATGGCACCTTTGAAGCGCCAGTATGGACGTAAATGTCGACGCCTCTTTGTTGGTACCAGGACGACGAGCGAATCGTCAGAGGACCAGATATGATCCAAATAGACTACCGAGAAGATCCGCTTGATCGTAGATCGGATGCGAACATCTCAAAGTCGATGTAAGAGTTATGCGCATCGACGACGCCGACCACCTCGAAGTTCGAGGAAGGAGAACATGTATTTCTTAGAGTCACCCCCACTACCGGAGTCAGTCGAGCGATCAAATCCAAGAAACTTACCCTAAATTCATTGGACCTTACCGCATTCTTCGTCAGATTGGTCCAGCTGGCATATCGATTGCCTTGCCACCATTCTTGTCGAACATCCACGACGCCTTTCACGCCTCACAATTACGAAGTATGTTTCCGACCCTTCTCATGTCATCGAACCTGATGTGATTCAATCAAGGACGACCTATCTTTGAAGCGCCACCAAAGAAGGATCGTTGATCGGAAAGCCAAACAAGCTTTGAACAAAGAGATCCAACTTGTCAAAGTTGTGTGGGATCGTAAGACTCGAGATGCGACTTGGGAGCTGGAGGAGTAAGATGAAGACTCAAGACTCGAACTTTTCTGAGGTAAGAATCTTATTTGCAATTTCGAGGACGAAATTTTTTTTTAGAGGGAGAGATTGTAACACCTGAGGACGAGATCGACATCGTATTAGGACGACGTATCGAGACCTCGACCAAGACCTTGTGTTGAGATCCCGTGCCTAGATCGTTTGCCGAGATCATTTTTCGAGCTGATGAGACCACGTGAACTAGCTACTGAGCTGAGGAGGTCGGGTGTCGAGTTGATGAAGTCGCGTACCGAGCTGATGAGGACGCATGTCGAGCTGATGAGGACGCATGTCGAGCTGATGAGGCCGCGTTCACGAACTCGTGTTAGAACCTTGTGCGCTTGCACGAGCACCCTTGTCGACATCGTGTCGAGATGACATCTCGTATTCTTTCGAACGTTATTCAGCGCTATTATTATATTGTTGTAATAATTATATTGTCGGCTTGACCGTTCTCGTCGTGTGTCTAGACCGTTGACCGACAGAGTAGAGGTAATTATGAGAGGAACGATTTAACGGGTAGATGATTGATGGGATTGGCATCTTATAGCTGGAGTTACGATTATGCCCTTCCAGCTGTATTCACGATCGGTTTTCCCTCAAACACTCATTTCTCTTTTCTTCTTTCTTCTTCCTTCCTTCGCTTCTGTTTCGTTGTTTTCTTCAAAACTTCCATCGACGAAACCGTGAGTTCCATCAAGATTCTCGCATGCTTTCTTCATCAATTTTGTTCATCATCATCTTCTCGACATATCTCGCCTGCTTCGATCACCGCTGAGGTATGAAAAACGATTTTTATCTTCTTCGTACTATCGTTTAGCGCTAATTCTTCTTCCATTTTTAACCGCTTTATGCTTCCAAATCATGTCAAATTGATGGGTTTTCTTCTTCACAATATTACCTATCTTTCTAACCGATTAATTGGGCTTGTAAAACAAATTTCTTCCTCTCGCTTTTTCTCGCAATCGGCAAAGGCCCGTAAACCTCCATTTTTGGTTCGCTTCGATTTCTTGTTTTTCATTCGCTGCTTTCGGTTATTGTTGTTGTCGATCTATACATTGAAGCATCAGATAACTTTTTCATGAACTTTGATCGAAATCCCTAACTTTGAGTTAGAGGAAAAATATATTCAGTTCTTGAGTATTATATTTTTCTGGGTTGTGGTTAAGTTCGGGAAGAGAGAGCTAGATGTATTGGAAACCATAGATCGATCTAAGTTGTGTTTGTTTTAGGAAGTCTGATTCCCGAGATCGTGTGATTCCGAATCAAGGTGTACGGGAAAGCGAATCCAAGGACGTGGAAGCAGCGGAATCCAGATCGAGAACTGTACGTGTCGAGATCGATTGAGGACGGTACGTGTCGAAGTCGTTGTCGAGCTCGTTGAAGACAGCCGTGTCGAGATCGAGTAAGAGAAGTCGTTGTCGAGCTCTTTGAAGACAGCTGTGTCGAGGTCGTTGTCGAGCAGCATTAACTTGGAGTTCGGTAAGGGCGCTTCACATTAATACTTTCGTAGTATGTTAGCATAAGGGCAACTCCTAGATATCTCTAAGACTTTATTTTTATTGTTATATTTATGTATGGACTCCTTGATTGGTGTCGAGATTGGAATGTTGTGATATGATTGAGTTTTTGCATGTATTTGATATGTGATTGAATATATGTTGTGAATGGTGTATCAGCCGAATGTGCTTTCTTCATGCACGTTTTATTTCTTAAATGTCGAATTGGTTTTCTTCATGTTAAGCATGCTCTCTTTATTTGATATGTGATCAAGTAAGTTGTGTTACTCTTTGACATGCGCGAGCTAATCATCGAAAGTGAGAGAGCTAGGAGTCGTATGACGCTTTTTGAGCCGGACCGTAATAATCGAGGTGCTGGGCCCCTTTTTTGTTTATGGGGGATGGGCTAGGCGCCGCATTATCAGTTTGGGGTTGGACCTGCTGATTAATGTATGGTATCGGTTTGGGGTTGGACCTGCCGCTTACCTATTATGTCAGTTTGGGGATGGACTCGCCGACGATATTCCTAATAAGAGTTGTGTCGAGTCTAGAGTGAGATGGTCGAGTCACGTGTGGTGATTGAGATATATTATTGCCGCTTGCTTATATCTTTATGTCGAGCTTATCTTGAATTGTCGAGAAGTTGACCTTTCCCGTGGTGCCTTCAATCCATGACGGTTACCCAGGCGATGTCGAGGCGCAGGAACTCGACAAAGAGATGATGCCGAGGAAGAGCTCGACGAGGACCCGAGTGACGCACTGCATTTGTCGTGATTGTTTGTTTGCTGGATATTTGTTTTTCCGAGGACTGCATTTGTTTTTCTTTGTGTTCGAGGTCGTGACCAGTTTGGCGATGTTTTGTTGTTTCAGGTAGACTGGTGGTCTTACTTTGGAGCAGCCCCTGCGTGGGAGTCTGGAAGTACCCTGTGGTATGATTGTTTTTGAAGTCGCTGCACCTTAGGTGTATTTTCTTTGCACATTTGCTACTCAGTATTTTGTATACATTATTATTCCGAGTGATATATATATATGTGTATGTTATGCATGTATGTTTTATTAGAATTTAAGTCTTGTGTCATAGTTGCACCATGTTTCAAAAGTCAGAATTACTCGATGTGCACGAAGTTGGTTTTATAAAAAAAAAAATATATCGTATTTTTAAAAGGCACAAGAGTTTTGTTTTTAAAACACATCTCATATAGGTTTATGTTGAGCTTGGTGTGTTGAGCTCGGTAACTCGAGCTCGGTATATTGAGCTCGGTAGCGGTCCGGAAATGGGTCGTTACATCCTCCTTCTGAGTGCAGTCACTCGCATAATGTCCTGGCCTTCCACAACGATAGCAAGTCACCTCGGCACCGGTCTGACCTCCGCTTCTCGCTCCCTGGGTCATCGGACGATATTGTCCCCTGTTGTTGTTCCCCGAGGTCGGTTGTAAGAGGCTTCTTCGCAGCTTGTTTCCCTTCCGTGTAAACCTGCCCCGCACTGGGTCTCACCGGCCCGCCTACAACAGTTTTCTTCTTGTGGCTTCTTTACACCCTCTACCTCAACACAACGATCTATCAGCTCTTGTAGATTCCTGATCCTCAGTGACACCACCGACTTCTGAATGTCAAATCTTAATCTCCGTTGGAACCTCTCACTTAACTATCCTTGGTCAGCTCGATCACGAAATGGACTGAAATACCTCGCCAGTGACTCAAACTTGGCTGCATACTCGGGCACTGTCATACTGCCTTGTTGTAGTTGAAGAAACTCTTGCTCCTTCTCTGCTCGTGCATGTATAACAAGCTTGTCTAATGATACTGTCCCATTTCCATACTGGTACGTCAAGCGATTGTAGCATTCCCGCCGGTCGTTGGTGCTCCACCTTCGCTTTCTGACACGTTAAACACAAAGCTACGTACTCAGCCACTTGCTTCTTCATTCCGGACCACCAAAAATGCTTCTTTAAGTCTTGATACATCTTCGTAACTCCTGGATGAATACTAAAATTGCTCTTATGCGCTTCGTCAAGTATTAACTTTCGGCCCACTACGTTAGGTACACACACACTCGCCATTGCACCTTAAAATGTTGTCCGCTCCGACTTTGAATTCGCCGCTTTCTTTGCGCTATCAATCAGATCTTCTCTGCGTAAGCTTGTCATGAACCCGCTTTGGTCTCGATCTCGCCCAATAATCTGTTAGAAATGGTAAGCATACCAAATCTCAGCTTTCCCGGTGAAACTTCCACATTCAACTTCAAGTCTCGAATTTCTCGAGCATCTCCAACTCCTTGATCATCATTGCCAGAAGCTAGAACGCTCTTCCTACTCAACGATCTGCTACTATATTAGCCTTTCCCGGATGATATTCCAACGTAAAGTCCTAGTCCTTGAGAAATTTCGTCCATCTTCGCCGACGCATGTTGAGCTCTTCTTCGATCGAACAGTACTTCAAGTTTGTGATCGCTGAAAACAAAGGAGAGAGTTCTCCATAAAGGTAGTGCCTCCATATCTTCGGCGCAAAGAAACCACCGATGCCACCCAAATCGTGAGTAGGGTAGTTCCTCTCGTGAATCTTAAGCTGTCTTGAAGCATACGCTACCACTTTCCGGTGTTGCATCAGCACGCACCCCAATCCCTGGTGTGACGCATCGCAATAAACCTCGTGAGGCTCTTCTGGTTGAGGCAAAATCAACACAGGCGCTATTGTCAAAAGCTCCTTCAGTCTTTGAAAACTGGATTCGCACTCCTCAGTCCAGGCAAAAGGTTGATCCTTCCTCGTGAGTCGTGTAAGAGGCGCGACAATCTTCGAAAAACCTCCAATGAATCTTCGATAATAATATATAAAAGGGAGAAAGGACCATAATGCCCCTTCTCTCATATATAAAAGGGATATCCCTTTTTGGTGTAGACTTTTTCTTTCCAATTTTACCCTTTATTTTGGATAGTTATCTATAACAATATATAAAAGGGATATCCCTTTTTGGTGTAGACTTTTTCTTTCCAATTTTACCCTTTATTTTGGATAATTAATCTATAATCTATAACAATATATAAAGGGGATATCCCCTTTTGGTGTAGACTTTTTCTTTCCAATTTTACCCTATATTTTGGATAGTTAATCTATAATCTATAACAATATATAAAAGGGATATCCCTTTTTGGTGTAGACTTTTTCTTTCCAATTTTACCCTTTATTTTGGATAGTAAATCTATAATCTATAACAATATATAAAAGGGATATCCCTTTTTGGTGTAGACTTTTTCTTTCCAATTTTACCCTTTATTTTGGATAGTTAAACGCATTAAAGTGTGCTTTGAAATACATACCGGTTACTTACTCAGTTCACCCGTAAGTGTAACTCCCAATACCATTACACAATTAGGGATAACACCTCTGGTATGAAGATAGAAAGGGGGAGAGAAAGAGAGAGGGAGAAAGGGATGTCGCTCTTGCGCTCGACGATCGATGCGGTGACAAGGGACGCCACCTTGGATCCCGCGGTGCAACACTGGCGACAAATGGTGGCGCTATCTTTTTGATTCATTCTTTTGCACTGAGTGACGCTGCGAGCACTTCTTGCTTTTTGGTTTTGATGCTCGCTCGGTGACTCCACATCTCGCAAAGGCATGCCTTTTGGAATTTTTTTGAGCGAGAAGTTTATGAGGTGAGGGACTTCGGTTCTTGAATTGGCATTTTTCTTAACTCCATGTGACACATGTATGATTCATTGGTTATTTTGACAATTATAAATTTACAGAATATTTCATTTGTCAATACATATGCATATCAATGTGCTAATAATAATGTGTCATTCTAAAAATTAGTATGATAAAATATCTGAAATACAGATCAAATTCTTTAAAAACAACATTAAACATTAAAACACTCCCGCCCAGAAAACTCATTTCCAACAGACTCTAACACTCTCATCCTAACACACTCTTTCTCATTGGTTAAAATACAAGTGAGTCATACTATTTTAGAAAGGGTCCCACTAAATTATGTGGGTCCCACTAAATTTAGATCAATAAAAGAGAGTGTGTTGAAAAGAGAGTGTTAGAGAGTGTATTGCTAATTTTTTTAGATTTCCTTACATGCCCCGCTTCGCTTATTTTAAGAGTAAAGTCTCATTTTAGTCCCGATAAAAGTTGTGCAACCCGCTTTAATCTCGATAAAAATTGTGCGACTCATTTTCGTCCCTAACAAAAATAAGTCTACAAATAGTTCTAACATTTTCAAACTGGACCACGTTAGTCTCTTCGGGCCTCCTTCCAAATTGTCACTTAACGTGTTGACGTGTCACGTTAAATGCTCACATGACACGTTAACACTCTCCACAAAGAGCAAAACAAGAATACGGATCTGATTTTTTCCTATTGTTGATCGAATGTAACTTAGCCGATGAATCGACTAACTCCACAACGATGATTCCATTTTCTTCAAACGATTACGCTAAGAAAGAAACTATGTTCCTCAACTATGGGTCCTTTAACTCACTCCAGTAAAGCGTTATGAGGTGAACTAGAACGTAAAGATAAACATAAATGCAACTGAGTTTAAAATACGTTGTTTGTATTGATTGATGTGTGTAAAATTATGTACAACTTTGGTATTTATAGTAGTAACTAAGAACAACACATATTTGCCAATGCTCAATGGCTAACACATATCCCTTTTATATATTGTTATAGATTATAGATTAAGTATCCAAAATAAAGGGTAAAATTGGAAAGAAAAAGTCTATACCAAAAGGGGATATCCCCTTTATATATTGTTATAGATATAGATTAATTTAAAAAAAAAATAAAATAAATCCTCCTCTCTACTAAAACTCATTTCCAAACAATTTCCAAACAGAAGTGTTAGGAAAAATCAACGATTATCTAATTAAAGTATCATTGCTGACATAAAATCCTCATCCTCAAATCCTAACCCTAACACTTACTTTCGCTTCGCTTTTATTATCACTCGAGTCTCTTCTCTCAAGGGTGAGGTTGCGAACATCGCTTTTTCTCTGAGGTATAATCTTCGATTCGATCCATCTCTTCTGTTTTATGTTCTTTAGAGCCGATTGAAAAGTCCTTTTATGTTTCATCGTATGTCGAATGATGATGGTTCGTTGGTTATTTTTGTGTATTTACTTTTCTTTTGTTGTTTGTGGTTTAATTCCTTTTGATCGTTGTTTTGTTTTGTGTTTGGATTTGAATGTCTAATCTTGGATTCTTTTTGGTTTATGTGTGATTGATTCTTCGATGGAGATTCTCGATGGGACTTTACCCGGTTTGAATCGCTTTTGTTGGATGCATGATCTACTGGGTGTAACCTTATAATCTTTAGTTGTGTTTGTTTTCCCATTCGTATGGTTCCAAACGGCTCTTTAGGTAGGGTATAATTTTTCCTTTCGAGGTAATTTTCTTTGGAATTTGTGTTGCGCCCTTCAAAAGGCTAAAGAAAATGGGCTTTCATATTGGTTGAGTTTTTGTTAATGTTTTTACCGGGTATTTTGTAATTACGGATATGTGAAATTTTAGAGTATCATATGCTGATTGAATTTTGGATTTTTAATGTATTTATGGTTCTGTAATGCTAATTTTTTTTTATATTAGATTGGATTTCGATTTATGTTATTAGATGCCTGGAATTTGCTGTTAGTTGATTCTGAAGAAAATATTTTTCATGTAAGAATTTTGGTTGTGGTTTTGTGTCGAAGTTTTACTGTGCATGGGGGTTTTAGGGACATGCCTTTTTGATGGAGATTTTTGATCCTGTGCTATTCATCTACTAAATTGACAATAGTTTTATCAAATTTATGCTAACGTTGTATCAGATTTATATGTTGCACAACAATGGTGAAGTATTTGAAAATTGATGTTTTTAATGCTTTTTGCTTGTTGAAAACTGAGTAGGTCTTCACATGTTTTAGTGGAATCATATTTATTGTTGACTGGTTTTATTTATCCATGACACATTCGACGGCTTGCTGTTTTATATTGAACTAGTATTTTACCCGTGCATACGCACGGGTAGGACGCTGTTTTTTGTAATTATATATGGACTATAAAGTAATTAGAGGAGGTACCTAATGAGATTTTTTTGTGATCAAGAACCCTACTAACATTGTTGATGTATGTAACACCTGATGAAGAGATCGACCTCGTGCCGAGACCGCGTGCACGAGCTGAAGAGGTCGCATATCGAATCGAGGAGATCGTGCACGCAGCTCGTGATAGAGCCTTGCTTGCACAAGCACTCGATCGACTGCGAGATCGTGAACACTCGTATTTTTACGAACGTTACTTAGTGTTAATTAGTATATTTTGTCGTAATTATGCTTTAATAAAGCAATTACTTGTTCCCTAAGAAAGTGATTTAATTAAATCAAGAGCTAAAATAAATGAGAATTAATATTTTAATATTAATTTATGGTTTGAATGTTGTCAAAATATTCTATTGAAATTTCGTCGCGTTTCAAATCGCCGGGCAGTTTCTGTCGCTGATAAAATTTAAAATGAGCCCTGATTTCGATGAAAATCGAGTCGTAACCTATTTTATATATATATATATATATTTTTTAGTAAATTATATTGTTTCTAATGCTTATAAATTGATATTAGCACGCGGAGAATTAATTTTTCATAAATTAATTTTCCAGGATTTTCCGGCGAGAAACTAATCGGTTTTGCAGTTTTTCGTCGCCGTGTTTCTAGATCTTAAACCTATAGATTAGAGGGTAATCATGAGAGAGGAGAGATTTGATGGGTAGAATGAGTGATGGGATTAGCATCTCATAATAGTATTTATATGTCACTTATTTGTGGTTTTATAAATGGTTTTCTTTTAATTATTTATTGTTGAGTGTTAATTAAGGGAGAAAGGACCATAATGCCCCTTCCCTCACCAGCTAAATATCACGATCAGTCCCCTCAAACCCTCACTTTCTCTTTTCTTCTTTCTTCTTCTCTAAGTTTCCTCTTCCTCTCCAAACTTCCATTGAAAAACCTTGGATTCCATTGAGTTTTTGCACAAACCTTCTTCATCAATCTTGTTTCTCATCATCTCCTCTACCTATATCATCATCTCGATCATCATTTGAGGTATGAAAAACAGAATTTTCTCTCCCTTCATGCTACTGTTTAGCGCCACTTCCTCCCTCCATTTTAGCTAGTTTTTATGCTTCCAAATCATGTCATATTGACAGGTTTTCTTCTCCATGACATTACCTACCTTTCTAACCATTTATTTGAGCTTGAAAAACAAATTGTTTCCTCCGCTTTCAAAGATGAGTAGCGCCCAAAACCCTAACCACTTGGCTTGTTTTGTTTTCTTATTTTATGTTGTTGTTTGTTGTTTTTTGTTGTTGTTTGTTGTTGATTCAATTGTTGTAGCATCATATAACCTCTTTCATGAGCATTTGATCAAAAACCTAACCTTGAGTAAGAGGGAAAATATGTTTAATCTTGCTTGAATCATGCATGAGATATGTTATTGTGTTATAGTAATTATTTAGGTGCTAATAGCATGACTAGTTTAATTTAATTAAGTGCAACATGTTAGGTTTGGGTCTTTTCTAATCTTGAGTCCTAAGAAACTTGATAATTAATGGTCTCATTTGGTGTTGAGTGTGGGATTATGTGTTAATATGATTTTAGGAGTCATTCGGATTAAGTTGCATGATTAGTTTAGTGTTAGATAAGCTTTTGTGCAAAAATGGATTTTGAGGGACCAAAAGGCATGTAGGGAAATTGATCTCTTTTTATGATTTAAATTTTAACATAATTGGTTATGGTCTTATTTTAATTGTTGGACCACGATGAAAATATTTTTCAGAAAACATAAACTTAGATTTTGATTAATTTGTGCTTAATATGCTACTTGATTTTAAGCTTGAATTAGTACTTAGGAAAAATGGCCTTGTATGGTGATAAGTATGAAAGAAATTTTTAATAAAATTTTAGAGAAAAGGAATTAATTTGTAATGCTTAAATTCTTGTTGTATTTGTTTAAGTTCTTGAGTTTTAATGTTTACTTGGGTTGTAGTTAAGATTGGGATATGAGAGCTAAGTGCTATTAGAAACCCATAGATAGTACTAAGTTGTGCTTGTATTAGGAAGTGTGATTCCCGAGATCGTGCGGCACGGAATCGAGGTGTACGGGAGAGCGAACCCGAGGACGTGGGAGCAGTGGGATCCAGATTGAGGACGGTACGTGTCGAGGTCGATTGAGAACTGTACGTGTCGAGGTCGATTGGGAACCGTACGTGTCGAGGTCGTTGTCGAGCTCGATTGAGGATAGCACGTAGACGCCTAGCTTGGAGTTCGGTAAGGGAAACTTCTAGATATGTTTAGATTTTATTTTTAGTATTTAAATGCTTTATTTAAATACGAAGAAGTCTGAGAACTCTACAAGTTCGAAGTTAGGGTCTTCGAACCCCTTCGTTTTGTTGTCGTGAGGTCGAACATTTATCCGAGTCTTCGTGGGGCGAGCCGAAAGTGCGGTATGGTCTCTCGAACCCAACCCCACACTTGTATGTTCCTCTCGTTAATTCCATTGAGTTGCGAGAGGATGGATTCCTTGATTTGTTTGTCGAGCATGTAATGTTGTGATATGATTGAGTTATGCATTATTTGATATGAGATTGAATATATGCTGCGAATTGCGTGTTGCTGTTGAATTGCGTTTCTTCATGCAGGATGTTTTATTGCTTAAAATGTCGAATTGCGTTTTCTTCATATTTAACATGCTCTCTTTATTTGATATGCGGTCAAGTAATCTTATGCGTCACTCTTTGAATATTGTGCGGAGAAATTTGTTCATCGAGTGAGAGAGCCAGGTGAGTCGTTATGATGTTTTTGAGCCGTGACCCGGATCACTAAGGGTGCTAGGTCCCCTTTTGTTTACGGGAGATTGACTAGGCGCTGCAAACAGAGGGAACCTGCATCGTGATATCTAGGGAGAAGCGAAAGATCCCAAGGCTACGGCTGGTATGTCAGTTGATGGATCTGCGTCTGCTTTCCGGAATAATGGTCGAGTCGAGAGAAAATGGATAGCGAGTTGAGTCGAGTCTAGAGTGAGAGGGTTGAGTCACGTTTGGCGAATGATATACATTGTTGTTTGCTTATTTCTTTACGCCTTGATTATCTTGATTTGTTGAGAAGTTGACCCTTTTCCGTGGTGCCTTCAATCCATGATGGTTACCCAGGCGATGGCGAGGACGCAGGGAACCCGACAGCAGGTGATGGTGAGGAGGACCTCGTCGAGGATCCGGACGATGACCTCTATTTGTCGTGATTGATTATGTTTACTAGATGTTTTCTTGGGATGACTATAGTATGTCTTTTGTGTCTGATGGTGGTGACGGTTTGGTCGGGTGTTATTTTTGAGCACAGGTGGTAGGCGGCGGTTTACTTTGGAGCAGCCCCCTGTGTGGGTGTCTGCCGGGAGTATCCCCGGGGTATGATCACTCTTCTGAGGGTCGTTATACCATAGGTGTATTTCTTTGTGCATTACTACCCTGTCTTTTTTTTGTATGCATTATTTTATATCTGGTATATATATAAGTATGTACGCATTATGCATGCGTGTTGTTATTTAGTATTAAGATTTATGTCCTAGTTGCACCATGTTTCGAAAAGCTGTAATTACTCTGAGTGCGCTTACGGGAATGTATAAATGTTTTAAAAAAAAAATATACCGAATTTTTCTGAAAGGGCACAAGAGTACCGTTTTAAAAACGAGTCACATTTAGGTTTAATTTTAGTTCGTAGCGGTCCGGAAACGGGTCGTTACAATGTAGATCTATTAGTACACATATATAGGACTTTTCTAAAGAGTGATCTCTGATCAAGTACACATCCCCCTTCCCTAACCTGTCGAGATCAAGCTTGATCTCGACAGCTTGAGGACCAACAGCTTGAGCTTGATCTCGACAGACCAACAGCTTGAGATTGATCTCGACAGCTTGAGATCAACCTCAACCTCGCCGAGATCAACCTTGATTTCGATAGCGAGGACCAACGGCTTTGAGATTGAGCTTGACCTCGGCGGCAGGGAGATCAAGCTCAACCTGTCGAGATCAAGGTCAACTCGCCGAGATCAATGCTCCTCGGCCTCGGATGGAAAAGTGTGAGTTGCTTCTCATATGGTGACGAAGCTGGAGGGAGAAGATGCATGTCTTTATCTTCTCCAAGGATTCGAGGAAGATGGAGGTTGTGAACTGCTTGATCTCCTGTCGAGCTCAACCTTGATTTCGACAGCTTGAGCTTGATCTCGACAGCTTGAGATCAAGCTCAACCTGTCGAGATCAAGCTCGACCTGCTTGATTTCGACAGCTTGAGCCTGATTTCGACAGCTTGATCTCGACAGCTTGAGATGGAGCTTGACCTCGACTGATTGAGATGGAGCTTGATCTCGACAGGTTGATTTTGATCTCAACCTTTCGAGATCAGGTTGGTCCTCAACCTGTCGAAATCAAGCTTCATCTCGACAGGTTGAGGTTGATCTAGACAGGTCGAGCTTGAACTCGACAGCTTGAGATCAAGCTCAATCTGTCGAGATCAAGCTCAAGCTGTCGAAATCAATCTTCATCTCGACATGCTGAGCTTGATCTCGACAGGTTGAGCTTGAACTCGACAGCTTGAGATCAAGCTTGATGAACGTGACATTGGGGACAAAAGAAGCGCGCAGGTTTAGCACGTCGAGCTCGCAGACATTGGGGACGTCGAGCTCGCAGACATTGGCACATTGGGGACGTCGAGCTCGCAGACATTGGCACGTCTTGGCACATTGGGGACATCGAGCTCGCAGAATTGGGCACGTCGAGCTCGCAGACATTGGCACAATGGAGATCAAGCTTGATTTCGACAGCTTGAGCTTAACCTCGACAGGTTGAGCTTGAACTCGACAACTTGAGATCAAGCTCAAGCTGTCGAGATCTAGCTTGATTTCGACAGGTTGAGCTTGACCTCGACAGGTGGAGCTTGAACTCGACAACTTGAGATCAAGCTAGAGCTGTCGAGATTTAGCTCAAGCTCTCGAGATCAAGCTTGATTTTGACAGCTTGAGGACCAACAACTTGAGCCTGATCTCGACAGCTTGAGATCAGGCTCAAGCTGTCGAGATGAAGCTTGATTTCGACAGCTTGAGCTTGATTTCGAGATGAAGATGGAGGTTGTGAACTGCTTGATCTCGACAGGTTGAGGTGAAAAATGAGGAAAGCTTGATTTTTTTTTTATGTGTAGAGGTGAGAAAAGAGATTGCGGAAGAGACACAAATCGATTGAAGAAAAAGAGACTAAGGTGAGGAGAAGATACGAGGAAAGACACGGATCTAGGAAGAAGGACGAATTAGGGAGATGTAGAAGAGAGAGATCGAACCAAGGTGAGAAGATAAAGATTGGGTGAGGGAGAAGAGCCAGACGCGAATCTGATGAATTTCCAATGATCGTGTGATGTTGGAGCCGGCAGTGCGATAAGGATTCTATTATGTCTGCAACATAATAGAATCACACATGTCGAAATCAAGCTTCATCTCGACAGGTTGACCTTGATCTCGAGAGGTTGACCTTGATCTCGACAGGTTGAGCTTGATCTCAACCTGTCGAGATCGGGCTCAAGTGGTTGGTCCTCAACCTGTCGAAATCAAGCTTGAGATCAAGCTCAACCTGTCGAGATCAAGGTCAAGCTGCGAGATCAATCTTCATCTCGACATTTGGAGCTTGATCTCGACAGGTTGACCTTGATCTCAACCTGTCGAGATCAAGTTCAAGCTGCGAGATCAAGCTTCAACGTGACATTGGGGACAAAAGAAGCGCGTAGGTTTAGCACGTCGAGCTCGCAGACATTGGCATATTGGGGACGTCGAGCTCGCAGACATTGGGCACGTCGAGCTCGCAGACATTGGGACGTCGTGCTCGCAGACATTGGCACATTGGGGACGTCGAGCTCGAAGACAACACATATTTGCCACGTTCAATGGCTAACACATATCCCTTTTATATATTGTTATAGATTATAGATTAAGTATCCAAAATAAAGGGTAAAATTAGAAAGAAAAAGTCTACACCAAAAAAGGATATCCCCTTTATATATTGTTATAGATATAGATTAATTTAAAAAAAAATAAAATAAATCCTCCTCTCTCTACTAAAACTCATTTCCAAACAATTTCCAAACGTAAGTATTTGGAAAAATCAACGACATCGGAATTAAAGTATCATTGCTGACATAAAATCCTCATCCTCAAATCCTAACCCTAACACTTACTTTCGCTCTGCTTTTATTATCACTCGATCTCTTCTCTGCGGGTGAGGGTTGCGAACATCGCTTTTCTCGAGGTATAATCTTCGATTCGATCCATCTCTTCGCTTTCTGCTCTTTCCGAGCCGATTGAAAAGTCCTTTATGTTTCATCGTATCTTTGAATGATGATGTTTCGTTGGTTATATTTGTGAATGATGATGATGATGATGTTTCAGAGCATCACAAATTAGGGTTCTGACGGTTATATTTTGGTCTCACATCGTTTCCAGCGTCGATTTGAATCGATTCGAGTATGTCTAAGTCGTTGGATCTTCCTCCCAAGGGTGGTTTCAGTTTTGATCTCTGCAGAAGAAATGAAATGCTCGAAAAGAAGGGTCTTAAGAGTCCTTCGTTTTTGAAGACTGGGACGACTATTGTTGGTTTAGTTTTCCAGTGTCGGATAATGATTTGATTACTATTATATGTTGTTTATGTGGTTTTCAAGTATTTGGCTTAACCCATTTGCTTGCTTCTTTAACATTGAGTGGGGTCCACCTTGGAATGATGGGATCTAAACATTGAGTGTGAACTCAAGTCTTGGGGTGGACTCTAGAATGACTTGAAATATGCTTTGATAATTTTTATGTCTCGACATTCTGAGGATTCTTTTATAGGTTAGGGAAACCCAAACACATGTAAATGTTGCAAGTTGATTAAAGCTGGGTGTTAGTGGCGAGGAAAGTTTCTTGGATGTATTATATGTTTAGATGTTTAAATATTATGATGATAAAGCAATGATTGGTTCTAACATTATGCATTATGTTATTAAGTATAATGTAAAGGGTAGGGTGAGAACCTGGGAAGCCAAGAATGGCACTGGGTTTTTTTATGTTTTGAAAATCTTGCAGGACAACTTTTTGGACTCAATTACTATATGTAAAGTAGGACCACTCTTCATCTGTCTCTTTCTCGACAAATTTGCTTGTTGATGCTAAAAATTTCTTACCTTGTAGTAATTTGTTAAATCATATACTAGAATACATGAAGGATTGATTTTCTTTTCTTGGTGGCCTTTAAAAACAATGGATAAATGAAGTTTTAAAACTCATGCATTGATTTATAAAAATTGTAATGAGTAATTGGCTATTTCTAGAATCGCTTATCATAGTTCAAAGAATGGGGCATCTCAAGTAGGTTGGTTGAGCTTTTTCCTTGCCTGCATCGCTTCATCTAGCTAGGGAGCATTCAATGTGGCTGTGGTTATAAATTTATAATGTTAAAGTGAGGTTTGATGTGCTTTTTCTATCATAAATTTGAAACCAAGTTCCTCTCTTCATCGACTACTTTTTAACATGGTCATCAAATATGCACTGTACCATTTAGCATCTGTGCTCTTCATGACTCTCCATTGCACTGTCACCCATTCCAAATAAATTTTTATGTAATCAGATAAGTTGATTGCTTTTTTAAAGTTTAATTTGTTTAGTTTGATCAAATGTTGATGTTTCCCACATAATAAATTTGCCTTAGGATGGTGTCATTCTTGGAGTGTATACTAGGGCAAATCAAGGGCCCATAGTCGCCGATAAAAATTGTGAGAAAATCCATTATATGGCACCCAACATATCTTCTTTGAGAGCAAAGCCTTCTTCGTCTGAGCGATAGTAATGTATCTTTTAAAATGCATATATCTTATTACATGCCTCATGGATTATCGTGCATATGGTTGTTGTTTAGGTTTTGATCATGTTAATAAATATAGTCAAACCATTGAAAATGAGATGTTAGTTATTTATTGTAGATATGGTTAGCTCACACCAGAACTACATCGCTACCATCTCGGTCGAGAATCAAGAGTTGTTACAAAGACTTACTTTTCTTAAGAGACACATTTTCAAGCTGAGTTTGGAACTTCCATATTGAGTGAATTCACTCCTTGTATCGACTTCGATTCTAACTCATTAAATTATGTGCGATTACCAAGGTCATGTCTCTACGCCTTTAGTTCTTGGTGGGGTTGACATCACTTTGGACCTCATTTGCATCTCGTTAGTCATTGCTTAAACTTTTCTTTTATGCTCAAAAGTTTTCTTGTTTGGAGTGCATACTCGAAAGATTTCTCATGAATATTGATTACATGTTTTGCAGATCTATCCACATGGGTCAATCGACACCCTTCCATTTGCTACAATGGGATCGGAGTTCACTACGCAATGTCCGTATTTGAGTCTAAATACAAGGAAAGCTTGACTGTAAGTAAGGATATTGAGGCTAAGAAAGCATGCCTCGCTTCAATGTAGCTCTTGATTAAAATAACTAGAATTACCCCATGTGCCGCATGAGAAAAGAAAACCAAAAGCTCCCATCTAATTCAAAATGGTCAGTGTACTTTCAATGTTAGCAAGATGATAACAAATCAACGATGAAAGAGAAATAGATAAATGGGTTGGAAAAAATTAGTGGAGAGATTGGCATGTGTAGTGTGTTATTATTATTGTAGACCACGAGCAAAGGCACCCTTAAAACTTCTTAGACTACATTTGATGATATTACGTAGGATGTTATTATATTTATATTCCTTGTTAATGGGATGATATGTCAATTCGAGTCCTAAATATAAAGATGTACATTATGATCATGTAATTGACAATCGATAGTGTTAGTAATTTCAGTCTTGTCTAAATATTTCAATTCAATAAAGATTTTTATTTTACGTAAACATTTTGATGTGGTGCGAGAGGGATGAAGGAGTAAAGTTAGTTGTTGAGGCGATATGTCTTGGTATATTTAATGACCTGGAAGTGGAAGTAATGTTGATGTTTGTGTGATAACCAAGGTTAGTGCATTGATACCTTATCCTACAAGTTGTTTGGCGGCATGAATCTAACTTCAATTTAATCACAAATTCTTCGTTAATGCTTTGCGAGGGCACAAGGAATATCTAAGGAATCACCTCCGCCAAATCTGTGACATTTGTCAATCCAAAAGGCTTTACCTTTCCCAAAAGACAGGTTTGTTGCAAACTATACCATTTATTACACTTGTTTTATGAATCGTATGATACATTATCATTAAAAAATATGACATTTTTAAGTGAAAATATGTAAGATAAGGAAAAAATAGCCCATATATCCTATATGGGCTTCAAAATATATGGGCTTCAAAATAATTTAAGATTTAACTCTATTGGAGTGGTCTTGTATTGTATAGTCTAGATGATATACATCACGACATATTGTTTAGTCTAGATGATATACATCCTGACATTGTTTAAATAAAGCGAAATTCTACCGATGTTTTGAGAAGCTGTCCAGACATCGATTGTTTGCCTCTTCCCTTATTCTCGTTGCCTTTTTCTTGCTTGATGAAACAGTGTGGAGTACATTCCATTTGAAACTATTGATATATAATGTCTAATGTTTAATTTGTCTCTATTACATGCAGGTTCTCTTAACAAAGATTACCCCGTTGAAGGGAAGGTTGAAGTAATTGAAGGAGATGCTATGGAAGAGTAGCAAAATTGGTTGAGTCTGAAACTTGATTAGTGCAATGTTTGTGATATTTATAATTGTACTTTCAGAACCTTGGCTCTTTTATATACCTAAAATGACTTCAGTTTCATTAGATTATTGCGAGTTATTTTCCATAAATTTCATCATTTGGAAGGTGTCTTCGCTATCTCGATTCTAGTTTTGGCTACAAAATGCTTAGCATAAAACAGAAGAAAGAAAATAACTAGCAAGACAAATAGTGGAGCCATCACTTCCACATGATTGAATCGTGGAATCACCGAGCAGATTCAAGAAACGCCGCTTCCAATCTATTAATCCAAGGTGGCATAAGATGTCTTTGGATTGTTTTGTTGATCTTGGACACCTCATTTGAATTAGAGCAAAGCTTACAAATCCCTAGCAACATAACTATTACGCTGTCTGCTATCATTATGATTAGTACTTACCAATTGGGACATATTGATTATTTTCATGAGAGAATTTTATTGAACAGATTATTGAGCAATGTATTTGTTTAAAATTTGCGTGGTGTTGAGTGCTAGAAGTAAATGCCGTGATCTTGCGGTGCGCTCTTGCAAAAGACTTCTTTGGGTAAAGCCACTATTAATATTTTGGGATGATTAGTTTAAATAACATTAGAAGCAATAACATTATTCAAATGTGTTGGTTTAGCTGGTCGGTTTTAGGGGTGGCAAAATGGATTGATTGGATAAATCCATCAATGGATTCTAATCGATGGATGAGAAAAATTTACTTATCTATTTATCATCCACTAAAATTTTATCAAAAAAATTCAATCTATCTATTATCTATTGAAAAAAATCATCCAATCCATTTATTAACAATTTTTTTATCGATGGATATCTAATCCATCCATAAAATTTATTTTAATCACAAAAAATTATTTTTAATCATAAAATATATTTTTAATCATAAAAAATATTTTAATTACAAAAAAATATTTTTAACTATTAAATATAAACACACACACACACATATCTCTCTCCCTCCTTTCTCTCCCTATCTCCTCTCTTCCTCTCTTCCTTCTCTTCTCTCCCCATCTCTCTCTCCTCTCTCTCTCCCTCTCTCCTTTCTCTTTCATCTCTCCCCTTTTTCTTATCTCTCTCATCTCTCTCCTCTATCCCCTATCTTTCTCTCCCTCCTCTCCCCTATCTCTCTCCTATCTTTTTCTCTCTCCTCCCTCCGCCTCTCCTTTCTCTCTTATACAGGTTTGTCGTTGGATAAGTGATGCCTGAGAATAGAGTCGTAATGTCATAAAATGGCTTCAAAACTTCAAAACTTTCCTAACAGATGGATTGGAAAAATCCATTTATCCATTTACAATCCACTAAAATTTCATCAAGAAAATCCAATTCATCCATCATCCATTTAAAAAAAAAAAAAACCCGTCCAATCCATCTAGTAACAATCCAATCCATCTAGTAACAATTTTTTTTATGGATAGATATCCAAACCATCCATAAAAGTTATTTTTAATCACAAAAAATTATTTTTAATCATAAAATGTATTTTTAATTACAAAAAATACTTTAGCTAGAAAAAAAATTATTTTTAATCATAAAAAAACATTACTCCCCTCTCTCCTCTCTCTCCCTCCTATCTCTCTCCTCTCTCTCTCCCCTCTCTCTCTCCTCTCTCTCCTCCCTCCCTCCCTCCTCTCTCCCTTCCCTTTAACTCACCTGCAAAGCGTTAAGTGAGGTGAACTAGAACGTAAAGATAAACATAAATGCAACTGAAATAAAATACGTTGTTTGTATTGATTGATGTGTGTAAAATTATGTACAACTTTGGTATTTATAGTAGTAACTAAGAACAACACATATTTGCCACGTTCAATGGCTAACACATATCCCTTTTATATATTGTTATAGATTATAGATTAAGTATCCAAAATAAAGGGTAAAATTGAAAAGAAAAAGTCTACACCAAAAGGGGATATCCCCTTTATATATTGTGTTCCGGACTGGGCCGAGGCCCAATCCGAAGATCCAACGCTTTCAGGCCCATTTCCGCATGCCTCTCCACCTTCCCTCAACGCAGCCGACCCAACGGTTCTCAGCATTAAAAGAATTTACTGCCGACTCCCGGGTTTCACGGAACGGTTACACATCGACAAAGAACTGGCCCTCAACTCGTATTAAAGGAGACCGCGCCAAACGATCGAGGTAATGATTATTTTTCCACCTCTTCACTCACCTCTTACACACACTGACTTGAGCGTCAGAGTGTTTGCAGGTACACCACCCCAACAGGTCGCCGTCATCCGTCGCGAGCGCAACCGTATTGCTTTCCTCCGGTCATCCTCTAAAGTTCTGTTCAGAACATTGGTGTAACGACCCGTTTTCGGACCGCTACCGAGCTCAACTAAACCTGTATGCGATGCGTTTTAAAACGGTACTCTTGTGCCTTTTAAAAAAATTACGGTATATATATTTTTTTATCCAGCTAGTGCACATCAGAGTAATTACAACTTTTCGAAACATGGTGCAACTAAGACACAAGACTTAAATTCTAATAAAACATACATGCATAATATACATATATACCACTCGAAATGATAATGTATACAAAATACAGAGTAGTAAATGTACAAAGAAATACACCTAAGGTATGACGACTTCAAGAGAGCAATCATACCTGGGGTACTTCCAGAACTCCCACCTTGAGGGCTACTCCAAAAGTAAACCGCCAGTCTACCTGTAATAACAAAACATAACCGCCCAACCGGGTCACAACCACTATACACAAAAACATAGACAAAGCAAATCACGACAAGTAGAGGTCGCCGCCGGATCCTCGCCGAGATCCTCCTCGCCATCATCTGTTTGCCGAAGTTCCTGCGCCCTCGACCACTGGGTAACCATCATGGATTGAAGGCACCACGGGAAAGGGTCAACTTCTCAACAAATCAAGATAATCCAGGCATAAAGAAATAAGTAAACAACAAAGTATAACATTCGCCAAACGTGACTCAACCATCTCACTCTAGACTCGACTCAACTCGCTATCCATTTCCTCTCGACTCGACACTTATTCCTGAATGCACACGCCGTACCGTATGCTGGAAAGTCCAGCCGAATCCTTGGGATCTTCGCTCTCCTTAGGACAGTCAACTCAGGTCCCATAGCGTGGCGACGCTTAGAAGTCCCCATAAACGGAAAAAGGGGACTTAGCACCCTCTCCGCTATCCAGGTCGCAACTTCAAACGCCAACGACTCGCTAAGCTCTCTCACTCAATGAACAATTCGCCGCATACGATATTCAAAGAGTTATACGCAAGATATTCAACCGCATGTCAAATAAAAAGAGCAGGCTCAACATGAAGAAACGCAATTCAATCATTTAAGCAATAAAAACACCCTGCATGAAGAAACGCAATTCAACAGCAACACGCAATTCGCAGCATATATTCAATCTCATATCAAATAATGCATAACTCAATCATATCACAACATTACATACTTGACACGCAAATCAAGGAATTCATCTATGGGTTCTAATAGCACTTAGCTCTCATTACCCCAATCTTAACTACAACCCAAGTAAATATTAAAACTCAAGAACTTAAACAAATACAACAAGAATTCAAGCCTTACAAATTAACTCATTTTCTCTAATAATTTTATTAAAACTTCTTTCATACATATCATCAGACAAAGCCATTTTTCCTAAGTATTAACTCAAGCTTAAAATCAAGTAGCATATTAAGCACAAATTAATCAAAATCTAAGTTTATGTTTTCTGAAAAATATTTTCATCATGGTCCAACAATTGAAATAAGACCATAACCAATTATGTTAAAATTTAAATCAACAACAAACAACAACAAGAAACATCATACAACAACATAGAACAAGAAATCAAAACAAGTCAAGTAGGGAGGGTTTGGCCATCGCTTATGAAAAACAGAGGAAACAATTTGTTTTTCAAGCTCAAATAAATGGTTAGAAAGGTAGGTAATATCATGAAGAAGAAAACCTATCAATATGACATGATTTGGAAGCATAAAAACTAGCTAAAATGGAAGGGACAAATGGCGCTAAACAGTAGCATGGAGGAAGAGAAAATTCTGTTTTTCATACCTCAAATGATGATCAAGATGATGATATATGTAGAGGAGATGATGAGGAACAAGATTGATGAAGAAGGTTTGTGCAAAGACTCAATAAAATCCAAGGTTCTTCGATGGAAGTTTGGAGAGGAAGAGGAAACTTAGAGAAGAAGAAAGAAGAAAAGAGAAAGTGAGGGTTGTGAGGGGGCTGATCGTGATATACAGCTGGTAAAAAAAACCATTTAAATGAATTTTTCTTTTTAAAAAAAAAACACAAATAAGTGACGTGTAACTACTGTTATGAGATGCTAATCCCATCAATCATTCTACCCATCTAATCTCTCCTCTCTCATGATTACCCTCTAATCTATAGGTTAAAGATCTAAAAACACAGCGACGAGAACTGCAAATCGATAATATAAATTTATAAATATTACAAACAATATAATCATTAACGCTAAATAACGTTCGTAAAAATACGAGTGTTACAGTCTCGACACGAGGTCGATCAGGGTGCTTGTGCAAGCGCACAAGGCTCTAACACGAGTTCGTGCACGCCGCCTCCTCGATTCGACATGCGACCTCCTCACTCGATCTGCGACGCGACCTCATCGATGCAGACGACCTCATCACCGACATATGACCTCGACGCGTGATCTTGGCACGGGATCTCGACACGAGGTCTTGCACGAGGTCTCGACACGCAGGTCGATCTCGTCATCGGGTGTTACAATCTCTCCTCTAAAAAAATTTCGTCCTCGAAATTGCAAATAAGATTCTTACTGCGGAAAAGTTCGAGTCTTGAGTCTTCATCTTCTCCTCCAGCTCCAAGTCGCATCTCCGGTCTTACGATCCCACACAACTTTGACAAGTTGAATCTCTTTGTTCCACAACCGCTTGGCTTTCCGGTCAACGATCCTTGCTGGTGATGCTTCGAAGGATAAGTCGTCCCTCAGTTGAATCACATCCGGTTCGATGACATGAGTGGGGTCGGATATATATCTCCGCAATCGTGAGACGTGGAAGACGTCATGAATGTTTGACAAGAAGGGTGGCAGGGCAATCTGATATGCCACTGGACCGATACGACGCAGAATCCGTAAGGTCCAATAAATTTAGGGTAAGTTTCTTGGACTTGATCGCCGACCAACTCCGATGGTGGGGTGACTCTAAGAAATACATGTTCTCCTTCTTGAACTCTAGCGGTCGACGCCCTTGGTCGGCATAACTCTTCATCGGCTCTGCGACATTCGCATCCTATCTCGATCAAACGGATCTTCTCCGTAGTCTATTTGGATCATATCTGGTCCCACAACAGAACGCTCGCCATCCTGGTACCAACAAAGAGGCGTCTGACATTTACGTCCATACAGTGCTTCAAAAGGTGCCATTCCAATACTCGCATGGAAGCTGGTATTGTAGGTGAACTCCACCAATGGTAAGGCGGCGTCCCAACTTCCTCGGTGATCTAAGGTACACGCCGCAACAAATCTTCAAGCGATTGGATCGTTCTCGATCCGGCCGTCAGTTTGGGTATGATATGCCGAGCTAAGCCTGAAGTTCGGTTCCCATCGCTTCTTGCAATTCCTCCAAAAATGAGGCGTGAACTTCGGATCTCGGTCCGACACGATTGAAGAGGGTATACCATGAAGTCGCACTATCTCCGCGATGTAGATATCGGCCGACTTTTCCACGTGGTACGCCGACCACCGGCAAGAAATGGCAGATTTGGTCAATCGGTCGACGATCACCCAAATCGAATCATTCTTCTTCTGCGTCTTCGCAAACCTACAACGAAATCCATGGAGATCTTGTCCCATTTCCATCTTTGATACGTCAAGCGATTGTAGCATTCCCGCTGGTCGTTGGTGCTCCACCTTCGCTTCGACACGTTAAACACGGTTACGTGCTCGACCACTTGCTTTTTCATTCGGACCACCAAAAATGCTTCTTCAAGTCTTGATACATCTTCGTAACTCCTGGATGAATACTAAAGTTGCTCTTATGCGCTTCGTCAAGTATTAACTTTCGGCTCGTTACGTTAGGTACACACACTCGGCCATTGCACCTTAAAATGTTGTCCGCCCGACTTTGAATTCGCCGCTTTCCCTTGCGCTATCATTTGTATCTTCTCTTGCGAAGTTAGTCATGAACCTTCTTTGGTCTCGATCTCGCCCAATAATCTGTTAGAAATGGTAAGCATACCAAATCTCGGCTTCCACGGTGAAACTTCCACACTCAACTTCAAGTCTCGGAACTTCTCGAGCATCTCCAACTCCTTGATCATCATTGCACGAGGCTAAAGCGCTCTTTACGCCAATGCATCTGCTACTACGTTAGCCTTACCGGGATGGTATTCCAACGTAAAGTCGTAGTCCTTGAGAAATTCTGTCCATCTTCGCTGACGCATGTTGAGCCCTTTCTGATCGAACAGGTACTTTAAGCTCTTGTGATCGCTGAAAATAGTAAGAGTGCTCCCATAAAGGTAGTGTCTCCATATCTTCAGCGCAAAAACCACCGCTGCCAACTCCAAATCGTGAGTAGGGTAGTTTCTCTCGTGAATCTTAAGCTGTCTTGAAGCATACGCTACCACTTTCCGATGTTGCATCAGCATGCATCCCAAACCCTGGTGTGACGCATCGCAATAAACCTCATAAGGCTCTTCTGGTTGAGGCAAAATCAACACAGGCGCTGTCGTCAAGAGCTCCTTCAGTCTTTGAAAACTGGATTCGCACTCCTTAGTCCAGGCAAAAGGTTGATCCTTCCTCGTAAGCCGCAGTGTAAGGCCCGACAATCTTCGAGAAACCTTCAATGAATCTTCGATAATAGCCTGCTAAGCCAACAAAACTCCTGATATCAGTGACTGTCCTCGGCTGTTCCCACGCTAGCACAGCTTCAATCTTAGTTGGATCCACAGCTATCCCTTCTTTGGAAATCACATGTCCAAGAAAATTCACCTCTTCAAGCCAAAATTCACACTTCGAAAGGTTGGCATAGAGTTGCTTCTCTCGTAATATCTGCAATACTCGGCGTAGGTGTCCCCCATGCTCTTCTCTCGTTCTCGAGTAGATCGGGATGTCGTCGATGAACACTACTACAAACTGATCCAAGAACGAATGGAAAATCCTGCTCATATAGTCCATAAACACCAATTTGGCGCATTTGTCACTCAAGCGGCATCACCAAATACTCGTAGTGACCATACCTAGTCCTGAAAGCTGTTTTGGGGACATCTTCCTCCTTCACGCGAATCTGATGGTAACCAGACTTCAAATCTATCTTGGGAAAGATCGCCGCTCCACGAAGGTGTTCCATCAAGTCGCCAATACGGAGTAAGGATCTGGGTTCTTCACAAGAACCTTGTTGAGCTCGCGGTAGTCCACGCACGCCTTGATCGCCCATCCTTCTTCTTAACCAACAACACCGGAGCTCCCCACGGTGACACGCCGATCGTATGAATTGCTTTGACTCCAAGTGTTCGATCCGGGACTTCGCTTCTTTCATCTCGGCAGAGACATCCCGTATGGCGCTTTGGAAATCGGTCACATTCCTGGAATCAACTCGATGGAGAACTCGACCTCAGACCGGTGGTAACTCCTGGCACGCCTTCTTGGGAAAACGCGTCCACAAAGTCACACACCACTTGGTACATTCTTCACTTCGATCCGCTGGAAAACTTGAACTAGCGGATACATGTATTCTCTAGTTCCTTCTGCAAAGAAACTCCAATATGTTGATGAAAGATAATTGGAGACTCCAAGGTCTGGGAAAATTACAGTTTTACGGGCACAGTCCAAGAGGACATGGTGGTGTGACAACCAATCCATCCCGAGGATGACATCTAAGCCCTTAAGAGGCAAACAAACCAAATTGACCACAAACTTTCTACTCTGAATAACCACTACACAATTAAGACATGCAGTGTTTGTGACTAAGGTTTTAGCAGCTGGGGTTGTAACTACCAATTTGAGCAGTAAGCGATCACGGTCAAGTTCAAATGGTTCACACAATCAGAGGAACTAAAGGAATGGGTTGCACCCGAATCAAAGAGAACGGATAAGGATTTACCCTCAATCTCACATTCACCTTGAATAAGATCATCAGCTCGCTCTCCTTCCTCACCGCCATGCGTAAGACTCGCCTTTAGCTACCCGACGCTTCCCTTTGGCCTTTGCCGCAAGCATCACGGTTCGGCTTTAGGTGTGGGACAATCCTTGGCAAAATGCCCTGGCTTCTTCTGATTGAAACATACCTCCTTCCGAGTGCGATCCACCGCATAATGTCCTGGCCTTCCACAACGATAGCAAGTCACCTCGGCACGGCCTCGACCTCCGCCGCTCCTGGGTCATCGGACGATATTGTCCCTGTTGTTGTTCCCCGAGGTCGGTTGTAAGGCTTCTTCTGCAGCTTGTTTCCTTCCGTGTAAACCTCGCCTCGACTCTGGGTCTCACCGGTCCGCCTACAGCGCTTTTCTTCTTGTGGCTTTACACCTCTACCTCAACACAACGATCTATCACCTCTTGTAGATTCACGATCCTCGGTGACACCACCGACTTGAATGTCAAATCTTAATCCCGGGTTGGAACCTCTCACTTAACCATCCTTGGTCATTTCGATCACGAAATGGACTGAAATACCTCGCGATGACTCAAAACTTGGCTGCATGCTCGAACCTTTGTCATCTTTGCCTTGTTGTAGTTGAAGAAACTCTTGCTCCTTCTCAGCTCGTGCAGTATCTGGGAAGTATTTGTCCAAGAACCTTCCACGAAAAAGCTCCCAAGTTATCTCGCGACGTTCCGCTATCAGTGCTTGCTTCACTCCCTTCCACCAATACTCTGCGTCTCCTAGCAGCAAGTAGGTGGCGTAGTCTACCTTCACGTTGTTTGGGCGATGGAGTGCCTCGAAGATCTTCTCGATCTCTTGCATCTAAAGATCAGCTTTATCTGGGTTTGGCTCACCGTAAAACTTCGGTGGATCATGCTTCCTAAAGTCTGCTAATCCTCTCGCCTCAGCACTCCGCTCTGCTCGCTGTTGTTGCTGTAAGTTTTGCTGGGTTAACGCTGCCGTCTGTTGAGCCATCGCGTTAACTGTTGAGTTGCACTTATTCTTTGAGCCATGGCTGCCGCCATCTCGGCCATAGCTTGAATTGCTCGTTCCATGTCGGCGTTCTGCACATGCCGTCGTATCCCTACGAGCTGGCATTAGATTCCACAAAGTTCAAAACCTGTCAGAATCTCACAACAAGGATGTGTTAAAACACACTGCTTCAATCAAGAAACAGTTCAAACAATTTTTCAAGCAATAAGTGCTTCACTTAATCAAATGAAGAATCAATATAGTACAACCATGTACCCGACACACATATCCCGACACAGTGACCAGTCCAAAATTCCTATACACAGCCCGGTCAGAACCGAACTGCTCTGATACCAACATTGTAACGACCCGTTTCCGGACCGCTACCGAGCTCAACTAAACCTGTATGCGTCGTTTTAAAAGCGGTACTCTTGTACCTTTTAAAAAATTACGGTATATTTTTTTTTATCCAGCTAGTGCACATCAGAGTAATTACAACTTTTCGAAACATGGTGCAACTAAGACACAAGACTTAAATTCTAATAAAACATACATGCATAATATACATATATACCACTCGAAATGATAATGTATACGAAATACAGAGTAGTAAATGTACAAAGAAATACACCTAAGTTATGACGACTTCAAGAGAGCAATCATACCACAGGGTACTACAGAACTCCCACGCCAGGGGCTACTCCAAAGTAAACCGCCATCTACCGTCAGTAATAACAAAACATAACCGCCCAACTGGTCACAACCACTATACACAAAAACATAGACAAAGCAAATCCACGACAAGTAGAGGTCGCCGCAGGATCCTCGTCGAGATCCTCCTCGCCATCATCTGCTGTCGAGTTCCCTGCGCCCTCGACCTCGCCTGGGTAACCATCATGGATTGAAGGCACCACGGGAAAGGGTCAACTTCTCAACAAATCAAGATAATCCAGGCATAAAGAAATAAGTAAACAACAAAGTATAACATTCGCCAAACGTGACTCAACCATCTCACTCTAGACTCGACTCAACTCGCTATCCATTTCCTCTCGACTCGACACTTTTTCCGGAATGCACACGCCGTACCGTATGCTGGAAAGTCCAGCCGAAGCCTTGGGATCTTCGCTCTCCCTAGGACAGTCAACTCAGGTCCCATAGCGTGGCGACGCTTAGAAGTCCCCATAAACGGAAAAAGGGGACCTAGCACCCTCTCCGCTATCCGGGTCGCAACTTCAAACGCCAACGACTCGCTAAGCTCTCTCACTCAATGAACAATTCGCCGCATACGATATTCAAAGAGTTATACGCAAGATATTCAACCGCATGTCAAATACAAACGAAAGGTGCTCAACATGAAGAAACGCAATTCAATCATTTAAGCAATAAAAACACCTCGCATGAAGAAACGCAATTCAACAAAGAACACGCATTCGCAAAGATATATTCAATCTCATATCAAATAATGCATAACTCAATCATATCACAACATTACATACTTGACACGCAAATCAAGGAATCCATCTATGGGTTCTAATAGCACTTAGCTCTCATTACCCCAATCTTAACTACAACCCAAGTAAATATTAAAACTCAAGAACTTAAACAAATACAACAAGAATTCAAGCCTTACAAATTAACTCCTTTTCTCTAATAATTTTATTAAAACTTCTTTCATACATATCATCAGACAAAGCCATTTTTCCTAAGTATTAACTCAAGCTTAAAATCAAGTAGCATATTAAGCACAAATTAATCAAAATCTAAGTTTATGTTTTCTGAAAAATATTTTCATCATGGTCCAACAATTAAAATAAGACCATAACCAATTATGTTAAAATTTAAATCAACAACAAACAACAACAAGAAACATCATACAACAACATAGAACAAGAAATCAAAACAAGTCAAGTAGGGAGGGTTTTGGGCGCTGCCTACTGCAGAAAACAGAGGAAACAATTTGTTTTTCAAGCTCAAATAAATGGTTAGAAAGGTAGGTAATATCATGAAGAAGAAAACCTATCAATATGACATGATTTGGAAGCATAAAAACTAGCTAAAATGGAGGGAAGAAGTGGCGCTAAACAGTAGCATGGAGGAAGAGAAAATTCTGTTTTTCATACCTCAAATGATGATCAAGATGATGATATATGTAGAGGAGATGATGAGGAACAAGATTGATGAAGAAGGTTTGTGCAAAGACTCAATAAAATCCAAGGTTCTTCGATGGAAGTTTGGAGAGGAAGAGGAAACTTAGAGAAGAAGAAAGAAGAAAAGAGAAAGTGAGGGTTGTGAGGGGGCTGATCGTGATATACAGCTGGTAAAGAAACCATTTAAATGAATTTTTCTTTAAAAAAAAACACAAATAAGTGACGTGTAACTACTGTTATGAGATGCTAATCCCATCAATCATTCTACCCATCTAATCTCTCCTCTCTCATGATTACCCTCTAATCTATAGGTTAAAGATCTAAAAACACAAATGACGAACTGCAAACCGATAATATAAATTTATAAATATTACAAACAATATAATCATTAACGCTAAATAACGTTCGTAAAAATACGAGTGTTACAGTCTCGACACGAGGTCGATCAGGGTGCTTGTGCAAGCGCACAAGGCTCTAACACGAGTTCGTGCACGCGGCCTCCTCAGTTCGGTACGCGACCTCATCAGCTCGGTACGCGACCTCATCAGCTCGACATATGACCTCGGCACGCGATCTTGGCACGGGATCTCGACACGAGGTCTTGGTACGAGGTCTCGACACGAGGTCGATCTCGTCATCAGGTGTTACAATTGGCGCCGTCTGTGGGAAGCAAAGAGGTATGACGAGTACACCCCTTTGAACACTACCCCTAAGCGCATACTGAATGAGTGCGCGAACACCGAATTCCGTGATGCTGGAATTAAATTTCCCCAAAAGGGAAAAGAGAAGCGAATCTCGATAAGTCGAGGCATCGCCACTTTCACAAGTGTGTCGCACGAGACCGATGAATGTTTTCACCTGAAGGGCGCCATAGAACAACCGATCCGGAAGGGCGAGGTTGACCAAATATGTGAAAGGAAAACCGAGATTTGGAGATAGAAGGTCTAGATCTAGATCACCTCGACCTCAAAAGAGAGACTACGACACGGGGCCGACGAAGAAGGCGATTCGTGCATCCGAGGAGAGATCTCGCCCTCCTCCTGTCGTCATGGTCATTTCCGGAGGATTCTCCGATAAGGGAGGGGCGAGCATCAATTCAGCAAAACGGAAGTTGAGAGAAGCGATAACCGTTTCTACTGTTTTTCCTTCATCAAGTCGGCATAAGGGAAGACCACCCCTAGCCTTTTCTGACGAAGACTTGGTGAATGGAAGGCCGGACTATTTGATTCCCCTGTTGGTGAAAGCCTATATGGCTAACTTTGACGTCAGAAGAATCTTGATAGACCAAGGGAGCTCGGCGGATATCATGTTCTACGAGTTGTTTAAAACCCTGAAACTACCAGAAAAAGATCTCGTACCGTACTCGGGATCCGACCTGACTGGTTTCAACGGTTCGAAAACAAAGCCGTTGGGCTATGTGGAGTTGATGGTGACTTTTGGAGAGCAACCAATCTCCAAAACTGTGAAGGTCCAATTCATCGTGTTACCATGCAAGTCTGTTTACAACTGCATCGTCGGACGCCCGACATTGGGTGAGTTAGGAGCTGTGACCTCGACAGTTCACCTGAAAATGCGTTTCCATGATGACGAAGACAAAGTCATCACCATCGAAGCCGACCAAGAAGCTGCGAGGAGATGTTATATTTTATCTTTGAAGGCCGAAGAGCAAAAGGAAGAGAAACAATTCCCACAGATGGCGCCAATGTTCTGAACAGAACTTCAGAGGATGACCGGAGGGAAGCAACACGGTTATGCTCGGGAGGGATGTCGAGGGGGTGTTGGGGTGGTGTACCTGCAAACACTCCGACGCTCAAGTCAGTGTGTGTCGAGGTGAGTGAAGAGGTGAAAGAATAATCATTACCTCGACCGTTCGACGCGGTCTTCTTTAAATATGAGTTGAGGACGGTTACTGTCGACGTGTAACCGTTCCGTGAAACCCGGGAGTTGGAAGTAAATTCCTTTAATGCTGAGAACCGTTGGGTCGGCTGCGTTGAGGGAAGGCGGAGAGGCATTCGGAAACGCTGCATCGAGGGAAGGTGGAGAGGCATGCGAAAATGGGCCTGGAAGAGTTGGACCTCCGGATTGGGCCTCGGCCCAGTCCGGAACAGCGACCTCGTGCCGAGACCGCGTGCACGAGCTCATGACAAAGCCTTGTGCCTTGCACAAGCACATCAAGCCTCGTGTCGAGAACTGCCTCAGCAGACGTGGAACACGAAGGTCCCGAATGAACTAATGAACAAGCACGACATGACGACGCTTGTAGTTCCTTACGAACAAGGACGTCGAACGTCGACATCAACTAACTTCGACAACAAGTGTAACGACCCGTTTCCGGACCGCTACCGAGCTCAATATACCGAGCTCGAGTTACCGAGCTCAACACACCGAGCTCAACTAAACCTGTATGAGATGTGTTTTAAAATGAAACTCTTGTGCCTTTTAAAAAGTACGGTCTATTTTTTTTTATAAAACCAGCTCGTGCACATCAGAGTAATTACAGCTTTTCGAAACATGGTGCAACTAAGACACAAGACTTAAATTCTAATAAAACATACATGCATAACATACATATATATATATCACTCGAAATAATAATGTATACAAAATACAGAGTAGCAAATGTGCAAAGAAATTACACCTAAGGTACGACGACTTCAAAAGAGCAATCATACCCTGGGGGTACTTCCGGCAGACTCCCACGCAGGGGGCTGCTCCAAAAGTAAACCGCCAGTCTACCCTGTAGCAACAAACATAACCGGCCCAAACTGGTCACGACCTCAGAACACAAAAGGAAAACGAAGTACAGTCATCAGAAAAACAAACATCCAACAACATAATCAATCACGACAAGTAGAGGTCGTCACTCGGGTCCTCGTCGAGCTCCTCCTCGGCATCATCTGCTGTCGAGTTCCTTGCGCCCTCGACATCGCCTGGGTAACCGTCATGGATTGAAGGCACCACGGGAAAGGGTCAACTTCTCAACAATTCAAGATAAGCTCGACATAAAGGATATAAGCAAACAGCAAAGTATAACATTCACCGACGTGACTCGACCATCTCACTCTAACTCGACACAACTTGCAATCCATTTTCTCTCGACTCGATAATTTTTCCGGAATGCACACGCCGTACCGTATGTCGGAAAGTCCAGCCGAAGCCTTGGGATCCTCGCTCTCCCTAGGACAGTCAACTCAGGTGCCATAGCGTGACGACGTCTAGTCAATCTCCCGAAAACAAAAGGGGACCTAGCACCTTTAGTTATCCGGGTCACGGCTCAAAAACGTCATACGACTCACCTAGCTCGCTCACTCGATGAACAATTCGCCGCATACGATATTGAAAGAGTTAAACAGAAGATATTCAACCGCATGTCAAATAAAAAGAGCAAGCTCGACATGAAGAAACGCAATTCAACATGCAATACACAATTCACAACATATATTCAATCACATATTAAATACATGCAAAAACCCAATCATATCTCAATATTTCAAGCTCGACACAAATCAGGGAACTCATTCACAATAACATATAAGATAAAGTCTTAATAATGTCTAAAAGTTGCTTACGCACAAAACATAAACAAGTCGAATATGAAGTGCCCTTACGCTAGCATACTATGAAAGTATTAATGTGAAGCGCTTCATCAGAACTCAAGTTAATGCCGCCGACAACGACCTCGACAATTTGTCTTCAAAGAGCTCGACAACGACTTCTCTTACTCGATCTCGACACTACTGTCTTCAACGAGCTCGACAACGACTTCGACATGTACCGTCCTCAATCGACCTCGACACGCACACTTCTCAGTCGACCTCGACACGTCTGATTCTCGATCTGGATTCCGCCGCTTCCACGCCCTTGGATTCGCTTCCGCACACCTCGATTCGAAATCACACGATCTCTGAATCGGACTTCCTAAAACAAGCACAACTCGATTCGATCTATGGGTTCTAATACACTTAGCTCTCATCCCAAACTTAACCACAACCCAGAAAATATAAAAACTCAAGAACTTAAATATATTTTTCCTCTAACACAAAGTTAGGGTTTTCGATCAAAAGTTCATGAAAAAGGTTATCTGATGCTTCAACAGATAGATCGACAACAACAACAACCAGAAGCAACAAACGAAAACAAGAAATCGAAACAAACCAAAAATGAAGGGTTTCTGGGCACTGCCGATTGCAGAAAAACAGAGGAAGAAATTTTGTTTTACAAGCCCAATTAATCGGTTAGAAAGGGAGGTAATATCATGAAGAAGAAAACCCATCAGTTTGACATGATTTGGAAGCATAAAAACTAGCTAAAATGGAAGGAAGAAATAGTGCTAAACAGTAACATGAAGAAGAGAAAAATCTGTTTTTCCTTACCTCAGATGGTGGTCGAGATGGTGAGATATAGGTCGAGAAGATGATGATGAACAAGATTGATGAAGAAAATTTGTGCAGAATCTCGATGGAACTCAAGGTTTCGTCGATGGAAATTTTAGAGAAAAACAAGGAACTCGTGAGCGTAAGGAAGGAAGAAGAAAGAAGAAAAGAGAAATGAGTATCACGAGGGAATCTGGCCGTGGTATACATTTGGTGAGAAAAGGGTATAATCAGAATCTCAGCTATAAGATGCCAATCCCATCAATCATTCTACCCGCCTAATCGCTTCCTCTCATAATTACCTCTACTCGCTTTGGCCAACGATCTAGACACGGCGACGAGAACGGCAAGCCGACAATGTAATTATTACAAACAATATAATAATAATAATTTGAATAACGCTCAGAAGATACGAGTGTTATCATCTCGACACGATGTCGACTAGGGTGCTCGTGCAAGCGCACAAGGCTCTAACACGAGTTCGTGCACGCGGCCTCCTCAGTTCGACATGCGACCTCATCAACTCGACACCCGACCTCCTCAGCTCAGCAGCTAGTGCACGCGGTCTCCTCAGCTCGGCAAATGACCTCGGCAAACGATCTTGGCACGGGAGCTCGACACAAGGTCTTGGTCGAGGTCTCGATACGAGATCCTAATACGAGGTCGATCTCGTCCTCAGGTGTTACAACAAGTCACCACCTCGACATTCGAGCTAGCGACTTGGGGGGAAACTGTTCCGGACTGGGCCGAGGCCCAATCCGAAGATCCAACGCTTTCAGGCTCATTTCCGCATGCCTCTCCGCCTTCCCTCAACGCAGCCGACCCAACGGTTCTCAGCATTAAAAGAATTTACTGCCGACTCCCGGGTTTCATGGAACGGTTACACATCGACAAAGAATAAATCCTCAACTCAGATAAAGGAGACCGCTCCAAACGATCGAGGTAATGATTATTTTTCCACCTCTTCACTCACCTCTTACACACACTGACTTGAGCGTCGGAGTGTTTGCAGGTACACCACCCCAACAGGTCGCCGTCATCCGTCGCGAGCGCAACCGTATTGCTTCCCTCCGGTCATCCTCTCGAGTTCGCTCGTGAACATTGACCGCGTGCATGAGCTCGTGATAAAGCCTTGCGCGTTGGCCCAAGCACCTGATGAAGAGATCGACCTCGTGCCGAGACCGCGTGCACGAGCTCGTGATAAAGCCTTGTGCATTGGCACAAGCACCTGTGATCGACCTCATGCCGAGACCGCGTGCACGAGCTCGTGATAAAGCCTTGTACGCTTGCATAAGCACCTGATAAAGAGATCGACCTCGTGCCGAGACCGCGTGCACGAGCTCGTGATAAAGCCTTGTGCGTTGGCACAAGCACCTGAGATCGACCTCGTGCCGAGACCGCGTGCACGAGCTCGTGATAAAGCCTTGTGCGTTGGCACAAGCACCTGATGAAGAGATCGACCTCGTGCCGAGACCGCGTGCACGAGCTCGTGATAAAGCCTCGCGGCGCCGCACAAGCACCTGATGATGAGATCGACCTCGTGCCGAGACCGCGTGCACGAGCTCGTGATAAAGCCTTGTGCGCTTGCACAAGCACCTGATGAAGAGATCGACCTCGTGCCGAGACCGCGTGCACGAGCTCGTGGCAAAAATTACCTGATGTGATCGAGCCTATTTGATGACCTCAACCTTGCCGCTTGGACAGCCAGATCAACTACTCTCACAGGGAAGTATAAAACTCGACTACGAGCACTTTACTCAGCATAAAAATTAATGCTAACTTTATTACATCAAGTTGTTGCAAATTGTCTATACTTTGACAGGAACAGAGCCTCGTGCCGAGACCGCGTGCACGAGCTCGTGACAAAGCCTTGTGCCTTGCACAAGCACATGTGATCGACCTCGTGCCGAGACCGCGTGCACGAGCTCGTGACAAAGCCTTGTGCCTTGCACAAGCACATCAAGCCTCGTGTCGAGAACTGCCTCAGCAGACGTGGAACACGAAGGTCCCGAACGAACTAATGAACACTCACGACATGACGACGCTTGCAGTTCCTTACGAACAAGGACGTCGAACGTCGACATCCACGAACTTCGACAACAAGTCACCACCTCGACATTCGAGCTAGCGACTTGGGGGCAATCAGCCCGATCGGGCCGAGGCCCAATCCAAGATCCAACGCTTTCAGGCCCATTTCCGCATGCCTCTGCGCTTTCCTCAACGCAGCTCGACCCAATCGGCTTCAAGATTAAAAGAATTTACTGCCGACTCCCGGGTTTCACGGAACGGTTACACATCGACAGTAACCGTCCTCAACTCGTATTAAAGGAGACCGCGCCAAACGATCGAGGTAATGATTATTTTTCCACCTCTTCACTCACCTCTTACACACACTGACTTGAGCGTCGGAGTGTTTGCAGGTACACCACCCCAACAGGTCGCCGTCATCCGTCGCGAGCGCAACCGTATTGCTTCCCTCCGGTCATCCTCTGAAGTTCTGTTCAGAACATTGACCGCGTGCACGAGCTCGTGATAAAGCCTTGCGCGTTGGCCCAAGCACCTGATGAAGAGATCGACCTCGTGCCGAGACCGCGTGCACGAGCTCGTGATAAAGCCTCAGGCGCTGGGCACAAGCACTGCGGATCGACCTCGTGCCGAGACCGCGTGCACGAGCTCGTGATAAAGCCTTGTGCGCTTGCACAAGCACCTGATAAAGAGATCGACCTCGTGCCGAGACCGCGTGCACGAGCTCGTGACAAAGCCTTGTGCGTTGGCACAAGCACCTGAGATCGACCTCGTGCCGAGACCGCGTGCACGAGCTCGTGATAAAGCCTTGTGCGTTGTGTAACGACCCATTTCCGGACCGCTACGAACTAAAATTAAACCTAAATGTGACTCGTTTTTTTAAACGGTACTCTTGTGCCCTTTCAGAAAAATACGGTATATATATATTTTTTTTTGAAACAAACATTTATACATTCCCGTAAGCGCACTCAGAGTAATTACAGCTTTTCGAAACATGGTGCAACTAGGACATAAATCTTAATACTAAATAACAACACGCATGCATAACTCATACATACTTATATATATACCAGATATAAAATAGTGCATACAAAAAAAAAAAGACAGAGTAGCAATGTACAAAGAAATACACCTATGGTATGACGACTCGTAAGAGTGATCATACCCTGGGTACTCCCAGAACACCCACACAGGGGGTCGCTCCAAAGTAAACCGCCAGCCTACCTCGTGCTCAAAAATAACACCCGCCAAATCGGGTCACAACCATCAGACACAAAAGACATACTACAATCATCCCAAGAAAACATCTAGTAGACATAATCAATCACGACAAATAGAGATCGCCGTCCGGATTCTCGACGCAGGTCCTCCTCACCATCACCGCCGTCGTTCCTCGCCCTCGCTATCGCCTGGGTAACCATCATGGATTGAAGGCACCACGGAAAGGGTCAACTTCTCAACAAATCAAGATAATCAAGGCGTAAAGAAATAAGCAAACAACAATGTATATCATTCACCAAACGTGACTCAACCTCTCACTCTAGACTCGACTCAACTCGCAATCCATTTTCTCTCGACTCGACCATTATTCCTGAAAGCGACGCAGATCCATCAATCGACATACCAGCCGTAGCCTTGGGATCTTTCGCTTCTCCCTAGATATGCGATGCCGGTTCCTACGCTGCGACGCCTAGTCAATCTCCCGTAAACAAAAGGGGACCTAGCACCCTTAGTTATCCGAGTCACGGCTCAAAAACGTCATAACGACTCGCCTAGCTCTCTCACTCGATGAACAGCTCTCCGCTTACAATATTCAAAGAGTGACGCATAAGATTACTTGCCCGCATATCAAATAAGAGAGCATGCTTAATATGAAGAAAACGTAATTCGACATTTTAAGCGATAAAAACACCCTGCAAGAAGAACGCAATTCAACAGCAACACGCAATTCGCAGCATATATTCAATCTCATATCAAATAATGCATAACTCATTCATATCAATACATTACATGCTCGACAAGCAAATCAAGGAATCCATCCCTCTGCAACTCAATGGAATTAACAGAGAGGAACATACAAGTGTGGGGGGTTGGGTTCAGGAGACCAACCGCAACAGCTTTCGCTCGCCCACGAAGACTCGGATAAATGTTCGACCTCACGACAACAAAACGAAGTGGTTCGAAGACCCTAACTTCGAACTCGTAGAGTTCTCAGACTTCTTCGTATTTAAATGAAGCATTTAAATACTAAAAATAAAATCTAAACATATCTAGAAGTTGCCCTTACCGAACTCCAAGCTAGGCATCTACGTGCTGTCCTCAACCGAGCTCGACAACGACCTCGACACGTACGGTTCTCAACCGACCTCGACACGCACTGCCGCCCTCAATCTGGATCCCATCGCTCCCACGCCCTGGTTCGCTTCCCGCACACCTCGATTCCGTCGCACGATCTCTGAATCACACTTCCTAATATAAGCACAACTTAGTACTATCTATGGGTTTCTAATAGCACTTAGCTCTCATATCCCAATCTTAACTACAACCCAAGTAAACATTAAAACTCAAGAACTTAAACAAATACAACAAGAATTTAAGCATTACAACTTAATACCTTTTCTCTAAAATTTTATTAAAAACTTCTTTCATACATATCACCATACAAGGCCATTTTTCCTAAGTACTAATTCAAGCTTAAAATCAAGTAGCATATTAAGCACAAATTAATCAAAATCTAAGTTTATGTTTTCTGAAAAATATTTTCATCAGGGTCCAACAATTTAAAATAAGACCATTAAATAGCAAGTTTCTTAGGACTCAAGAATAGAAAAGACCCAAAACTAACATGTTGCACTTAATTAAACTAAACTAGTCATGCTATTAGCACCTAAATAATTACTATAACACAATAACATATCTCATGCATGATTCAAGCAAGATTAAACATATTTTCCCTCTTACTCAAGGTTAGGTTTTTGATCAAATGCTCATGAAAGAGGTTATATGATGCTACAAAAAATGAATCAACAACAAACAACAACAAGAAGCAACATACCACAACATAGAACAAGAAATCAAAACAAGCCAAGTGGTTAGGATTTTGGGCGCTACCTACTGTAGAAAACAGAGGAAACAATTTGTTTTTTTTCAAGCTCAAATAAACGGTTAGAAAGGTAGGTAATGTCATGAAGAAGAAAACCTATCGATATGACATGATTTGGAAGCATAGAAACTAGCTAAAATGGAGGGAGGAAGTGGCGCTAAACAGTAGCATGAAGGGAGAGAAAATTCTGTTTTTCATACCTCAAATGATGATCGAGATGATGATATAGGTAGAGGAGATGATGAGAAACAAGATTGATGAAGAAGGTTTGTGCAAAAACTCAATGGAACCCAAGGTTTTTTTCAATGGAAGTTTGGAGAGGAAGAGGAAACTTAGAGAAGAAGAAAGAAGAAGAAAGAAGAAAAGAGAAAGTGAGGGTTTGAGGGGACTGATCGTGATATTTAGCTGGTGAGGGAAGGGGCATTATGGTCCTTTCTCCCTTAATTAACACTAAACAATAATTAATTAAAAGAAAACCATTTATAAAACCACAAATAAGTGACATATAAATACTATTATGAGATGCTAATCCCATCACTCATTCTACCCATCAAATCTCTCCTCTCTCATGATTACCCTCTAATCTATAGGCTTAAGATCTAAAAACACGGCGACGAAAAACCGCAAAACCGATTAATTTCTCGCCGGAAAATCCCGAAAAAATTAATTTACGAAAAATTAATTCTCCACGTGATAATATCAATTTATAGGTATTAGAAACAATATAATTCACTTAAAAATATTTAAAACAGGTTACTACTCGATTTTCATCGAAATCAGGGCTCATTTTAAATTTTATCAATAGAATCGCCTTACGATTTGGAACGCGATTTAAATTTCAATAGAATATTTCGACAACATTCAAACCATAAATTAATATTAAAATATTAATTCTCATTTATTTTAGCTCTTGATTTAATTAAATCACTTTCTTAGGAAACAAGTAATTGCTTTATTAAAGCATAATTACGACAAAATATACTAATCAACGCTAAATAACGTTCGTAAAAATACGAGTGTTACAGTCTCGGCACGAGGTCGATCAGGGTGCTTGTGCAAGCGCACAAGGCTCTATCACGAGCTCGTGCACGCGGTCTCCTCAGCTCGGACGCGACCTCAGCTCGGCATACGACCTCCTCACGCTGACGCGACCTCGGCTCGCGGTCAAGACGAGGTCGATCTCTTCATCGTGTTACACGCTGGCACAAGCACTGATGAAGAGATCGACTGCGTCGAGACCGCTGCACGAAGCTCGTGATAAAGCCTCGCGCGCTGGGCACAAGCACTTGATGAAGAGATCGACCGCGTCGAGACCGCGCGCACGAGCTCGTGATAAAGCCTTGCGCGCTGGGCACAAGCACCGATGAAGAGATCGACTCGCGTCGAGACCGCGTGCACGAGCTCGTGATAAAGCCTTGCGCGCCGCCCAAGCACCTGATGAAGAGATCGACCTCGTCGAGACCGCGTGCACGAGCTCGTGATAAAGCCTTGTGCGCGCTGGGCACAAGCACTGATGATGAGATCGACCTGCGTCGAGACCGCGCACGCAGCCGTGATAAAGCCTTGTGTGCTTGCACAAGCACCGATGAAGAGATCGACCTCGTACGAGACCGGCGCGTGCACGCAGCTCGTGGGCAAAAATTACCTGATGTGATCGAGCCTATTTGATGACCTCAACCTTGCCGCTGACACCGGATCAACTACTCTCACAGGGAAGTATAAAACTCGACTACGAGCACTTTACTCAGCATAAAAAATTAATGCTAACTTTATTACATCAAGTTGTTGCAAATTGTCTATACTTTGACAGGAACAGAACCTCGTGCCGAGACCGCGTGCACGAGCTCGTGACAAAGCCTTGTGCCTTGCACAAGCACCTGTGATCGACCTCGTGCCGAGACCGCGTGCACGAGCTCGTGACAAAGCCTTGTGCCTTGCACAAGCACATCAAGCCTCGTGTCGAATCGCCAACAGACGCGTGGAACACGAAGGTCCCGAACGAACTAATGAACAAGCACGACATGACGACGCCAGCCTCATTTAACAAGGACGTCGAACGTCGACATCAACGAACTTCGACAACAAGTCACCACCTCGACATTCGAGCTAGCGACTTGGGGGGCAACTGTTCCGGACTGGGCCGAGGCCCAATCCGAAGATCCAACGCTTTCAGGCCCATTTCCGCATGCCTCTCCGCCTTCCCTCAACGCAGCCGACCCAACGGTTCTCAGCATTAAAAGAATTTACTGCCGACTCCCGGGTTTCACGGAACGGTTACACATCGACAAAGAACTGGCCCTCAACTCAGATTAAAGGAGACCGCCAAACGATCGAGGTAATGATTATTTTTCCACCTCTTCACTCACCTCTTACACACATCGACTTGAAGGCGTGAGTGTTTGCAGTACACCACCCCAACAAAGTCGCCGTCATCCGTCGCGAAGAACCATATTGCTTTCCTCCCATTCATCCTCTGAAGTTCTGTTCAGAACATATTGTTATAGATATAGATTAATTTAAAAAAAAAAATCCTCCTCTCTCTACTAAAACTCATTTCCAAACAATTTCCAAACAGAAGTGTTAGGAAAAGTCAACGCATTATCGAAATTAAAGTATCGCTGCTTTCGACATAAAATCCTCATCCTCAAATCCTAACCCTAACACTTACTTTCCCTCTGCTTTTATTATCACTCAGTCTCTTCTCTGCGGGTGAGGGTTATAACATCGCTTTTTCTCACGAGGTATAATCTTGATTCGATCCATCTCTTCGCTTTTCTGCTCTTTCCTGAGCCGATTGAAAAGTCCTTTTATGTTTCATCGTGATCTTTGAATGATGATGTTTCGTTGGTTATATTTGTGTATTTACTTTTCTATTGTTGTTTGTGTTTTAATTTTTTTTGATTGTTGTTTTGTTTTGTGTTTGGATTTGAATTTCTAATCTTGGATTCTTTTGGTTTATGTGTGATTGATTCTTGATGGAGATTCTCGATGGGACTTTTACCCGGTTTGAATCGCTTTGTTGGATGCACGATCTACGGGTGTAACCTTATAATCTTTAGTTGTGTTTGTTTTCCCATTCGTATGGTTCCAAACGGCTCTTTAGGTAGGGGTATAATTTTTCCTTTCAAGGTAATTTTCTTTGGAATTTGTGTTGCGTCCTTCAAAAGGCTAAAGAAAATGGGCTTTCATATTGGTTGAGTTTTTGTTAATGTTTTTACTGGGTATTTTGTAATTCTGGATATGTGAAATTTTAGAGTATCATATGCTGATTGAATTTTGGATTTTTAATGTATTTATGGTTCTGTAATGCCAATTTTTTTTTTTATATTAGATTGGATTTCGATTTATTTTATTAGATGCCTGGAATTTGCTGTTAGTTGATTCTGAAGAAAATATTTTTCATGTAAGAATTTTGGTTGTGGTTTTGTGTTGAGTTTTACTGTGCATGGGGGTTTTAGGGACATGCCTTTTTTGATGGAGATTTTTTGATCCTGTGCTATTCATCTACTAAATTGACAATAGTTTATTTGATTGTGTAATGTTTAACATTTATGTTGTTATAATTGTGTTTTATTTGATTGTGTAATTTCTTTTTCTTTCCAATTTTACCCTTTATTTTGGATAGTTAATCTATAATCTATAACAATATATAAAAGGGATATCCCTTTTTGGTGTAGACTTTTTCTTTCCAATTTTACCCTTTATTTTGGATAGTTAAACGCATTAAAGTGTGCTTTGAAATACATACCGGTTACTTACTCAGTTCACCCGTAAGTGTAACTCCCAATACCATTACACAATTAGGGATAACACCTCTGGTAAGAAGATAGAAAGGGGGAGAGAGAAAAGAGAGAGGGAGAAAGGGATGTCGTCTTGCAGTTCGACGACTGATGCGGTGACAAGGGAAGACATCATGCATCCCGCGGTGAAAGACGGGCGACAAATGGTGGCGCTATCTTTTTGATTCATTCTTTTGCACGGTGAGTGACGCTGCGAGCACTTCTTGCTTTTTGGTTTTTGATGCTCTGCTCGGTGACCCACATCCCGCAGTGCATGCCTTTTTGGAATTTTTTTTGAGCGAGAAGTTTATGAGGTGAGGGACTTCGAAGTTACTGAATTGGCATTTTTCTTAACTCCATGTGACACATGTATGATTCATTGGTTATTTTGACAATTATAAATTTACAGAATATTTCATTTGTCAATACATATGCATATCAATGTGCTAATAATAATGTGTCATTCTAAAAAATTAGTATGATAAAATATCTGAAATACAGATCAAATTCTTTAAAAACAACATTAAACATTAAAACACTCCCCCGCCCCGATAACTCATTTCCAAACAGACCCTAACACTCTCATCCTAACACACTCTTTCTCATTGGTTAAAATACAAGTGAGGCATACTATTTTAGAAAGGGATCCCACTAAATTATGTGGGTCCCACTAAATTTAGATCAATAAAAGAGAGTGTGTTGAAAAGAGAGTGTTAGAGAGTGTATTGCTAATTTTTTTTTTAGATTTCCTTACATGCCCCGCTTCGTTTATTTTAAGAGTAAAGTCTCATTTTAGTCCCGATAAAAGTTGTGCAACCCGCTTTAATCTCGATAAAAATTGTGCGACTCATTTTCGTCCCTAACAAAAAATAAGTCTACAAATAGTTCTAACATTTTCAAAACTGGACCACGTTAGTCTCTTCGTCGGTCTCCTTCCAAATCTGTCACTTAACGTGTTGACGTGTCACGTTAAATGCTCACATGACACGTTAACCCTCTCCACAGTAGCAAAACAAGAATACGGATCTGATTTTTTTCCTGTTGTTGACTGGAATGTAACTTAGCCGATGAATCGACTAACTCCACAACAGTGATTCCATTTTCTTCAAACGATTACGCTAAGAAAGAAACTATGTTCCTCAACTATGGGTCCTTTAACTCACTCCAGAAAGCGTTAAGTGAGGTGAACTAGAACGTAAAGATAAACATAAATGCAATCGAGCTTAAAATACGTTGTTTGTATTGATTGATGTGTGTAAAATTATGTACAACTTTGCTATTTATAGTAGTAACTAAGAACAACACATATTTGCCACGTTCAATGGCTAACACATATCCCTTTTATATATTGTTATAGATTATAGATTAAGTATCCAAAATAAAGGGTAAAATTGGAAAGAAAAAGTCTACACCAAAAGGGGATATCCCTTTATATATTGTTATAGATATAGATTAATTTAAAAAAATAAATAAATCCTCCTCTCTACTAAAACTCATTTCCAAACAATTTCCAAACAGAAGTGTTAGGAAAAATCAACGCATTATCTAATTAAAGTATCGCCGCTTGACATAAAATTCTCATCCTCAAATCCTAACCCTAACACTTACTTTCGCTCGCTTTTATTATCACTCGATCTCTTCTCTGCGGGTGAGGGTTGCGAACATCGCTTTTCTACGAGGTATAATCTTCGATTCGATCCATCTCTTCGCTTTCTGCTCTTTCCGAGCCGATTGAAAAGTCCTTTTATGTTTCATCGTATCTTTGAATGATGATGTTTCGTTGGTTATATTTGTGTATTTACTTTTCTATTGTTGTTTGTGGTTTAATTCCTTTTGATCGTTGTTTTGTTTTGTGTTTGGATTTGAATTTCTAATCTTGGATTCTTTTGGTTTATGTGTGATTGATTCTTGATGGAGATTCTCGATGGGACTTTTACCCGGTTTGAATCGCTTTGTTGGATGCATGATCTACGGGTGTAACCTTATAATCTTTAGTTGTGTTTGTTTTCCCATTCGTATGGTTCCAAACGGCTCTTTAGGTAGGGGTATAATTTTTCCTTTCGAGGTAATTTTCTTTGGAATTTGTGTTGCGCCCTTCAAAAGGCTAAAGAAAATGGGCTTTCATATTGGTTGAGTTTTGTTAATGTTTTTACTGGGTATTTTGTAATTACGGATATGTGAAATTTTAGAGTATCATATGCTGATTGAATTTTGGATTTTTAATGTATTTATGGTTCTCAGAATGCCAATTTTTTTTTTTTATATTAGATTGGATTTCGATTTATTTTATTAGATGCCTGAATTTGTTGTTAGTTGATTCTGAAGAAAATATTTTTCATGTAAGAATTTTGGTTGTGGTTTTGTGTTGAGTTTTACTGTGCATGGGGGTTTTAGGGACATGCCTTTTTTGATGGAGATTTTTTGATCCTGTGCTATTCATCTACTAAATTGACAATAGTTTATTTGATTGTGTAATGTTTAACATTTATGTTGTTATAATTGTGTTTTATTTGATTGTGTAATTTCTTTTTCTTTCCAATTTTACCCTTTATTTTGGATAGTTAATCTATAATCTATAACAATATATAAAAGGGATATCCCTTTTTGGTGTAGACTTTTTCTTTCCAATTTTACCCTTTATTTTGGATAGTTAAACGCATTAAAGTGTGCTTTGAAATACATACCGGTTACTTACTCAGTTCACCCGTAAGTGTAACTCCCAATACCATTACACAATTAGGGATAACACCTCTGGTAAGAAGATAAAAAGGGGAGAGAGAAAAGAGAGAGGGAGAAAGGGATGTCGTCTTGCAGTTCGACGACTGATGCGGTGACAAGGGAAGACATCATGCATCCCGCGGTGAAAGACGGGCGACAAATGGTGGCGCTATCTTTTTGATTCATTCTTTTGCACGGTGAGTGACGCTGCGAGCACTTCTTGCTTTTTGGTTTTTGATGCTCTGCTCGGTGACCCACATCCCGCAGTGCATGCCTTTTTGGAATTTTTTTTGAGCGAGAAGTTTATGAGGTGAGGGACTTCGAAGTTACTGAATTGGCATTTTTCTTAACTCCATGTGACACATGTATGATTCATTGGTTATTTTGACAATTATAAATTTACAGAATATTTCATTTGTCAATACATATGCATATCAATGTGCTAATAATAATGTGTCATTCTAAAAAATTAGTATGATAAAATATCTGAAATACAGATCAAATTCTTTAAAAACAACATTAAACATTAAAACACTCCCCCGCCCCGAAAACTCATTTCCAAACAGACCCTAACACTCTCATCCTAACACACTCTTTCTCATTGGTTAAAATACAAGTGAGTCATACTATTTTAGAAAGGGGTCCCACTAAATTATGTGGGTCCCACTAAATTTAGATCAATAAAAGAGAGTGTGTTGAAAAGAGAGTGTTAGAGAGTGTATTGCTAATTTTTTTTTTAGATTTCCTTACATGCCCCGCTTCGTTTATTTTAAGAGTAAAGTCTCATTTTAGTCCCGATAAAAGTTGTGCAACCCGCTTTAATCTCGATAAAAATTGTGCGACTCATTTTCGTCCCTAAGAAAAATAAGTCTACAAATAGTTCTAACATTTTCAAAACTGGACCACGTTAGTCTCTTCGTTGGTCTCCTTCCAAATCTGCCACTTAACGTGTTGACGTGTCACGTTAAATGCTCACATGACACGTTAACCCTCTCCACAAAGAGCAAAACAAGAATACGGATCTGATTTTTTCCTGTTGTTGATCGAATGTAACTTAGCCGATGAATCGACTAACTCCACAACAGTGATTCCATTTTCTTGAGACGATTACGCTAAGAAAGAAACTATGTTCCTCAACTATGGGTCCTTTAACTCACTCCGCAAAGCGTTAAGTGAGGTGAACTAGAACGTAAAGATAAACATAAATGCAATCGAGCGAAAATACGTTGTTTGTATTGATTGATGTGTGTAAAATTATGTACAACTTTGCTATTTATAGTAGTAACTAAGAACAACACATATTTGCCACGCTCAATGGCTAACACATATCCCTTTATATATTGTTATAGATTATAGATTAAGTATCCAAAATAAAGGGTAAAATTGGAAAGAAAAATCTACACCAAAAGGGGATATCCCTTTATATATTGTTATAGATATAGATTAATTTAAAAAAAAAAAAATAAATCCTCCTCTCTCTACTAAAACTCATTTCCAAACAATTTCCAAACAGAAATGTTAGGAAAAATCAACGCATTATCTAATTAAAGTATCGCTGACATAAAATTCTCATCCTCAAATCCTAACCCTAACACTTACTTTCGCTCTGCTTTTATTATCACTCGCCTCTTCTCTGCGGGTGAGGGTTGCGAACATCGCTTTTCTCGAGGTATAATCTTCGATTCGATCCATCTCTTCTGCTTTATGTTCTTTCCGAGCCGATTGAAAAGTCCTTTTATGTTTCATCGTATCTTTGAATGATGATGTTTCGTTGGTTATATTTGTGTATTTACTTTTCTATTGTTGTTTGTGGTTTAATTCCTTTTGATCGTTGTTTTGTTTTGTGTTTGGATTTGAATGTCTAATGTTGGATTCTTTTGGTTTATGTGTGATTGATTCTTCGATGGAGATTCACGGTGGGACTTTTACCCGGTTTGAATCGCTTTGTTGGATGCAGATCACGGTGTAACCTTATAATCTTTAGTTGTGTTTGTTTTCCCATTCGTATGGTTCCAAACGGCTCTTTAGGTAGGGTATAATTTTTCCTTTCGAGGTAATTTTCTTTGGAATTTGTGTTGCGTCCTTCAAAAGGCTAAAGAAAATGGGCTTTCATATTGGTTGAGTTTTTGTTAATGTTTTTACCGGGTATTTTGTAATTCGGATATGTGAAATTTTAGAGTATCATATGCTCGATTGAATTTTGGATTTTTAATGTATTTATGGTTCTGTAATGCCAATTTTTTTATATTAGATTGATTTCGATTTATGTTATTAGATGCCTGGAATTTGCTGTTAGTTGATTCTGAAGAAAATATTTTTCATGTAAGAATTTTGGTTGTGGTTTTGTGTTGAGTTTTACTGTGCATGGGGGTTTTAGGGACATGCCTTTTTTGATGGAGATTTTTTGATCCTGTGCTATTCATCTACTAAATTGACAATAGTTTATTTGATTGTGTAATGTTTAACATTTATGTTGTTATAATTGTGTTTTATTTGATTGTGTAATTTCTTTTTCTTTCCAATTTTACCCTTTATTTTGGATAGTTAATCTATAATCTATAACAATATATAAAAGGGATATCCCTTTTTGGTGTAGACTTTTTCTTTCCAATTTTACACTTTATTTTGGATAGTTAAACGCATTAAAGTGTGCTTTGAAATACATACGTTACTTACTCGGTTCACCCGTAAGTGTAACTCCCAATACCATTACACAATTAGGGATAACACCTCCGGTATGAAGATAGAAAGGGGAGAGAGAAAAGAGAGAGGAGAAAGGGATGTCGTCTTGCGCTCGACGATCGATGCGGTGACAAGTGGAAGACATCATGCATCCCGGTGAAAGACAGGCGACAAATGGTGGCGCTATCTTTTTGATTCATTCTTTTGCACGGTGAGTGACGCTGCGAGCACTTCTTGCTTTTTGGTTTTTGATGCTCTGCTCGGTGACCAACATCCGCAAAGGCATGCCTTTTTGGAATTTTTTGAGCGAGATGTTTATGAGGTGAGGGACTTCGAAGTTACTGAATTGGCATTTTTCTTAACTCCATGTGACACATGTATGATTCATTGGTTATTTTGACAATTATAAATTTACAGAATATTTCATTTGTCAATACATATGCATATCAATGTGCTAATAATAATGTGTCATTCTAAAAAATTAGTATGATAAAATATCTGAAATACAGATCAAATTCTTTAAAAACAACATTAAACATTAAAACACTCCCCGCTCAAAACTCATTTCCAAACAGACTCCTAACACTTTCATCCTAACACACTCTTTCTCATTGGTTAAAATACAAGTGAGTCATACTATTTTAGAAAGGGTCCCACTAAATTATGTGGGTCCCACTAAACTTAGATCAATAAAAGAGAGTGTGTTGAAAAGAGAGTGTTAGAGAGTGTATTGCTAATTTTTTTAGATTTCCTTACATGCCCCGCTTCGCTTATTTTAAGAGTAAAGTCTCATTTTAGTCCCGATAAAAGTTGTGCAACCCGCTTTAATCTCGATAAAAATTGTGCGACTCATTTTCGTCCCTAACAAAAATAAGTCTACAAATAGTTCTAACATTTTCAAAAGCTGGACCACGTTAGTCTCTTCGTCGGTCTCCTTCCAAATCTGTCACTTAACGTGTTGACGTGTCACGTTAAATGCTCACATGACACGTTAACCCTCTCCACAAAGAGCAAAACAAGAATACGGATCTGATTTTTTCCTGTTGTTGATGGAATGTAACTTAGCCGATGAATCGACTAACTCCACAACAGATGATTCCATTTTCTTCAAACGATTACGCTAAGAAAGAAACTATGTTCCTCAACTATGGGTCCTTTAACTCACTCCAGAAAGCGTTAAGTGAGGTGAACTAGAACGTAAAGATAAACATAAATGCAACTGAGCGAAAATACGTTGTTTGTATTGATTGATGTGTGTAAAATTATGTACAACTTTGCTATTTATAGTAGTAACTAAGAACAACACATATTTGCCACGTTCAATGGCTAACACATATCCCTTTTATATATTGTTATAGATTATAGATTAAGTATCCAAAATAAAGGGTAAAATTGGAAAGAAAAAGTCTACACCAAAAGGGGATATCCCCTTTATATATTGTTATAGATATAGATTAATTTAAAAATAAAATAAAATAAATCCTCCTCTCTCTACTAAAACTCATTTCCAAACAATTTCCAAACAGAAGTGTTAGGAAAAATCAATGCATTACCGGAATTAAAGTATCGCTGCTTTCAACATAAAATTCTCATCCTCAAATCCTAACCCTAACACTTACTTTCGCTCTGCTTTTATTATCACTCAGTCTCTTCTCTGCGGGTGAGGGTTGCGAACATCGTTTTTCTCTGAGGTATAATCTTCGATTCGATCCATCTCTTCTGTTTTCTGTTCTTTTTGAGCCGATTGAAAAGTCCTTTTATGTTTCATCGTATGTTGAATGATGATGTTTCGTTGGTTATATTTGTGTATTTACTTTTCTATTGTTGTTTGTGGTTTAATTCCTTTTGATCGTTGTTTTGTTTTGTGTTTGGATTTGAATTTCTAATCTTGGATTCTTTTGGTTTATGTGTGATTGATTCTTCGATGGAGATTCTCGATGGGACTTTTACCCGGTTTGAATCGTTTTGTTGGATGCACGTGATCTACGGTGTAACCTTATAATCTTTAGTTGTGTTTGTTTTCCCATTCGTGTGGTTCCAAACGGCTCTTTAGGTAGGGGTATAATTTTTCCTTTCGAGGTAATTTTCTTTGGAATTTGTGTTGCGTCCTTCAAAAGGCTAAAGAAAATGGGCTTTCATATTGGTTGAAGTTTTTGTTAATGTTTTTACCGGGTATTTTGTAATTCGGATATGTGAAATTTTAGAGTATCATATGCTGATTGAATTTTGGATTTTTAATGTATATATGGTTCTGTAATGCCAATTTTTTTATATTAGATTGGATTTGATTTATATTATTAGATGCCTGGAATTTGCTTTGTTAGTTGACTCAAGAAAATATTTTTCATGTAAGAATTTTGGTTGTGGTTTTGTGTTGAGTTTTACTTGTGCATGGGGGTTTTAGGGACATGCCTTTTTTGATGGAGATTTTTTGATCCTGTGCTATTCATCTACTAAATTGACAATAGTTTATTTGATTGTGTAATGTTTAACATTTATGTTGTTATAATTGTGTTTTATCAAATTTATGCTAACGTTGTATCAGATTTATATGTTGCACAACAATGGTGAAGTATTTGAAAATTGATGTTTTTAATGCTTTTTGCTTGTTGAAAACTGAGTAGGTCTTCACATGTTTTATTGGAATCGTATTTATTGTTGACTGATTTTATTTATCCATGACACATTCGACGGCTTGCTGTTTTATATTGAAAGTTAAATTCCCTTGCTTGCAAATACTTGTAAGCATCTTTCTCTCTCTACATCGCAGTACTTGTATGCATCTTTCTCTCTCTACTCACTTTTTTAAATTAAACACTTAATTTTTCAGAGCATCACAAATTAGGGTTCTGACGGTTATATTTTGGTCTCACATCGTTTGCAGCGTCGATTTGAATCGATTCGAGTATGTCTAAGTCGTTGGATCTTCCTCCCAAGGGTGGTTTCAGTTTTGATCTCTGCAGAAGAAATGAAATGCTCGAAAGCTGTGGTCTTAAGCGCCCTTCGCTTTTTGAAGACTGGGACGACTATTGTTGGTTTAGTTTTCCGTGTCCTGGATAATGATTTGATTACTATTATATGTTGTTTATGTGGTTTTCTGAAGTATTTGGCTTAACTCATTTGCTTGCTTCTTTAACATTGAGTGGGGTCCACCTTGGAATACGGGATCTAAACATTGAGTGTGAACTCAAGTCTTGGGGTGGACTCTAGAATGACTTGAAATATGCTTTGATAATTTTTCTGTCTGACATTCTGAGGATTCTTTTATAGGTTAGGGAAACCCAAACACATGTAAATGTTGCAAGTTCAATTAAACTGGGTGTTAGTGGCGAGGAAAGTTTGCTGGATGTATTATATGTTTAGATGTTTAAATATTATGATGATAAAGCAATGATTGGTTCTAACATTATGCATTATGTTATTAAGTATAATGTAAAGGGTAGGGTGAGAACCTGGGAAGCCAAGAATGGCACCGGGTTTGTTTTATGGTTTTAAAAGCTTGCAGGACAACTTTTTGGACTCAATTACTATATGTAAAGTAGGACCACTCTTCATCTGTCTCTTTCTCCGACAAATTTGCTTGTTGATGCTAAAAATTTCTTACCTTGTAGTAATTTGTTAAATCATATACTAGAATACATGAAGGATTGATTTTCTTTTCTTGGTGGCCTTTAAAAACAATCGGATAAATGAAGTTTTAAAACTCATGCATTGATTTATAAAAATTGTAATGAGTAATTGGCTATTTCTAGAATCGCTTATCATAGTTCAACAATGGGGGCATCTCAAGTAGGTTGGTTGAGCTTTTTTCCTTACTCGCACCGCTTCATCTAGCTAGGGAGCATTCAATGTGGCTGTGGTTATAAATTTATAATGTTAAAGCCGAGGTTTGATGTGCTTTTTCTATCATAAATTTGAAACCAAGTTCCTACGTTTCATCGACTACTTTTTAACATGGTCATCAAATACAGAATTGTACCATTTAGCATCTGTGCTCTTCATGACTCTCCATTGCACTGTCACCCATTCCAAATAAATTTTTATGTAACTGTATAAGTTGATTGCTTTTTTTTAAAGTTTAATTTGTTTAGTTTGATCAAATGTTGATGTTTCCCACATAATAAATTTGCCTTAGGATGGTGTCATTCTTGGAGCAGATACTGTAACGACCCATTTCCGGACCGCTACCGAGCTCAATATACCGAGCTCGAGTTACCGAGCTCAACACACCGAGCTCAACTAAACCTGTATGAGATGTGTTTTAAAACGAAACTCTTGTGCCTTTTAAAAAGTACGGTCTATTTTTTTTTATAAAACCAGCTCGTGCACATCAGAGTAATTACAGCTTTTCGAAACATGGTGCAACTAAGACACAAGACTTAAATTCTAATAAAACATACATGCATAGCATACATATATATATCACTCGAAATAATAATGTATACAAAATACAGAGTAGTAAATGCACAAAGAAAATACACCTAAGGTATGACGACTTCAAGAGAGTAATCATACCTGGGGTACTTCCAGAACACCCACGCAGGGTCGCTCCAAAAGTAAACCGCCAGTCTACCCTATAGCAACAAACATAACCGGCCCAAACTGGTCACGACCTCGAACACAAAGAAGAACAAAGTACAGTCATCAAAAAAAACATCCAACAACATAATCGATCACGATAAATAGAGGTCGTCACTCGGGTCCTCGTCGAGCTCCTCCTCAGCATCATCTGGCCGTCGAAGTTCCTCGCGCCTCGACATCGCCTGGGTAACCGTCATGGATTGAAGGCACCACGGGAAAGGGTCAACTTCTCAACAATACAAGATAAGCACGGCATAAAGAAATAAGCAACACAATAATGTATCTCAATCACCACACGTGACTCGACCATCTCACTCTAGACTCGACTCGACTCTTATTCCTGAATATCGTCAGCAGGTCCATCCCCAAACTGACGTAATAGGTAAGCGGCAGTCCAACCCCAAACCGATACCATGCATTAATCACAGGTCCAACCCCAAACCGAGCACGCGACGCCTAGCCAATCCACCATAAACAAAGGGGACCTAGCACCTCGGTTATCTGGGTCCGGCTCAAAAACGTCATACGACTCACTAGCTCTCTCACTCGATGATTAGCTCGCCGCAGTCAAAGAGTGACACATAAAATTACTTGATCACATATCAAATAAGGAGAGCATGCTTAACATGAAGAAAACGCAATTCGACATTTAAGCAATAAAAACATTCTGCATGAAGAAACGCAATTCAACAGCAATTCACAATTCACAACATTTCAAGCTCGACACCAATCAAGGAATCCATACACAATAACATATAAAATAAAGTCTTAATAATGTCTAAAAGTTGCCCTTACCGAACTCCAAGCTAAAGCTGCTCGACAACGACCTCGACACAGCTGTCTTCAAATGAGCTCGACAACGACTTCTCTTACTCGATCTCGACACGGCTGTCTTCAACGAGCTCGACAACGACTTCTCTGTCGACCTCGACACGTACAGTCCTCGATCTGGATTCCGCTGCTTCCACGTCCTCGGGTTCGCTCTCCCGTACACCTCGATTCGGAAATCACACGATCTCGGGAATCAGACTTCCTAAAACAAGCACAACTTAGTTCGATCTATGGGTTCTAATAACACTTAGCTCTCATCCCAAACTTAACCACAAAGTTAGGGTTTTTGATCAAAAGTTCATGAAAAAGGTTATCTGATGCTACAACAGATAGATCGACAACGACAACAACAAGAAGCAACAAACGAAAAACAAGAAATCGAAACAAACCAAAAAGGAAGGGTTTTTGGGCACTGCCGATTGCAGAAATCAGAGAAAGAAATTTGTTTTACAAGCCCAAATAATCGGTTAGAAAGGTAGGTAATATCATGAAGAAGAAAACCCATCAGTATGACATGATTTGGAAGCATAAAAACTAGCTAAAATGGAAAGAAGAAACGGCGCTAAACAGTGGCATGAAGGAAGAGAAAATCTGTTTTTCATACCTCAGATGGTGGTCGAGATGGTGAGATATAGGTCGAGAAGATGATGAGGAACAAGGTTGATGAAGAAAGCTTATGCAGAAGCTCGATGGAACTCAAGGTTTCTTCGATGGAAATTCTGGAGAAAAACAAGGAACTCAGAGCAGAAGGAAGGAAGAAGAAAGAAGAAAAGAGAAAGTGAGTGTTTGAGGGAACTGGTCGTGGTATACAGCTGGTGAGAGAAGGGGTATAATCATAACTTCGGTTATGAGATGCCAATCCCATCAATCATTCTACCCATCTAATCGCTCCTCTCTCATAATTACCCTCTACTCTATCGGTCAAAGATCTAGACACGCGACGAGAACGGCAAGCCGACAATATAATTATTACAAGCAATATAATAATAACGCTGAATAACGTTCGTAAGAATACGAGTGTTATCATCTCGACACGATGTCGACTAGGGTGCTCGTGCAAGCTCACAAGGCTCTAACACGAGTTCGCACGCGCCTCCTCAGCTCGACATGCGACCTCCTCATGCAGACGCGACTTCATCACCGACACGCCGACCTCCTCACCTCGCCAGCCTAGTGCACGCAGATCTCCTCATTTCGGCAAATGACCTGCGACGCGATCTTGGCACGGATCTCGACACAAGGTCCTGGTACGAGGTCTCGACACGAGATCTCGACCACGAGGTCTCGATCCGACGTTCTAATACGAGGTCGATCTCGCCTCAGGTGTTACGTATAGTGGCAACTGAAGGGCCCATAGTCGCCGATAAAAATTGTGAGAAAATCCATTATATGGCACCCAACATATATCGGCGTGGAGCGTAATCGCTGCCGATCTGAAGCGGTAATGTGTATCTTTTAAAATGCATATATCTTATTACATGCCTCATGGATTATTGCATATACTGTTGTTTAGGTTTTGATCATGTTAATAAATATAGTCAAACCATTGAAAATGAGATGTTAGTTATTTATTGTAGATATGGTTAGCTCACAACAGCAACTACATCGCTACCATAATCGGTCGAGAATCAAGAGTTATTACAAAGACTTACTCTTCTTAAGAGACACCTTTTCAAGCCGAGTTTCGAACTTCCATATTGAGTGAATTCGCTCCTTGTATCGACTTCGATTCTAACTCATTAAATTATGTGCGCTACTAAGGTCATGTCTCTACGCCTTAGTTCTTGGTGGGGTTGACATCCTTTGGACCTCATTTGCATCTTGTTAGTCATTGCTTAAACTTTTCTTTTATGCTCAAAAGTTTTCTTGTTTGGAGTGCATACTCGAAAGATTTCTCATGAATATTGATTACATGTTTTGCAGATCTATCCACATGGGTCAATCGACACCCTTCCATTTGCTACAATGGGATCAGGTTCACTTCTTTGCAATGTCTCAGTATTTGAGTCTAAATACAAGGAAAGCTTCGATTGTAAGTAAGGATATTGAGGCTAAGAAAGCATGCCTCGCTTCAATGTAGCTCTTTATTAAAATAACTAGAATTACCCCCATGTGCCGCATTTAAAAGAAAACCAAAAGCTCCCATCTAATTCAAAATGGTCGATTGTACTTTCAATGTTAGCAAGATGATAACAAATCAACGATGAAAGAGAAATAGATAAATGGGTTGGAAAAAATTAGTGGAGAGATTGGCATGTGTAGTGTGTTATTATTATTGTAGACCACGAGCAAAGGCACCCTTAAAACTTCTTAGACTACATTTGATGATATTACGTGGATGTTATTATATTTATATTCCTTGTTAATGGGATGATATGTCAATTCAGAGTCCTAAATATAAAGATGTACATTATGACCAGTTGTAATTGACAATCGATAGTGTTAGTAATTTCAGTCTTGTCTAAATATTTCAATTCAATAAAGATTTTTATTTTTAGTAAACATTTTGATGTGGTCTTTGAGGGATGAAGGAGTAAAGTTAGTTGTTGAGGCGATATGTACTTTGGTATATTTAATGACCTGGGAAGTGGAAGTAATGTTGAAGTTTGTGTGATAACCAAGGTTAGAGCAATGATACCTTATCCTACAAGGTGTTTGGCGGCATGAAGCTAACTTCAACTTAATCACAAATTCTTCGTTAATGCCGCATTACGGGCACAAGGAATATCTAAGGAATCACCTCTGCCAAATCTGCGTACATTTGTCAATCCAAAAGGCTTTACCTTTCCCAAAAAGACAGGTTTGTTGCAAACTATACCATTTATTACACTTGTTTTATGAATCGTATGATACATTATCATTAAAAAATATGACATTTTTAAGTGAAAATATGTAAGATAAGGAAAAATAGCCCATATATCCTTTATGGGCTTCAAAATATATGGGCTTCAAAATCATTTAAGTTTTAACTCTATTGGAGGGTCTTGTTTTGTATAGTCTAGATGATATACATCCCTTACATATTGTTTAGTCTAGATGATATACATCACGACATTGTTTAAATAAAGCGTAATTCTCACGATGTTTTGAGAAGTTGTCCAGGACATCGATTGTTTGCCTCTTCCCTTATTCTCGTTGCCTTTTTCTTTGCCGATGAAACAGTGTGGAGTACATTCCATTTGAAACTATTGATATATAATGTCTAATGTTTAATTTGTCTACATTATGCAGGTTCTCTTAACAAAGATTACCCTGTTGAAGGAGAAGGTTGAAGTAATTGAAGGAGATGCTATGGAAGAGTAGCAAAATTGGTCGAGTCTCGAAACTTGATTAGTGCAATGTTTGTGATATTTATAATTGTACTTTCAGAACCTTGGCTCTTTATATACCTAAAAAGACTTCAGTTTCATTAGATTATTAAGTAGTTATTTTCCATAAATTTCATCATTTGGAAGGTGTCTTCGTCATCTCGATTCTAGTTTTGGCTACAAAATGCTTAGCATAAAATGTAAGAAAGAAAATAACTAGCAAGACAAATAGCTGTGGAGCCATCACTTCCACATGATTGAATCGTGGAATCACCGAGCAAGATTCAAGAAACGCCGCTTCCAATCTATTAATCCAAGGTGGCATAAGATGTGCTTTGGATTGTTTTGTTGATCTTGGACACCTCATTTGAATTAGAGCAAAGCTTACAAATCCCTAGCAACATAACTATTACTGTCACTATCTCATAATGCTTAGTACTTACCAATTGGGACATATTGATTATTTTCTGCGGAGAGAATTTTATTGAACAGATTATTGAGCAATGTATTTGTTTAAAATTTGCGTGGTGTTGAGTGCTAGAAGTAAATGTCGTGATCTTGCGGTGCGCTTGCAAAAGACTTCTTTGGGTAAAGCCACTATTAATATTTTGGGATGATTAGTTTAAATAACATTAGAAGCAATAACATTATTCAAATGTGTTGGTTTAGCTGGTCGGTTTTAGGGGTGGCAAAATGGATTGATTGGATAAATCCATCAATGGATTCTAATAGATGGATGAGAAAAATTTACTTATCTATTTATCATCCACTAAAATTTTATCAAAAAAATTCAATCTATCTATTATCTATTGAAAAAAATCATCCAATCCATTTATTAACAATTTTTTTATCGATGTATATCCAATCCATCCATAAAATTTATTTTAATCACAAAAAATTATTTTTAATCATAAAATATATTTTTAATCATAAAAAATATTTTAATTACAAAAAAATATTTTTAACTATTAAATATATACACACACACACACATATCTCTCTCCCTCCTTTCTCTCCCCTATCTCCCTCCCCTCTCTCCTCTCTTCCCTTCTCTTCTCTCTCCCCCATCTCTCTCTCCTCTCTCTCTCCTCTCTCTCCTTTCTCTTTCATCTCTCCCCCTTTTTCTTATCTCTCTCATCTCTCTCTCCCTCTCTCTCCTCTATCCCCTATCTTTCTCTCCCTCCTCTCCCCTATCTCTCTCCTATCTTTTTCTCTCTCCTCCCTCCGCCTCTCCTTTCTCTCTTATACAGGTTTGTCGTTGGATAAGTGCTGCCTGAGAATAGAGTCGTAATGTCATAAAATGGCTTCAAAACTTTCCTAATAGATGGATTGGAAAAATCCATTTATCCATTTACAATCCACTAAAATTTCATCAAGAAAATCCAATCCATCCATCATCCATTTAAAAAAAAAAACCCCGTCCAATCCATCTAGTAACAATCCAATCCATCTAGTAACAATTTTTTTTATGAATAGATATCCAAACCATCCATAAAAGTTATTTTTAATCACAAAAAATTATTTTTAATCATAAAATGTATTTTTAATTACAAAAAATATTTTAGCTAGAAAAAAATTATTTTTAATCATAAAAAAACATTACTCCCCTCACTCCTCTTTCTCTCCCTCCTATCTCTCTCCCTCTCTCCCTTCCCTGTCTCTCTCCTCTCTCTCCCCCTCCCTCCCTCCCTCTCTCCCTTCCCTTTAACTCACTCCAGAAAGCGTTAAGTGAGGTGAACTAGAACGTAAAGATAAACATAAATGCAACTGAGCGAAAATACGTTGTTTGTATTGATTGATGTGTGTAAAATTATGTACAACTTTGGTATTTATAGTAGTAACTAAGAACAACACATATTTGCCACGTTCAATGGCTAACACATATCCCTTTTATATATTGTTATAGATTATAGATTAAGTATCCAAAATAAAGGGTAAAATTGGAAAGAAAAAGTCTAAATCAAAAAAAGATATCCCCTTTATATATCGTTATAGATATAGATTAATTTAAAAAAAAATAAAATAAATCCTCCTCTCTCTACTAAAACTCATTTCCAAACAATTTCCAAACAGAAGTGTTAGGAAAAATCAACGATTATCTAATTAAAGTATCATTTGCTTTCGACATAAAAATCCTCATCCTCAAATCCTAACCCTAACACTTACTTTCGCTCTGCTTTTATTATCACTCGCCTCTTCTCTCGGGTGAGGTTGCGAACATCGCTTTTTCTCCGAGGTATAATCTTCGATTCGATCCATCTCTTCGCTTTCTGCTCTTTCCGAGCCGATTGGAAAGTCCTTTTATGTTTCATCGTATCTTTGAATGATGATGTTTCGTTGGTTATATTTGTGTATTTACTTTTCTATTGTTGTTTGTGGTTTAATTCCTTTTGATCGTTGTTTTGTTTTGTGTTTGGGTTTGAATTTCTAATCTTGGATTCTTTTGGTTTATGTGTGATTGATTCTTCGATGGAGATTCTCGATGGGACTTTTACCCGCTTGAATCGCTTTGTTGGATGCACGGATCTACGGTGTAACCTTATAATCTTTAGTTGTGTTTGTTTTCCCATTCGTATGGTTCCAAATGGCTCTTTAGGTAGGGTATAATTTTTCCTTTAGAGGTGTTCCTGATCGGGCCGAGGCCCAATCCGAGATCCAAAGATTCACAGTGCCCATTCCCACTTGTCGATCCACCTTCCTCGATGCCACGCCGTCCGCATGCCTCTCCGCGCTTCCCTCAACGCTACGAATCTAACGGCTTTGTGCATTAAAGGAATTTAATGCCGACTTCCGGTTTCACGGATCTGCTTACACATCGGCGAACTGGCCCTCGACTCATATTTAAAGAAGACCGCACGAATCTGGCCGAGGTAATGATTTTTCTACCACCTCTTACTCACCTCGACACACATCGACTTGACCAGTCTGAGTGTTTGCGCAGTACACCACCCAACACGCCGTCGTCATTCGTCGCGAGCACAACCGCACGGCTTCCCTCCGGTCATCCTTTGAAGTTCTGTTCAGAACATTGGCGCCGTCTGTGGGAATCGTTTCTGATTCCATCTCCTTTGTCGAAGTCTCCATTCTTCACTCGACGATGACTGGATCGAAGCGTCAGGTCGCGACTAGCAGTTCCACTCATGCGAACGCAGATCTTGAACCACACCTCCGGCATGACGCCGTTCCGATCGTTGCTGCTCAAACCGATGCCGAAACGGAGACAGCCGCCATCCTCATTCGCGAGTTCCGCGAATTCATCCCAGGCCATGCCGGCGATGCATGCTCGTAATCAACGCCGATCGAATGGAGAATCGCCAGAAGGAACTCTCCGCCGCGTTGCCACCCAAATCGAAATGTAAAAGATCGAGTCTCTCATTCTCCTCGAGATCGGCGAGTCCGAAAATCTCAGATCTGCTCATCGCCACCACCGCGGGCACGACTCCACGCCGCTGCGTGCATAGAGCACTCCGCCGTGCTCATTCTCGCTTTCATCAACTCCTGAGCAATGACACGAGTGACTCGAGCTGGCCTTCGTCCTTTGCATCCGAGATCATGAAATTCCCGATTCAAGCATCTTCGAAACCACCCGCTTTGGACTCATACGACGGCACCACCGACCCCGACGAGCATGTTGGTTGCTTTGATACCGCCATGGCTATCGAGGCGCCAAGGGCCGTGAAGTGCGTAATCTTTCCCTCACTGAAGAAGGCAGCGTTGTCTTGGTTCCGCACTCTTAAGAAAAATTCCATTGGTTCGTGGATCGAGCTCGTCGACCCAGTTCTCGCGCATTTCATCAAGGCTGCGTCTAATGTCCAACCCAGTCGACAGCAGACCGCCGCAATTCAGAAGAAAGATGAGTCTATCAGAGACTACGTCGAGCGCTTCAACAAAGAAGCCATTTTGGTGAAGAAATGCTCGACGAGATGAAGTTGTACTTGCTAGAGCAAGGCCTGGTCGAAGCGAAGTTTATTCAAAGGTCGACATTGGTGTCGACAAACCGAGGTCCTCGACCGAAGTTCCCCAAGCGAGCTCGTAAATTTATGAATTACGAAGAGAAGTTGATAGCCTCAAAAGCCAAAGACAAATCCCCGTGAGTAACACCGACAAGCAAAGATGAAGAAATATTATAATCGAAACAAATGTATCCTAAACACATAAATGTGAAGCGATGAAGTATGATTGAAGAAATACACAATCGGCATTTATTTACTATCAAAACCTTGCACCTCGATGGAACCTCGCGGCCGAGACCGCATGCACGAGATCGTGATAAAGCCTTGTGCCTCGCACAAGCACCGATGAAGAGATCGAGCCTCGCGTCGAGACCGCGGCACGAGCTCGTGATAAATCCTTGTGCGCTTGCACAAGCACCTCTCGCAATGTGGATACGCAGCCCAAGACTGAGCGACCTACCAGGCCCACCTCCGCAATTTCAAAATTGAGACGACCTTAAACTCCTGCCACGTCATTGACCTTGATTATTTGATGACCCCAACCTTGCCGCTTGGACAGCCAGATCAACTACTCCCACAGGGAAGTATAAAACTCGACTACGAGCACTTTACCCAGCATACAATTAACGCTAACTTAATTACATCAAGTTGTTGCAAATTGTCTATACTTTGACAGGAACAGCTCGTGATAAAGCCTTGTGCGTTGGCACAAGCACCTGATGAAGAGATCGACCTCGTGCCGAGACCGCGTGCATGAGCTCGTGATAAAGCCTTGTGTGTTGGCACAAGCACCTGATGAATGAAGAGATCGACCTGCGTCGAGACCGCGCACGAGCTCAGGACAAAGCCTTGTGCATTGGCACAAGCACCGATGATGAAGAGATCGACCTGCGTCGAGACCGCGCACGAGCTCGTGATAAAGCCTTGTGCGCTGGGCACAAGCACCGATGAATCGACCTCGCGCCGAGACCGCTGCGGCACGAGCTCGCGTGACAAAGCCTCAGACGCTGGGCACAAGCACCGATGATGAAGAGATCGACCTCGCGCCGAGACCGCGTGCACGAGCTCGTGATAAAGCCTTGTGCGCTGGGCACAAGCACCGATGAATCGACCTCGCCGAGACCGCGCGGCACGAGCTCGTGATAAAGCCTCGCGGCGCTGGGCACAAGCACCTGATGAATGAAGAGATCGACCTCGTGCCGAGACCGCGTGCACGAGCTCGCGTGACAAAGCCTGCGGCGCTGGGCACAAGCGCCGATGATGAAGAGATCGACTCGCGTCGAGACCGGCGTGCACGAAGCTCGTGATAAAGCCTTGCGGCGTTAGCACAAGCACTGATGAATCGACCTCGCCGAGACCGCGTGCACGAGCTCGTGATAAAGCCTTGTGCGTTGGCACAAGCACCTGATGAAGAGATCGACCTCGTCCCGAGACCGCGTGCACGAGCTCGTGACAAATCCTTGTGCCTTGCACAAGCACATCAAGCCTCGTGTCGAGAATTGCCTCAGCAGACGTGGAACACGAAGGTCCAGAACGAACTAATGAACAAGCACGACATGACGACACTTGCAGTTCCTTACGAACAAAGACGTCGAACGTCGACATCTACGAACTTCGACAACAAGTCACCACCTCGACATTCGAGCTAGCGACTTGGGTAATCGTTCCTGACCGGGCCGAGGTCCAATCCGAGATCCAAAGATTCACAGGCCCATTCCCACTCGTCGATCCACCTTCCTCGATGCCACGCCGTCCGCATGCCTCTCCGCCTTCCTCAACGCGCCGAATCTAACGCTTTGTGCATTAAAGGAATTTAATGCCGACTTCGGTTTCACGGAGACGGTTACACATCGACAAGAACCGCCCTCGACTCATATTTAAAGAAGACCGCTGGCCGAGCGGCCGAGGTAATGATTTTTCTACCACCTCTTACTCACCTCGACACACACCGACTTGAGCGCCGGAGTGTTTGCAGTACACCACCCAACACGCCGTCGTCATTCGTCATGAGCACAACCGCACGGCTTCCTCCCATTATCCTTTGAAGTTCTGCTCGTAACAAGAGGTAATTTTCTTTGGAATTTGTGTTGCGCCCTTCAAAAGGCTAAAGAAAATGGGCTTTCATATTGGTTGAGTTTTTGTTAATGTTTTTACCGGTTATTTTGTAATTACGGATATGTGAAATTTTAGAGTATCATATGTCGATTGAATTTTGATTTGTAATGTATTTATGGTTCCAGAATGCCAATTTTTTTTTTTATATTAGATTGGATTTCGATTTATGTTATTAGATGCCTGAATTTCTTTGTTAGTTGATTCTCAAGAAAATATTTTTCATGTAAGAATTTTGGTTGTGGTTTTGTGTTGAGTTTTACTGTGCATGGGGTTTTAGGGACATGCCTTTTTGATGGAGATTTTTGATCCTGTGGCTATTCATCTACTAAATTGACAATAGTTTATTTGATTGTGTAATGTTTAACATTTATGTTGTTATAATTGTGTTTTATTTGATTGTGTAATTTCTTTTTCTTTCCAATTTTACCCTTTATTTTGGATAGTTAAACGCATTAAAGTGTGCTTTGAAATACATACCGGTTACTTACTCAGTTCACCCGTAAGTGTAACTCCCAATACCATTACACAATTAGGGATAACACCTCTGGTAAGAAGATAGAAAGGGGGAGTGTAACACCTGAGGACGAGATCGACCTCGTATTAGGACGTCGTATCGAGACCTCGCGTCGAGATCTCGTGTCGAGACCTCGTACCAAGACCTCGTGTCGAGATCCCGTGCCAAGATCGCGTGCCGAGGTCATATGCCGAGCTGAGGAGACCGCGTGCACTAGCTGCTGAGCTGAGGAGATCGCGTGCATTAGCTGCTGAGATCGCGCACCGAGCTGATGAGGTCGCGTACCGAGCTGAGGAGGTCGCATGTCGAACTGAGGAGGCCGCGTGCACGAACTCGTGTTAGAGCCTTGTGCGTTTGCACGAGCACCCTAGTCGACATCGTGGCGAGGTGGTATCTCTCTCATCTTTACGAACGTTATTCACATAAGTTATGATTATATTGTTTGTAATATTATATTATCCGGTTGCGCTTCTCGACGTCAGGCTTCTTTTAGATCTCAGAACCTATAGAGTAGAGGGTAATCATGAGAGAGGAGAGATTAGATGGGTAGATTGATTGATGGGATTAGCATTTCATAACTGTAGTTACGATAATGCCCTTCCCTCACCAACTGTATATTCGATCAGCCCCTCAAACACTCACTTTCTCTTTTCTTCTTTCTTCTTCCTTCTTCTCTCGAAGTTCCTATTCCTCTCCAAAACTTCCATCAAGAACCTTGAGTTCCATCGAAGCTTCGCACAAACTTTCTTCATCAATCTTGTTCCTCATCATCCTCTCGACATATCTCACCATCTCGACCACCATTTGAGGTATGAAAATGATTCTCTTCTTTCATGCTCTTGTTTAGCGCCATTTCTTCTTTCCATTTTAGCCGCTTTATGCTTCCAAATCATGTCATATTGATAGGTTTTCTTCTTCATGACATGACCAACCTTTCTAACCGACATTTGAGCTTGTAAAACAAATTTCTTCCTCTGCTTTTCTGCACAGGCAATACCAAAACCCTTCCTTTTTGGTTTGTTTCAATTCTTGTTTTAGTTTGTTGTTTGTTGCTTCGTTGTTGTTGTTGTCGATTTATCCGTTGTAGCATCGATAACCTTTTCATGAACTTTTGATCGAAAACCCTAACTTTGTGTTAGAGGAAAAATAAATTTAAGTTCTTGAGTTTTAATATTTACTGGGTTGTAGTTAAGATTGGGGTTGAGAGCTAAGTGTTATTAGAACCCATAGATGGAACAAAGTTGTGTTTGTATTAGGAAGTCTGATTCCCGAGATCGTGTGATTCCCGAATCGAGGTGTACGGGAGAGCGAACCCGAGGACGTGGGAGCAGTGGGAGCCAGATCGAGAACGGTACGTGTCGAGGTTGACTGAGAAGCGTACGTGTCGAAGTCGATTGAGGACGGTACGTGTCGAAGTCGTTGTCGAGCTCGATTGAAGACAGCCGTGTCGAGGTCGTTGTCGAGCAGCTTTAGCTTGGAGTTCGGTAAGGGCACTTCATATTCTACGTGTTTATGTTTTGTGCGTAAGAGCACTTCTAAACATTCTAGGATTTTTTTATTGTTATATTGCTATGTATGGATTCCTTGATTTGTGTCGAGCATGAAATGTTGTGGTATGATTGGGTTTCTGCATGTATTTAATATGTGATTGAATATATGTTGTGAATTGTGTATTGCATGTTGAATTGCGTTTCTTCATGTCGAGCTTGCTCTTTTATTTGACATGCGGTTGAATATCTTGTGTATAACTCTTTGAATATTGTAAGCGAGAGTCGTTTCATCGAGCGAGCGAGCTAAGCGAGTCGTGATGACGCTTTTTGAGCCGTGGACCGGATAACTAAGGGTGCTTGGGTCCCTTTTTGTTTACTGGAGATTGATTAGACGTCGCATTATCAGTTTGGGGTTGGACCCGCTGATTAATGCATGGTATCGGTTTGGGGTTGGACCTCGCCGCTTACCTATTGCGTCATTGGGATGGACCACCGACGATATTCCTAATAAGAGTCGAGTCTAGAGTGAGATGGTCGAGTCACGTTTGGTGATTGATAAACATTGTTGTGTTGCTTATTTCTTTATGCCGTGCTTATCTTGAATTGTTGAGAAGTTGACCCTTTCCCGTGGTGCCTTCAATCCATGACGGTTATTCAGGCGAGGTCGAGGGCGCAGGGAACTCGACAGCAGATGATGGCGAGGAGGAGCTCGACGAGGATCAGGGCGACGACCTCTACTTGTCGTGATTTGCTTTATTTTTCTTTTGTGTTCAGAGGTCGTGACCAGTTGGGCCGATTATGTTTTGTTGTTACAGGGTAGGCGGCGGTTTACTTTTTGGAGCACCTAAGGTGGGTGTCTGCTGAAGTACCCCAGGGTATGATTGCTCTCTTGAAGTCGCCATACCTTAGGTGTATTTCTTTGTACATTTACTACTCTGTATGTTGGATACATTATTATTTCGAGTGGTATATATGTATGTTATGCATGTATGTTTTATTAGAATTTAAGCCTCAGGTCTTAGTTGCATCATGTTTCAAAAGTCAGAATCACTCCGATGTGCACGAGCTGGTTTTAAAATAAAAAATAATAGACCGTACTTTTCTAAAAAGGCACAAGAGTTTCGCTTAAAACGATCGCATACAGTTTAGTTGAGCTCGGTGTGTTGAGTTTCAGAACTCGAGCTCGGTATGTTGAGCTCGGTAGCGGTCCGGAAACGGGTCGTTACATTGTTGGTATCAGAGCAGTTCGGTTCTGACCGAGCTGTGCATAGGAAATTTGGACTGGTCACTGTGTCGGGATATATATATATATATATATATATATATATATATATATATGTGTGTGTTGGGTACCTAATTGTACTATGTTGATTGCTGTTTGATTAAGTGAAGCACTTATTGCTTGAAAAATTGTTTGAACTGTTTCTTGATTGAAGCAGTGTGTTTTAACACATCCTTGTTGTGAGATTCTCGATGTGGTTTTGAACTTTGTGGAATCTAATGCCACCTCGTAGGGATACGACAATTTGTGCAGAACGCCGACATGGAACGAGCTATTCAAGCTATGACCGAGATGGCGGCAGCCATGGCTCAAGAATCACCACAGAACTCAACAGTTAACGCTGATGGCTCAATGACGGCAAATGTTAACTCCGCCAGAACTTACAAAGAACAAAGCAGAATGAGCAGAGCTGAGTGTCAAGCGAGAGGATTGGCAGACTTCAGGAAGCATGATCCACCGAAGTTCTATGGTGAGCCAAATCCAGATAAAGCTGATCTTTGGATGCAAGAGATTGAGAAGATCTTCGAGGCACTCCATTGCCCGAATAACGTGAAGGTAGAAGGAGTAAGAAGCCACAAGAAGAAAACTGTTGTAGGCGGACCGGTGAGACCCCAGAGTGCGGGGCAGAGGTTTACACAGAAAGGGAAACAACTGCAGAAGAAGCCTTACAACCGACCTCCGGGGAACGACAATAGAGGACAGTATCGTCCGATGACCCAGGGAGCGAGGAGTGGAGGTCAGACCGGTGTCGAGGTGACTTGTTTCCGTTGTGGAAAGACGGGACATTATGCAAATAACTGTACTCGGGCGAGGAGGTGTGTTTCAATCAGAAGAAGCCAGTGGCATTTTGCCAAAGATTGTCCCACACCTAAAGTCGAACCGGCAATGCTGGCGCAAAGGCCAAAGTGGAAGCACAGGTGGCTAAAGGCGTAGTCTTCGCATGAGCGGTGAGGAAGCAGAGCGAGTGAAGATCTTATTCAAGGTGAATGTGAGATTGAGGGTAAATCCTTATCCGTTTTCTTTGATTCGTGCAACCCATTCCTTTATTTCCTCGATTGTGTGAACCATTTGAACTTGATCGTGATCGCTTTGCTGCTCAAATTGGTAGTTACAACCCCAAGTGCTAAAACCTTAGTCACAAACACCGCATGTCTTAATTGTGTAGTGGTTATTCAGAGTAGAAAGTTTGTGGTCAATTTGGTTTGTTTGCCTCTTAAGGGCTTAGATGTCATCCTCGGATGGATTGGTTGTCACACCACCATGTCCTCTTGGACTGCGTGCCCGTAAAATCGTAATTTTCCTGCACCTTGGAGTCTCCAATTATCTTTCTCAACGATCGGAGTTTCTTTGAAAGAAGGAACTAGGGAATACATGTATCCGGCTAGCTCGGAAGTTTTCCAACAGGTCGAAATGAAGAATGTTCCAAAGGGTGTGTGACTTTGAGGACGCTTTTTCCGAAGACGTGCCAGGGTTACCACCAAGGCGAGAGGTCGAAGTTCTCCATCGACTGATTCCGTGACAGACCGATTTCCAAAGCACCATACAGATGTCTCCTGCCGAGATGAAAGAACTGAAGTCCCAGATCGAACACTTGGAGTCAAAGCAATTCATACGACCGAGCGTGTCACCGTGGGGAGCTCCAGTGTTGTTGGTTAAGAAGAAGGATGGACGATCAAGGCTGTGTGTGGACTACCGCGAGCTCAACAAGGTTACTGTGAAGAACCGTTATCCGTTACCTCGTATTGATGACTTGATGGATCAACTTCGTGGAGCGGCGATCTTTTCCAAGATAGACTTGAAGTCGGGCTACCATCAGATTCGCGTGAAGGAGGAAGATGTCCCCAAGACAGCTTTCAGGACTAGGTATGGTCACTACGAGTACTTGGTGATGCCGCTTGAGTGACAAATGCGCCAAATTGTGTTTATGGACTACATGAATAGGATTTTCCATTCGCTCTTGGATCGCTTTGTTGTAGTGTTCATCGACGACATCCTCGATCTACTCGAGGAACCGAGGAGCACGAAGAACACTTACGCCGAGTAATCGCAGATATTACGAGAGAAGCAACTCTATGCCAACCTCGTCAAGTGTGAATTTTGGCTCAAGAGGTGAATTTTCTTGGTCATGTGATTTCCAAAGAAGGGATAGTGTGGATCCAACTAAGATTAAAGTCGTGCTAGCGTGGGAACAAATGAGACTAAGCTACCGACATCGAGTTTTGTTGGCTTAGCAGTGCTATTATCGAAGATTCATTGAAGGTTTCTCGAAGATTGTCGCGCCTTACACTCCGGCCACGAGGAAGGATCAACCTTTGCTTGGACCGAGGAGTGTGAATCCGCTTTTCAAAGACTCAAGGAGCTCTTCGACGATAGCGCTGTGTTGATTTTGCCTCAACCGTAAGAGCCTTACGAGGTGTATTGTGATGCGTCACACCAGGGATCGGGATGCGGCCGATGCAACATCGAAGGTGGTCGCAGATGCTTCAAGACAACTTAAGATTCACGAGAAACTACCCTACTCACGACTGGAGCCGGGCAAGATAGTTTTTGCTACCAAGATATGGAGGCACTACCTTTATGGGAGCACTCTCATCGCTTTCAGCGATCACAAGAGCTTGAAGTACCTGTTCGACCAGAAAGAGCTCAACATGCGTCAGCGTAGATGGACAGAATTTCTCAAGGACTACGACTTTACGTTGGAATACCATCCCGGTAAGGCTAACGTAGTAGCAGATGCATTGAGCAGGAAGAGCGTTCTAGTTTCCTCAATGATGATCAAGGAGTTGGAGATGCTCGAGAAGTTCCGAGACTTGAAGTTGAGTGTCGAAGTTTCACCGGGGAAGCTGAGATTTGGTATGCTTACCATTTCTAACAGATTGTTGGACGAGATCCGAGACCAGCAAGTTCATGACGAGCTCCTGCAAGAGAAGGTTCAGTTGATAGCGCAAGGGAAGGCGACAGAATTCCAAGTCGGAGCGGACGACATCTTAAGATGCAATGGCCGAGTGTGTGTACCTAACGTAGCCGAGCTGAGAAAGTTAATACTCGACGAAGCGCATAAGAGCAACTTTAGTATTCACCCAGGAGTTACGAAGATGTATCAAGACTTGAAGAAGCATTTTTGGTGGTCCGGAATGAAGAAGCAAGTGGTCGAGTACGTAGCCGCGGTTTAACGTGGTCGTAAAGCGAAGGTGGAACACCAACGACCGCGGAATGCTACAATCGCTGACGCACCAGCTTTGGAAATGGGATAGTATTTCCATGGATTTCGTTGTAGGTTTGCCGAAGACGCAGAAGAAGAATGATTCGATTTGGGTGATCGTCGACCGATTGACCAAATCTGCTCATTTCTTGCCAGTGAGGTCGACATACAACGTGGAAAAGCTGACCGAGATCTACATCGCGGAGATAGTACGACTTCATGGAATACCCTCTTCAATCGTGTCAGACCGAGATCCGAAGTTCACGTCTCGTTTTTGGAGGGAATTGCAAGAAGCGATGGGAACCGAGCTCAGGCTTAACTCGGCATATCATCCCCAAACTGACGGTCAGACTGAGAGAACGATCCAATCGCTTGAAGATTTGTTGCGAGCGTGTACCTTAGATCACCGAGGAAGTTGGGACGACGTCTTACCATTGGTGGAGTTCACCTACAATAACAGTTTCCATGTGAGTATTGGAATGGCACCTTATGAAGCATTGTATGGACGTAAAAGTCAGACGCCTCTTTGTTGGTACCAGGACGGCGAGTGTTCTGTTGTAGGACCAGATATGATCCAGCAGACTACTGAGAAGATCCGTTTGATCAGAGATAGGATGCGAACGTCTCAAAGTCGACAGAAGAGTTATGCAGACCAACGACGTCGATCACTCGAGTTCGAGGAAGGAGAACATGTATTTCTTAGAGTCACCCCCACCATCGAGTTGGTCGAGCGATCAAATCCAAGAAACTTACCCTAAATTCATTGACCTTACAGATTCTTCGTCAGACGGCCCAGCTGGCATATCGATTGCCCCGCCGCCTTCTTGTCGAACATTCATGACGCCTTCCACGCCTCACAATCATGAAGTATATTTCCGACCCTCTCATGTCATCGAACCTGATGTGATTCAACCGAGGGACGCCTTATCCTTCAAGCATCACCAAAGAAGGAACGCTGACCGAAAAGCCAAACAGCTTATGAACAAAGAGATTCAACTTGTCACAAAGTTGTGTGGGATCAAGACCGAGATGCGACTTGGGAGCTGGAGGAGAAGATGAAGACTCAAGACTCAACTTTTCCGAGGTAAGAATCTTATTTGCAATTTCGAGGACTAAATTTTTAGAGGGAGAGATTGTAACACCTCGAGGACGAGATCGACCTCAGATAGGACGCCGTATCGAGACCTCGCCGAGATCTCGTGTCGAGACCTCGCATCAAGACCTCGTGGTCGAGATCCCGTGCCAAGATCGCGCGTCGAGGTCATATGCCGAAATGAGGAGACCGCGCGGCACTAGTCAGCCGAAATGAGGAGAGATCGCGCGGCATTAGTCAGCCGAGATCGCGCGACCGAGCCGATGAGGTCGCTGCATCGAGCCGATGAGGTCGCATGTCGAATCGAGGAGGCCGCGGCACGAACTCGTGTTAGAGCCTCAGATGCTTGCACGAGCACCACTAGTCGACATCGTGGTCGAGATGATATCACTCGCATCTTTACGAACGTTATTCAGCCGTTATGATTATATTGTTTGTAATATTATATTATCCTGGTTGCGCTTCGACGTGCTTCTTTTAGATCTGTAACCTATAGAGTGTAGGGTAATCATGAGAGAGGAGAGATTAGATGGGTAGATTGATTGATGGGATTAGCATCTCATAATCAGAGTTACGATAATGCCCTTCCTCACCAATCAGATATTCGATCACCCTCAAACACTCACTTTCTTTTCTTCTTTCTTCTTCCTTCTTCTCTCGAGTTCCTATTCCTCTCCAAAACTTCCATCGAAGAACCTTGAGTTCCATCGAAGCTTCAGACAAACTTTCTTCATCAACCTTGGTTCTCATCATCTTCTCGACATATCTCACCATCTCGACCACCATTTGAGGTATGAAAAACAGATTCTCTTCCTTCATGCTACTGTTTAGCGCCATTTCTTCTTTCCATTTTAGCCAGTTTTATGCTTCCAAATCATGTCATATTGATAGGTTTTCTTCTTCATGACATGACCGACCTTTCTAACCGATTATTTGAGCTTGTAAAACAAATTTCTTCCTCTGTTTTCTACAATAGGCAGTGCCCAAAAACCCTTCCTTTTTTGTTTGTTTCGAATTCTTGTTTTAGTTTGTTGTTTGTTGCTTCTGGTTGTTGTTGTTGTTGTCGATTTATCTGTTGTAGCATCAGATAACCTTTTTCATGAACTTTTGATCGAAAACCCTAACTTTGTGTTAGAGGAAAAATATATTTAAGTTCTTGAGTTTTAATATTTACTGGGTTGTGGTTAAGATCGGGGTAATGAGAGCTAAGTGCTATTAGAACCCATAGATGGAACTAAGTTGTGCTTGTATTAGGAAGTCTGACTCCCGAGATCGTGTGATTTCCGAATCGAGGTGTACGGGAGAGCGAACCCGAGGACGTGGGAGCATGGGGGAGCCGATCGAGAACTGACGCGTGTCGAGGTTGACCGAGAAGCGACGTGTCGAGATCGAAAAGCAGAAGTCGTTGTCGAGCTCGCTTTGAAGACACCGTGTCGAGGTCGTTGTCGAGCAGCTTTAGCTTGGAGTTCGGTAAGGGCACTTCATATTCTACGTGTTTATGTTTTGTGCGTAAGAGCACTTCTAAACATTCTAGGATTTTTTTATTGTTATATTGCTATGTATGGATTCCTTGATTTGTGTCGAGCATGAAATGTTGTGGTATGATTGGGTTTCTGCATGTATTTAATATGTGATTGAATATATGTTGTGAATTGTGTATTGCATGTTGAATTATGCTTTCTTCATGTCGAGCTTGCTCTTTTATTTGACATGCGGTTGAATATCTTGTGTATAACTCTTTGAATATTGTAAGCGGAGAGCTGTTCATCGAGTGAGCGAGCTAAGCGAGTCGTATGACGTTTTTGAGCCGTGACCCGGATAACTAAGGGTGCTTGGTCCCCTTTTTGTTTACGGGAGATTGACTAGACGTCGCATTATCAGTTTGGGGTTGGACTCGCCGATTAATGCATGGTATCGGTTTGGGGTTGGACTCGCCGCTACCTATTGGCGTCGGTTGGGGATGGACCACCGACGATATTCCTAATAAGAGTCGAGTCTAGAGTGAGATGGTCGAGTCACGCTTGGTGATTGATAAACATTGTTGTGTTGCTTATTTCTTTATGCCGTGCTTATCTTGAATTGTTGAGAAGTTGACTCTTTCCGTGGTGCCTTCAATCCATGACGGTTATTCAGCGAGGTCGAGGCGCGCAGGAACTCGGCACAGATGATGGCGAGGAGGAGCTCGACGAGGATCGAGCGACGACCTACTTGTCGTGGATTTGCTTTATTTTTCTTTTGTGTTCGTGAGGTCGTGACCCGGTTGGGCGGTTATGTTTTGTTGTTACAGGGTGGCTGGCGGTTTACTTTTGGAGCGACCTGCGTGGGTGTCGCCGGAAAGTACCCCTGTGGTATGATTGCTCTCTTGAAGTCGTCATACCTTAGGTGTATTTCTTTGTACATTTACTACTCTGTATGTTGGATACATTATTATTTCGAGTGGTATATATGTATGTTATGCATGTATGTTTTATTAGAATTTAAGCCTTGTGTCTTAGTTGCATCATGTTTCGAAAAGCTGTAATCACTCTGATGTGCACGAGCTGGTTTTAAAAAAAATAAAAAAAATAATAGACCGTACTTTTCTAAAAAGGCACAAGAGTTTCGTTTTAAAACGCATCGCATACAGGTTTAGTTGAGCTCGGTGTGTTGAGCTCGGTAACTCGAGCTCGGTATGTTGAGCTCGGTAGCGGTCCGGAAAACGGGTCGTTACAGGGAGAGAGAAAAGAGAGAGGGAGAAAGGGATGTCGTCTTGCAGTTCGACGACTGATGCGGTGACAAGGGAAGACATCATGCATCCCGCGGTGAAAGACGGGCGATAAATGGTGGCGCTATCTTTTTGATTCATTCTTTTGCACGGTGAGTGACGCTGCGAGCACTTCTTGCTTTTTGGTTTTTGATGCTCGCTTTCGGTGACCCACATCCGCAAAGGCATGCCTTTTTGGAATTTTTTTGAGCGAGAAGTTTATGAGGTGAGGACTTGAAGTTCTTGAATTGGCATTTTTCTTAACTCCATGTGACACATGTATGATTCATTGGTTATTTTGACAATTATAAATTCTGAGAATATTTCATTTGTCAATACATATGCATATCAATGTGCTAATAATAATGTGTCATTCTAAAAAATTAGTATGATAAAATATCTGAAATACAGATCAAATTCTTTAAAAACAACATTAAACATTAAAACACTCCCCCGCCCCGAAAACTCATTTCCAAACAGACCCTAACACTCTCATCCTAACACACTCTTTCTCATTGGTTAAAATACAAGTGAGTCATACTATTTTAGAAAGCGGTCCCGCTAAATTATGTGGGTCCCACTAAATTTAGATCAATAAAAGAGAGTGTGTTGAAAAGAGAGTGTTAGAGAGTGTATTGCTAATTTTTTTTTAGATTTCCTTACATGCCCCGCTTCGTTTATTTTAAGAGTAAAGTCTCATTTTAGTCCCGATAAAAGTTGTGCAACCCGCTTTAATCTCGATAAAAATTGTGCGACTCATTTTCGTCCCTAACAAAAAATAAGTCTACAAATAGTTCTAACATTTTCAAAACTGGACCACGTTAGTCTCTTCGCCGCCTCCTTCCAAATTGCCACTTAACGTGTTGGCGTGTCACGTTAAATGCTCACATGACACGTTAACCCTCTCCACAAAGTAGCAAAACAAGAATACGGATCTGATTTTTTTCCTGTTGTTGACTGGAATGTAACTTAGCCGATGAATCGACTAACTCCACAACAGTGATTCCATTTTCTTCAAACGATTACGCTAAGAAAGAAACTATGTTCCTCAACTATGGGTCCTTTAACTCACTCCAGAAAGCGTTAAGTGAGGTGAATTAGAACGTAAAGATAAACATAAATGCAACTGAGCGAAAATACGTTGTTTGTATTGATTGATGTGTGTAAAATTATGTACAACTTTGGTATTTATAGTAGTAACTAAGAACAACACATATTTGCCACGTTCAATGGCTAACAACAACAATATTGTAACGACCCGTTTCCGGACCGCTACCGAGCTCAATATACCGAGCTCGAGTTACCGAGCTCAACACACCAAGCTCAACAAAACCTATATGAGATGTGTTTTAAAAACAAAACTCTTGTGCCTTTTTAAAAAATACGATATATTTTTTTTTTATAAAACCAACTCGTGCACATCAGAGTAATTACAGCTTTTCGAAACATGGTGCAACTAAGACACAAGACTTAAATTCTAATAAAACATACATGCATAACATACACATATATATATCACTCGAAATAATAATGTATACAAAATACAGAGTAGCAAATGTGCAAAGAAAATACACCTAAGGTACGACAACTTCAAAAGAGCCATCATACCCTGGGGGTACTTCCGGCAGACTCCCACGCAGGGGGCTGCTCCAAAAGTAAGACCACCGCCTACCTCAGAGCAACAACACAACCCTGCCCAACCTGGTCACGACCTCGAACACAAAAGAAAAACAAGTACAGTCCTCAGAAAAACAAACATCCAACAAATAAACAATCACGACAGATAGAGGTCGTCACTGGTCCTCGCCGAGCTCCTCCTCGGCATCGTCTCATCGCCGAAGTTCCTCGCGCTCGACATCGCCTGGGTAACCGTCATGGATTGAAGGCACCACGGGAAAGTGGTCAACTTCTCAACAATTCAAGATAAGCTCGACATAAAAATATAAGCAAAGCGACAAAGTATAACATTCACCGACGTGACTCGACCATCTCACTCTAAACTCGACACAACTCACAAATCCATTTTCTCTCGACTCGACAATTTTCCGGAATGCACACGCTGCATCAGGTATGTCGGAAAGTCCAGCCGAAGCCTTGGGATCCTCGCTCTCCCTAGGATACCAACTCAGGTCCCGTGAGCGTGGCATGACGTCTCAGTCAATCTCCGTAAACAAAAGGGGACCTAGCACCCTCGATTATCCGGGTCACGGCTCAAAACGCCATACGACTCACCTAGCTCGCTCACTCGATGAACAATTCGCCGCATACGATATTCAAAGAGTTAAACACAAGATATTCAACCGCATGTCAAATAAAAGAGCAAGCTCGACATGAAGAAACGCAATTCAACATGCAATACACACTTCACGACATATATTCAATCACATATTAAATACATGCAAAAACTCAATCATATCACAACATTTCAGCTCGACACAAATCAGTAATTCAATACACAATAACATAACCACGTAGAATATGAAACGCCCTTACATACTATAACAAGTATAAATGTGAAGTGCCCTTACATACGGACTTATAAAATAAAGCCTTAGAGATATCTAGAAGTTGCCCTTACATACTATAACAAGTATAAATGTGAAGCGCCCTTACCGAACTCCAAGTTTATGCTGCTCGACAACGACCTCGGCCACTGTCCTTCTAAGAGCTCGACAACGACTTTTCTTACTCGATCTCGACACTACTGTCTTCAACGAACTCGACAACGACTTCGACATCGACGCTTCTCGATCGACCTCGGCAGTGCGATCCTCGATCCGGATTCACGCCTGGCGTCCTTGGATTCGCTTTCCGTACACCTCGATTCGAATTCACTCGATCTCGGAAACAGATTTCCTAAAGCAAACATAACTCGGATCGATCTATAGGTTCCAATACATCTAACTCTCTCTTCCCCAAACTCAATTCACAACCTTAAAAATATAAAACTCAAGAACTGAAATATATTTTTCCTCTAACACTAAGTTAGGGATTTCGATCAAAATTTCATGAAAAAGTTATCCGATGCTTCAACAAATAGATCGACAACAACAATAACCGTAAACAACGAATGAAGAACAAGAAATCAAAGCGAACCAAAAATGGAGGTTTACGGGCAATCCGATCATAAATCGAGAAAGAAATTTTGTTTTACAAGCCCAATTAATCGGTTAAAAAGATAGGTAATATCGTGAATAAGAAAACCCATCAATTTGATATGATTTGGAAGCATAAACCGGTTAAAAAGAAGAAGAATTAGCGTTAAACAAGAGTACGATGAAAGAAAATCTGTTCTTCATACCTCAACGTTGATGGTCGATCGACGAGATATGGGTCGAGAAGTTGATGATGAACAAAATTGATGAAGAAAGCTTGTGCAGAATCTCGATGGAACTCACGGTTGGCCGATGGAGATTTTGAAGAAAACAACGAAACACAGAGCGTAAGGAAGGAAGAAGAAAGAAGAAAAGAGAAAGAATGAGTGTGAGGGAATCGGTCGTGGTATACAATTGGCGAGAAAGGGGTATAAACGTAACTCCAGCCTATAAGATGCCAATCCCATCAATCATCTACCCGTTAACTCGCTCCTCTCATAATTACCTCTACTCGCTTGGCCAACGACAAGCCGACAATGTAATAATTACAAACAATATAATAATAACGCCGAGTAACGCTCGAAATAATACGAGGTATCCTCTCGACACGATGTCGACAAGAGTACTCGTGCAAACGCATAAGGTTCTAACACGAGTTCGTGAACGCGGTCTCCTCGGCTCGTCTTGCGCCCTCATCGATGCAGACGCGACTTCATCAACTCGACACCCGACCTCCTCATTTCGTGACTAGTGCACGTGGTCTCATCAGCTCGACAAAAGATCTCGGCAAACGATCTAGTCACGGGATCTCGACACAAGGTCTTGGTCGAGGTCTCGATACGTCGTCCTAATACGATGTCGATCTCGTCCTCAGGTGTTACAATCTCTCCCTCTAAAAAAATTTCGTCCTCGAAATTGCAAATAAGATTCTTACCTCAGAAAAGTTCAGGGTACTGAGTCTTCATCTTCTCCTCCAGCTCCCAAGTCGCATCTCCCGTCTTTTGATCCCACACAACCTTGACAAGTTGGATCTCTTTGTTCCGCAACTGTTTGGCTTTCCGATCAACGATCCTTGCTGGTGACGCTTCAAAAGATAGGTCGTCCTTCAGTTGAATCACATCCGGTTCGATGACATGAGAAGGGTCGGAAACATACTTCCGCAATTGTGAGACGTGGAAGACGTCGTGGATGTTCGACAAGAATGGGGGTAAGGCAATCTGATATGCCACTGGACCAATACGACGAAGAATCTGGTAAGGTCCAATAAATTTAGGGGTAAGTTTCTTGGATTTGATCGCTCGACCAACTCCAGTAGTGGGGGTGACTCTAAGAAATACATGTTCTCCTTCCTCGAACTCGAGTGGTCGACGTCGTTGGTCCGCATAACTCTTACGTCGACTTTGAGATGTTCGCATCCGATCTCTCGATCAAACGGATCTTCTCGTGAGTCCGCTGGATCATATCTGGTCCTACGACGCCGCTCGCCGTCCTGGTACCAACAAAGAGGCGTCTGACATTTCCGGCCCATACTGGCTTCAAAAGGTGCCATCCCAATACTCGCATGGAAGCTGTTGTTGTATGTGAATTCCACCAATGGTAAGACGTCGTCCCAACTTCCTCGGTGATCTAACGCATAAGCTCGCAACAAATCTTCAAGCAATTGGATCGTTCTCTCGGTCGGCCCGTCGATGCGTGGATGATATGCCGAGCTAAGCTTGAGCTCGGTTCCCATCGCTCCTTGCAATTCCTTCCAAAATGAGACGTGAACCGGATCTCGGTCCGACACGATCGAAGAGGGTATTCCATGAAGTCGTACTATCTCCGCGATGTAGATCTCGGTACGCCTTTTCCACGTTGTATATCGACCTCACCTGGCAAGAATGAGCGATTTGGTCAATCGGTCCGACGATCACCCAAATCGAATCATTCTTCTTCTGCGTCTTCGGCAAACCTACAACGAAGTCCATGGAAATCTTGTCCCCATTTCCATAGATGCGTACGCCGATTGTAGCATTCCTGCAGGTCGTTGGTGCTCCACCTTCGGCCGACACGCCAAACATGAAGCTACGTGCTCGGCCACTTGCTTCTTCATTAGGACCACCAAAAATGCTTCTTCAAGTCTTGATACATCTTCGTAACTCGGGATGAATACTAAAGTTGCTCTTATGCGCTTCGCCGAGAATTAACTTCCTCGGCTCGGATACGTTAGGCACGCACACTCGGCCATTGCACCTCAAGATGTCGTCCGCTCAGGCCTGAAATTCTGCCGCCTTCCCTTGCGCTATCAATGAATCTTCTCTTGCGAAGCTCGTCATGAACTTGCTGGTCTCGGATCTCGCCCAACAATCTGTTAGAGATAGTAAGCATACCAAATCTCGGCTTCCGGTGAAACTTCGACACTCAACTTCAAATCTCTGAACTTCTCGAGCATCTCCAACTCCTTGATCATCATTACCAGGGTTAAACGCTCTTCTGCTCAACGACCGCTACTACGTTAGCCTTTAGGGATGGTATTCCAACGTAAAGTCGTAGTCCTTGAGAAATTACGTCCATCTACGTTGACGCATGTTGAGCTCTTTACGGTCGAACAGTACTTCAAGCTCTTGTGATCGGCGAAAACAAGAAGAGTGCTCCCATAAAGGTAGTGCCTCCATATCTTCGGGCCGCGAAAAACTATCGGCCGCTAGCTCCAAGTCGTGAGTAGGGTAGTTCTCTCGTGAATCTTAAGGTGTCTTGAAGCATACGCGACCACCTTCCGATGTTGCATCAAAGACGCATCCTAATCCCTGGTGTGACGCATCACAATACACCTCGAAGGCTCTTCGGGTTGAGGCAAAATCAAGACAGGTATTGTCGTCCAAAGCTCCTTCGCCGTTGAAAATCGGCTTCACACTCCTCGGCCCAAGCAAAGGTTGATCCTTCCTCGTCAATCGTAAGAGGCGCGACAATCTTCGAGAAACCTTCAATGAATCTTCGGTAATATCCTCGCTAAGCCGACAAAACTCCCGATCTCAGAATCGCCTTCTACTGTTCCCATGCTATCACCGCCTCAATCTTAGTTGGATCCACACTATCCGCTTCTGCGAAATTACGTGACCAAGAAAATTCACCTCTTCAAGCCAAAATTCACACTTCGACAGATTGGCATAGAGTTGCTTATCTCGTAATATCTGGCGCTCGACATATGTGTTCTGCGTGCTCTTCTCGGTTCCTCGAGTAAATCAATATGTCGTCGATGAACACTACAACGAACTGATCCAAAAGCGAATGGAAAATCCTGTTCATGTAGTCCATAAACACACGGTGGCGCGATTCGTCACTCCAAACGGCATCACCAAGTACTCGTAGGTGACCGTATCTAGTCCTCGAAGTTGTTTTGGCAACATCTTCCTCCTTCACGCGAATGCGATGGTAGCCCGAGCTTCAAGTCTATCTTGGAAAAGATCGCCGCTCCACGAAGTTGGTCCATCAAGTCGTCAATACGTGGTAACGGATAACGGTTCTTCACGGTAACCTTGTTGAGTTCGCGATAGTCCACACACAGCCTTGATCGCCCATCCTTCTTCTTAACCAACAACTTGGAGCTCCCCACGGTGACACGCTCGGTCGTATGAATCGCTTCGACTCCAAGTGTTCGATCCGGGACTTGACTCTTTCATCTCGGCAGAGACATCCTGTGCGGCGCTTTGGAAATCGGTCCTGTTCCTGGAATCGGTCGATGGAGAACTTCGACCTCTCGTCTTGGTGGTAATCCCGGCACGCCTTCGAAAACGTCCTCAAAATCACACACCACCTGGAACATTCTTCACGTCGATCTGCTGGAAAACTTCCGAACTAGCTAGATACATGTATTCCCTAGTTCCTTCTTTTCAAAGAAACTCCAATACGCTCGGCGAAAGATAATTGAGACTCCAGTCCGGAAAAATTACGGTTTTACGGGCACAGTCCAAAAGGACATGGTGGTGTGACAACCAATCCATCCCGAGGATGACATCTAAGCCCTTAAGAGGCAAACAAACCAAATTGACCACAAACTTTCTACTCAATAACCACTACACAATTAAGACATGCGGTGTTTGTGACTAAGGTTTTAGCGGTGGGGTTGTAACTACTAATTTAAGCGGTAAGCAGTCCACAATCAAGCTCAAAAGGTTCACACAATCGAAGAAATGAAGGAATGGGTTGCACCGAATCAAAAAGAACGGATAAGGATTTACCCTCGATCTCACATTCACCTTGGATAAGATCATCACTCGACCGCTTCCTCGCCACTCATCAGAAAACTACGCCTTTAGCCACTGACGCTTTCCTTTGGCCTTTGCCGCAAGCATAGTCGGTTCGACTTTAGGTGTAGGACAATCCTTAGCAAAATGCCACGGCTTCTTGCGGTTGAAACACACCTCCTCCCTCTGAGTACTGATTACTCGCGTAATGTCCCGCTTTCCACATCGGTAGCAAATCACCTCGACAGTCCGACCTCCACTCCTCGGTACTTGGGTCATCGGACGACATCGTCCCTGTTGTTGTTCCCCGAGGTCTGGTCGTAAGGCCTCTTCTGCGGTGGTTTCCTTTACGAGCAAATCTACGCCCGCACTGGGGTCTCACCGGTCCGCCCACAACAGTCTTCTTCTTGTGGCTCCTCACTCCTTCTACCTCGACACATCGATCAATCGGCTCTTGAAGATTTACGATCCTCAACGACACTATCGACTTCAATGTCGAATCTCAATCCCCGTTGGAATCTCTCACTCAACCATCTCTGGTCAACTCGGTCACGAAATGGACTAAAATACCTCGCTAACGATTCGAACTTGGCGCATACTCGGACACCGTCGAGTTGCCTTCTTGCGATTGAAGAAATTCCTGCTCCTTCTCGGCTCGTGCGAAGATCAGGAAGTACTTGTCCAAAAACCTTTCACGAAAAAGCTCCCGTGGTCATCTCGCGATGTTACGCTATAAACTTTGCTTCACTCCTCTCCACCAATACTCTGCGTCTCCTAGCGGTAAGTAGGTGGCATAGTCGACCTTCACGTTGTCCCGCAATGAAGTGCCTCAAAGATCTTCTCGATCTCTTGCATCCAAAGATCGACTTTATCCGGATTTGGCTCACCGTAGAACTGGTGGATCATGCTTCCTGAAGTCCGCCAATCCTCTCGCTTGACATTTCGTTACGCTCGTTCTTTGTTCTTTGCGAAGTTCGCTGAGTTAACGCCGTCTGGCTGAGCCATCGCGTTAGCCTGTTGAGTTGCAGCGGTGATTGTTGAGCCATGGCTGCCGCCATCTCGGCCATAAGCTTGAATAGCTCGTTCCATGTCGACGTTCTCGGTTGCGGATGTCGTATTCCTACGAGGTGGCATTAGATTCCACAAAGTTCAAAACCTGTCGAATCTCACAACAAGGATGTGTTAAAACACACCGCTTCAATCAAGAAACAGTTCAAACAATTTCTCAAGCAATAAGTGCTTCACTTAATCAAACAAAGAATCAACACAATACAACTAGGTACCCAACACATAACCCGACACGTTGACCGGTCAAATCCTATGCACAAATTTCGGTCGAACCGAACTAGGCTCGATACCAAAGTCAGAACGACCGTTCCAGGACCGCTACCGAGCTCAATATACCGAGCTCGAAAGTTACTGAGCTCAACACACCAAGCTCAACAAAACCTATATGAGATGTGTTTTAAAAACAAAACTCTTGTGCCTTTTAAAAATACGATATATTTTTTTATAAAACCAACTCGTGCACATCGTAGTAATTCTGACTTTTGAAACATGGTGCAACTAAGACACAAGACTTAAATTCAAATAAAACATACATGCATAACATACACATATATATATCACTCGAAATAATAATGTATACAAAATACAGAGTAGCAAATGTGCAAAGAAAATACACCTAAGGTACGACAACTTCAAAAGAGCCATCATACCCTGGGGGTACTTAATGAACTCCCACGCATTTGCTCCAAAAGTAAGACCACCAGTCTACCCTGTAGCAACAACACAACACTGCCCAAACTGGTCACGACCTCGAACACAAAAGAAAAACAAGTACAGTACTCAGAAAAACAAACATCCAACAAATAAACAATCACGACAGATAGAGGTCGTCACTCGGGTCCTCGTCGAGCTCCTCCTCGGCATCGTCTCATCGCCGAAGTTCCTGCGCCCTCGACATCGCCTGGGTAACCGTCATGGATTGAAGGCACCACGGGAAAGGTCAACTTCTCAACAATTCAAGATAAGCTCGACATAAAAATATAAGCAAGCGACAAAGTATAACATTCACCGACGTGACTCGACCATCTCACTCTAAACTCGACACAACTCACAAATCCATTTTCTCTCGACTCGACAATTTTCCGGAATGCACCGCAGCCGTGCGGTATGTCGGAAAGTCGGAAAGCCTTGGGATCTCGCTCTCCCTAGGGCCGGTCGACTCAGGTCTCGTAGCGTGGCGACGTCTAGTCAATCTCCCGTAAACAAAAAGGGGACCTAGCACCCTCAGTTATCCGGGTCACTCTCAAAAACGTCATACGACTCACCTAGCTCGCTCACTCGATGAACAATTCGCCGCATACGATATTCAAAGAGTTAAACACAAGATATTCAACCGCATGTCAAATAAAAGAGCAAGCTCGACATGAAGAAACGCAATTCAACATGCAATACACACTTCACGACATATATTCAATCACATATTAAATACATGCAAAAACTCAATCATATCACAACATTTCAGCTCGACACAAATCAGGAAATACACAATAACATAACCACGTAGAATATGAAACGCCCTTACATACTATAACAAGTATAAATGTGAAGTGCCCTTACATACGGACTTATAAAATAAAGCCTTAGAGATATCTAGAAGTTGCCCTTACATACTATAACAAGTATAAATGTGAAGCGCCCTTACCGAACTCCAAGTTTATGCTGCTCGACAACGACCTCGTCACAGCTGTCTTCTAAGAGCTCGACAACGACTTTTCTTACTCGATCTCGACACGGCTGTCTTCAACGAACTCGACAACGACTTCGACACGTACGCTTCTCAGTCGACCTCGACAGGTACAGTCCTCGATCTGGATTCTGCTGCTTCCGCGTCCTTGGATTCGCTTTCCCGTACACCTCGATTCGGAATTCACTCGATCTCGGGAAACAGATTTCCTAAAGCAAACATAACTCAGATCGATCTATAGGTTCCAATACATCTAACTCTCTCTTCCCCAAACTCAACCACAACCCAGAAAAATATAAAACTCAAGAACTGAAATATATTTTTCCTCTAACACTAAGTTAGGGATTTCGATCAAAATTTCATGAAAAAGTTATCTGATGCTTCAACAGATAGATCGACAACAACAATAACCAGAAACAACGAATGAAGAACAAGAAATCGAAACGAACCAAAAATGGAGGTTTCTGGGCACTGCCGATTGCAGAAATCAGAGAAAGAAATTTTGTTTTACAAGCCCAATTAATCGGTTAAAAAGATAGGTAATATCGTGAATAAGAAAACCCATCAATTTGATATGATTTGGAAGCATAAAACTGGTTAAAAAAAGAAGAAGAATTAGCGTTAAACAGTAGCACAGATGAAAGAAAATCTGTTCTTCATACCTCAACGTTGATGGTCGATCAGACGAGATATGGGTCGAGAAGTTGATGATGAACAAAATTGATGAAGAAAGCTTGTGCAGAATCTCGATGGAACTCACGGTTTCGTCGATGGAGATTTTGAAGAAAACAACGAAACACAGAGCAGAAGGAAGGAAGAAGAAAGAAGAAAAGAGAAAGAATGAGTGTGAGGGAATCGGTCGTGGTATACAGCTGGCGAGAAAGGGGTATAAACGTAACTCCAGCTATAAGATGCCAATCCCATCAATCATCTACCCGTTAACTCGTTCCTCTCATAATTACCCTCTACTCTGTCGGTCAACGACAAGCCGACAATGTAATAATTACAAACAATATAATAATAACGCTGAGTAACGTTCGAAATAATACGAGGTATCCTCTCGACACGATGTCGACAAGAGTACTCGTGCAAACGTACAAGGTTCTAACACGAGTTCGTGAACGCGGTCTCCTCAGCTCGTCTTGCGTCCTCATCAGCTCGGTACGCGACTTCATCAACTCGACACCCGACCTCCTCATTTCGGCTAGTGCACGTGGTCTCATCACCGACAAAAGATCTCGTGGCGATCTAGTCACGGGATCTCGACACAAGGTCTTGGTCGAGGTCTCGATACGTCGTCCTAATACGATGTCGATCTCGTCCTCAGGTGTTACAAATATCCTAGTTAACAATTAATTGGCTGGATCGTGCCACTGCTCCACCAATAATGACTTCACCTCAGCCCAATAAAAATGATGCCTTCGCATTAGCCCAATAAGAATGAAACTCCACCAAGCTCTTTGCTTCACGCCTCAGCTTCTTAGCTGCAATTTTGGCTGAACTGTGATTCGGCTGACCTCTATTTGACTAACTTCTTCCAATCGACTGCCATTAAATTCGACTGACACTTAGAAATATTTTGGGTGTAAACAATTTTCCCCCTACGTTGTTTCAGCTGTAACTTTTTAGGTTTATGCTGATGGATGATTACTGACACCGCCGCCTAAGTCATTAATACTAAGTTATCCGTTTGCAACAAACTTTTAAATGAGCAACGACTAACTTGATAAGGCCTATCCCATCCGATTTATCCTCAACAACCTTTATCTTCAGTAATTAGAATCCCCTTTAAATATTCCTTGGCCGAATTACCCTAATTACTTCTCTGTGAACACTGTTGCCATGTTGCTTTGCCTACTTTCTTTTGAATTTCTTACTCATGATCACCATGTCTTTTGCTTCTGACCCTCAAAACTGCTCATATGAGTACGATGATGACCAATCATCAGCTTCCTTCAGTATTAGCAGTTCACTAAGTCCCCCAACAACTTCTGATCCTTCGTTCGAATCTCCCTTTTTCCAAATTCAGGAATTCCTATCTCTGCATCCTTCTACCTCAGAGTTAACAGAAGGAGCCGAATTTCTGAATGAGTACATGTGCCCATCACTTTATGGCATACCAATTTCATGTGATTGGTTTACCACAAAATCTAAGCCAACCGATCTTCGATCCTGGCCCCGTGCAACTCAATCTTACTTCGACTGGGACAACTGATTGGTAGCTGTCAAGTCCACTCAATGGAAACAATGGGGCCTCATTGATATGATGATGCTATCTAAGAATGACATTCCACTCAACTTGGATCCGCTTTACGACTTTTTTGGCTTTTGGTCCGTCCCCACCAATACTTTCACATTTCCATGGGGTATGATTACTCCTACCCTATTGGATGTGGCAGCTATAATAGGGCTTCCTCTTGTCGGAGATGAGGTTCCAGCTCTTCATTGTTTCCTTATTCCTGCGTTGGGGATCCATTTCTCCAAAAATACTTTTGGTTTCTCCACTTTTCATACTCACAATACCAAAACCAAAGGATCAGTTACTGAAGCTGAGCACAATGCATTCCTTCTATATTGGTTTAGCAAATACTTCATTTGTCCAAGCTCCATTGCAGTGGTACAAGAGTTGCAACTCTATGTGGCTCTTGTCACCTCGGATAGGAAATTATCATATGGGCACCTCTTCTTTTCTTACCTCTACTAATCCCTCTTCGCCATCCTAGATTGGTTGCAAAAGGAAGAGGACATCAAGAATATCTAAGGGCCTCTCTGGTTCCTCCAACTCTGGATTATGCTGTACTTTCCAGAGTTTATTGAAGCCCGTTTCAACCCACATGCCCTTCCTCAGAATAAGAGGATTTTGGGGACTCAACGTAGGCTGATTCCTTGTGAGCCTACGTATAACTTCAATGTAGCCAAACTACCTTTCAATCTCACACACATATCGTCTGACTGGCGCCCTGTTCTTGAGAAGGGCATTGGGCCCTCTTGGATATTTTCTACTAGCGAGAGTCTCCTAGTCGAGCAACACAACGAGATGGAACTTAACTGGAGTATAATTTTCATGGCTCGTGATTTACTATGTGGTCTTAAACCCACCTCCAGGAACAACATGTCTTCAGCCGAATTCTACTATCCCAACTGTGTAGCTAGACAGTTTGGGCTTTTCCAACATATACCTCTGCCCTACGAATCCAAACGGGACAACCTTGGTTGGCTGAGCTTTTTAGCCAATGATGTGGAGGATTTTGCCAAGACCAATCACTAAAAGAAAAGAGGACACTGGCGGCAGTTGGGCATGAACTGCCACAGGTGTAATAGCGGCAGCAGTTTCAATAGCGGTTTCCTCAATCGCCTTTATTTACTGGAACTTTGCAGTGGTTTGTGGCAACGCGGCGGCGGTTAAAATAAAAAAGGAGCGACCTGACTTGGTACTCTCAAGCAGCGACGGTTGCGGGTGTATGTGCGGCGGTTACGGGTGGTTACACTTATGCAATCCTCTCGAACCCTACCTCATTTGCGGCATCTCACAATCTGCAACTCTCGCAGCGTCTTCTCTATTTCTTTCCTTAGGTATGGCTTTCTCTCCCCTTCAGTTTCGATTCTCACTCATCGATCGCCCTATAAAAACCCACTCCCACTCATTCTCTCTTCACTAATTTACCCTATTATTCATGTCTCTGTCTGAATCGTCGCTAATTGATTCCACTCATCAAAACCCAAAACACCTTGTTTTGTTTTTTGATCTCCGTTCTCTCTCTCTCTCAATCATGGACTTCTACATCCTCTCAAGGAAGGAGCTTCAGGCCCTCTACAAGAAGAACAAGATTCCAGCCAATATCACCAACATATCCATGGTTGATGCTCTCGCAGCTCTTCCACAAGTAAACTTTTATTTTTTAATTTTCCATTTTTTTTTCTTCGTATTTTTCATTCTTGCACAATTGCACTTCTTGATAGATCTGTGTTTCCTTGTTTTTCATTTTCCTCGGTGAAAAGTGTTGTAATTTGTAAGTGTAATTTTGACCTAAGAATCCCTTCTTCATTTGTGAATATAGGAAATTTAAAAGAAAAAGGAGTTTGGTATTAGGTTTGTTTTTCTATTTTTTTAATTGGGATCTGATTTGATGAAACATATGTACACTATTTATTGTTGAAACTGTTTTATTCATTCAATTGTTTGATTTGAGTTAGAAAAAACAGAAACCCTATTTTTGAAACTGTGAAAATGGGAAGTTCAAATTCTCTTTTTTTAAATTTTATTTTCTGTGAATAAATATTTGCTTTGAACTATTTTCAGGTTGAAGGTTTCGATGAAATTATGAATCCAAGTGAAGTTGTTGCTGGAACCCCAAGTATTCAACATCGAACGACTAGTAGGACCTCAACTCAAAGGAAAGCAGTACAAGAACCAGAAAGCTCTAAAGTCTCTACACGGTTATCGTTTTTTGTTTCATGTTTCTTTAAGTTATCGATTGTTGGGAATGGGAGTTGTATTATAACTAGCGGCCATTTGATTTGATTAGCAAAATTAGCAAAAATTACAATCATCTGCCATATAGCTTGATAGAATAGTTAAAACACATAAGGTGTTGAAAGAGAATGTAACAAATGTTGAAGTCCCTGCAGCATTTTCAGAACCAAAAGAACAAAATGTGGTTCTGCAGCTTGGAACTCACCACAAGGGAATTCAACAGGCTACTTTGTCTTGTGGAGATGAGGAGGATGTGCATGTTAATATAATTGGGAATGGGGTATACGTGTGGAAGATGCATGTGTGGATCTCATTGACACTGAGTGTTCCAGTTCTAGTTCTTTTGGTGATATAGGATGTGGCTTAGACTCTGCCTCTGGATCTGCATTCAGTGATTCCGAGGTTGAATCGGAAATGTGTGATGATTGGAGTGAGCCACCTCAATTGAGGTATGTTTTAGACTTATTTTCAATTCTTCCTGTTTTGCCTATAGGAAGTAGGAAAGAAAAAAGAAAGAAAGAAAAAGAACTCACAACATACAGAAGGAATGTGCATCGTATAGCAGTTATCAATTATTTTTGTTCTCATGATTGAAGTTTGTCTATTTACATGTCATGTTTGGATTCCCAAATTACTTTGCCTTGGCTGCTGTGTTATTTTGATTAGAATTTCAACACCTTATGTGTTTTAATTATTCTATTAACTATTCAGAAAGAAAAAGGTGACAGATGAACAAAGTAATACAAAAATTTTATCCAGGCCATTTTTCTTACTACACATTTGGCTTTTGGAAAACATGAGTTTTTGGTACTGTTTATTGAATTATACCATCTGTTAGCAACTGGAATCGCTGCTGCTAGGGTTCCCAAGAAGGTTTATTGGATGAGAGAACTGATGCCAAGGAAACGACTAAAACCTCAAAGAGGAGTAAGCAGAGGAAAAAAAATTTTAGTATAACATTCAACTTGGCAAATTATGTAACTCTGTTCAATGTTAAAGAATTCAGGATATTGATAAGTTGCATGTGTTAAGTGGTTAGGGGATCCCCAAAAGCACGGGACACCTCTGTGCCAAGTGACAAATCACAATAGTATGATTGATATAATATTTTGACCAAAAATATTTGAGGCAACCAATTTTTATTGTAATTAGTTAGGACTTGAATTATTTTTTCAAAGAGATTGAATTAAAATAGGGACATTTTGCTTAACCATGTCTATTTTGAATGGCAGAATTCTGACAATCTTCTCCCAAGGGTTGCTATTATTGGAAGACCAAACGTTGGCAAGTCAGCATTATTCAATCGTCTTGTTGGGGTATTGAATGTTTCTTCTAGCTTTATTTTTTCCTTATTGATGCTTTCCTGTTCTAGGGAAATAACATAGAAAATTTCAACATGTCTGAAATCTGAATGGTGAAATTGATTCCTCATGATAGTTGTCTCCTTTCTGCCAAAATTGTAGGGAAACAAGGCAATCGTGGTGGATGAACCTGCGGTTACCAGGGACCGCTTGCATGGACAATCATTTTTGGGAGTGCATGAATTCATTGTACTGGACACTGTGGTGTTCTTACGGTTTCAAAATCACAAACTATTGTTATGGAAGAAATGGATATTAGTCTTGTTGAAACCTAAGCGATTGAGAAGTTTAGACCTCATTGATTTTCATGATAACAAAATATTTTTCAAGAGAACAATTTATCTTCTGACATATCTTTAAGTATACAGGTATCAAAAGCTTCATTTATATATGTACAAATCACTCAAGAAAGAAGAAGAAATATACAAAAGAATTGAATACAATTCACTAAGTGTCAGCATCCAAACTCACTTCAGTGTCTTGCTAACAGCAAACGTCCAGCAGTGCAACTTCTTGACACGTGGAACACTCAATTACTCTGGCGTCAGTCCTGCGATTACGGCGGCGTCGATCTCTTTAATGAAGCACATGATGATCGCGTTTACGCTCTCGGCCTCGGCACGTTACGGAATGGAATTGAATTTGATTTTGTCGCTCATTTTGATGTCTGAGAAGCAAAGGTGACACCTTTGGCATAAAACAAAAATATCGTATAAGGCAATTGCAAATTACGGATAAGACGTAAAAGCGGTAATGTGTCTATTCGATATTCTCTCGAAAAAGGATGAAAAGTACTACATTTCAAATTACCTCACTCAATGGAAAGGAGATATTTTTACTACAACGGTAATACCCTTGAAGACTCCTATAAATACCCCAAGGTATTCATTGAAGAATAGCAAGAAAAAGCGTGAAAGAAAAAGCGTGAAGAAACTTCATTACGAGCATAACATTACTCAAGTGTGCAATCAAGCTACTTGCCAGGTTTCTGGTCTATATTGAATCGAACTTCGGCGTCTTATACTTTCTTTTAGAAAGTTATTCGATTTAAGCTTAATCTTTTTCATCCTCTCTGTGAGAGTTATTTTGATTGTTATCAAAATCATAATCTCTTTTATAAAATTGTAATTGGCCTAGTTTAGGCTGAGTTCCTCAAAGGCTCGACTGTACTGAGTCGTTTTGAGAAGTTGAGAGTATTGTCAAGTTTGTGACAGAGAATACTCTTGAGGAAATTGTAATCAGATTGATTATGGTGGAAAATCCTTGAGGAGCAGAAGGGACTAGGCGTAGCTACCGGTTTGGTAGTGAACTAGTATAAATTTACGTGTCTCTTGCTTTCTTGCTTTCTATTTATCTTTATCTTGTTTTGTTAAAAACAAGTTCTCCTATCGCTTTTCCAGCGTCCGGTTTATTTCCAGCGTCCGATACACAAACAATTTTGAAAAACCTGTGTTCTAAGTGTTTTTAACTTAAAGTTTGCGAAAAGTTTTCAACACAATTCAACCCTCCCTTCTTGTGTTCATGTTCAAGTACGACCATTAGTATGGATGGTATTCCCCTTGGTTCTAGAGAGGCAGCTGTTGCCAGGATGCCATCAATGATTGAGAAACAAGCGATCGTAGCTGTGGAAGAATCATCTGTTATTATTTTCCTGGTTGATGGTCAGGTATTTGGTTGCTTGCATATAATATCTTACATTTTTCCATCTCTTCCATTTCTATATCTATGTTTGTCTTGACTCTTATTATAATATAATAAATACACAAAAAGGATAACAAGATATGTAAACAAGTGGTATGTATTTGTATTGAGTTCTGACGATGTCTTCACTTCCCCTAGGGGATCCACCAAAACCCTTGGAAATTTCATCAAGGTTAGGTTTTCATTTTCTTAGTTCTTATTTTGTTTTAATTTCTTATATATATTGATTTATGCAAATTATTATATTTTATGCATCCTATGCAATGTGTCTTTTATTAATACTGTCACATGTCTTTTTTACTTTTTGATTAACTTACTAATATTTTTTACTACTTTATCGGTAATGGATTTTTGTTTCTCTATTTGATTGAATTGTTCATGGTATCATGAATCATTTTATGTTGAATTGCAATGTATAGTATGTTGGTTGAGGATGTGAATTGGATTTAGATAATTTACAAGTTTATTTTACTTGACTACTTTTGTTACCTATTTATTTATGATTTGTCTCTGTGTGTGTGTCCATAATGCCTTGTATGTTTCTGAGGCTACTTTTGGTATCTGTTGAAAACCTACGGGTTTCTAACCCCCGAATTCTGGAAGGACACTCGTTTCTCCAAATCTCCATTCCAAGAGTACATTGATTTATTGGCGAAGCCAACTGGAAAGGCTTTGATCCTTGAGGAGGAAAGAGTGGAAGCTTGAGGTTGCAGTTTTTGGGTCATGGGCTGATAGTATTGAGGGACGATTTATTGCTTCTTTCATTATATTTTTTTCTTCATGTTTTGTTGATTGGATGTTTACTGAGTTTTGAATACCAAAATTTTCTTGTGTTCAATTGGATGTTTACTGTGCTTTGATTGGATGTTTCGTGTGCTTGAATCAACTTGGCTTTCTTGTGTTCAATTGGATGTTTACTGAGTTTTGAATACCAAAATTCTTGGAAATAGGATGTTTATGGCTTACTGTTGTGTCTCATGTGAGGTAGTTGTAATGCCATGGTCTTAATATTTTGTGCAAAAACCTTTAATAATATTCTTTTCTTAGTTTCTTATCCTTTATATTCTACAGGTTCTTTATTTGCAAAAGATTTTATTTTATTTTATTTTATTTTATTTTTTTTACTCATTGAACCGCCGCTAATTTTTTTTTTTTGGAACATTGCGGCAGTTCTAAACTGTCCCTAATTTTTTTTATTATTTTTTTGGAACATTGTGGCGGTTCTAAATTGCCCCTAATTTTTTTAACGTTTTTATTTGACCATTGCGGTGGTTCCAAACTGCCGCTAAAAGCATAAGCAACCTGCGGCAGTTATTCCAGTGGTTGTCAAAACCGCCGCAAAATGACCTTCCCGACCGTGGAAACTACAGCGGTTGTTGAATTGCCACGAGAAACGTTTAGCGACGTTTAAAACTGCCGCAAAGTACCTTCAGAACTGCCGCAATTTACCTTTTTTCTTGTAGTAGGCCAAAATCAATGCTTTCCATTGGATCGCATTCACCTTTACCTATGAAGAAACTTCTACTTTTGCAAATTGGTGGCCATCCCTGACTACCAATATGTTTCCAGATAGACTGGAAAAGTATATCTCTAGGCTTGTTATCACTGACAGGGAGGACCAAGAAAAAGAAGAACCTAGGCCAGCCGCACAGCCTAAGAGTACTCCTGCTAAGGCCAGGCCTCAGGTTTACAAGAGGTCATCTTCCCGAATCAGAACTCTAGCTACACCAACCGGTAAGTATCTTGACCTCAACTCTTCCATTTTATGGTTATTCTCCTCAAACCTATCTCATAGTTTCTGTTATCTCTTGGCAGCTAAAATAGCACCAAGGTAATCATCGTTGAGGATAAAGCTACCACTCCCCTTTCCAAGAAGAGGTCAAGAGGTCCTCGCGTTACCATAGAAGAGCCAACTTAAGTTCCTACCAAGTCCAAGGAATCCCATAAGGCTCATTCGGCTGACAAAGGCAAGCAACCCAAGGTAAATTATTCCTTACACCTTCTCTAGATCTTTCCTTTTATAAGCCTGAATCTAATTATTCCTAATAATTTTAGAAGCCACGAATTTCGTTTCGTAAAGCAATCAAAAAAGCTATTGAATTAGCTAAACAGTGTGTACAAAAGGAGTTCAAGTACAAATTGCGGGACGTATCGACGGAAAAGAAATTGCACGTGTCGAATAGCTCAGAGAAGGTAGGGTTCCTTTACAAACCATTCGAGCTAAAATTGATTATTGGTCCTATGCAGTTCGAACTCTTTCATGGGGAATTAGGGATCAAAGTTTGGATATTTCTAAACAAAGAATAAGAAACTTTTCCTTATCTTTAACATTCCATCTTTGTAGTGCTTCCCTCTCCTGGCATCCCAAAGTACTTTCATGGCACCAGTTCTCATGCTTCCCCAACGATACAGCCGATTTCCTTTTTCTTTGATGCACAATTTGACTACTTGTTTATCGACTAACCCTATATTGGAATGCTCAGGTTCCTAAGTCCTCAACTGTTCCACTTCCTACTTCTGAGCGTGCTCATGACACTCCTCCTGTATCATCTCCACCTAAAGCCCCATTAATCAAAGTGTCTGAAGAGGAGTTGTCTAAATACTGTACCTCGGCTTACCCCCTTCCAATGGTTTCTTCTCCCGTATCAATCATTTGGAGAGAGTCAATTCAGCATTGATGGGAGAAATTCCAACCAATAGGGATCAGGTTGCATCTCTGAGAACTTCATTCTTCAAGTTGGCCAATTCAGCTGACATCCCTGCGGCTAGCCGAGAGGTATACAACACCATAGCTCTTTAACTCAATGATCTGGCTCACGAGTATGATCGCTCTAAGAAGATCCATGACAATTCCTCCTTCTACCTCAAAAGGCTGAGAGAGCTTCAAGAGAAGAAGTCTCAATTTCTGGCCTCCTATTAAGCCCTTGAGGCGGAACGCCAAGAAGCTTTGGCTCCATACAAAGCTATAGATGATCGACTGGCTATGTTAATAGCTGAACTCGATCGAGTGAAGAAGGATATGGGAGAGCGGGCCCCCAAATCAGCTACCTTGTCTAAACAGCTAGACACCTATTCTGACTAGCGCCTTGCCTTGTATTCTCAATCCACTTCTCTAGAGAGTGAGATAGTGGTGTTATTCTCTCAAAAGGCTGGTTTAGAAAAGGACATCAAAACTGGGAGTGATGGCCTAACTTAAGCCAACAAGACTTGGGATTCCTTAAAACAGCTGTTAGAAGAATCAATGAGGACAGAGACCCCTACTGCAGCTGATAATTCCACCAATCAGTAAGAAGAGCCGATTGATCCCGTTGTGCCTGTTATAGAGGCTCTTGTTGATCCTACCCTTGAAGTTGCTACCCCTTCGGCTATAACTGATCCTTCTGTAACTACGAATCCTTCTACAGCTGAACAAGGATCAATCCACACAGAGGAAACTACAGGTGGTTCGCCTGGTGCAGTAGCTGCTTAACCTTTTGAACTTTTCTTTTGTTTTAAGTATTTCGGCTAGGTGGCCGGCCTGTGGTCACCATGACATTATCTTTTGAATTAATTGCCTTTTATTCGTGCTATATACCTTGCCATATATTAGGGTAGTATATTTTAAGGTATTTTCCATTTATACTTCTATTCAATTCTTCGCCTTGCATGTTATCCAGTCGATAAACACCACCATTATAAGCCTTACTAACAATAAATGGCCCTTCCCAATTTGGTGACCATTTTTTAAACTTAGGATCTTTAATCCCAATAGGTAATATGGTTTTCTAAAAAAGGTATCCTTCAACAAACTTTTTCTTTTTTACTCGTTTATTATAGGCCCTGGCCATCTTCTGTTTGCTGCGTTCAATGCGATTCAAAGCCATGAGTCGATCTTTATCGACTGAATCTAGCTCCATAAGCATGACTTGCTGGTACTCATCTAGGCTTAGTAGGTCTTATTTTGCTACTCTTATTGAACCTACATTTATTTCTAATGGCAACACTGTATCTTGTCCATATGTTAGCCGATAAGCAATGAATCCAGTCGCATTGCACTTGGAATTCCTTACAGCCCATAATACGTCATTTAGTGTTTCATGCCATTTCCTGGGCTTATCTTCAATATTCTTCTTGATTAGGTCAATCAGAATTTTATTGGTAGCCTCTGCTTACCCATTAGCCTGTGCATAATAAGGGGATGAATGACTCATCTTAATCTCAAATTGCTGTACAAAGGCCACCACTTTTTCCCCAGTGAACATAGTATCTTAGTCTATAGTAATGGTTTCAAGAATACTAAACCTGTAAATGATTTGGCATTGTATAAACCTAATTACATCATCCTGCGTCACATTCACTATAGGCTGCGCTTCTACCTATTTGGTGAAGTAGTCAGTCACAACTATGATAAAGCATGCCTCTTGGTAGAAGGGGTGAATTTTACCTATCAGGTCCATTGCCAACCGCCTAAATGGACAAGGTTTTATCATTGGATGCAAATTCTCGGCTGGAACCCTATGTATTCGACCGTGGAGCTGACAAGCTTCACACCTTTTTGCATATTGATAACAATCAGCTGTAATAGTGGGCCAATAATACCCATGCCTGTATATTAGCCACTTTATGATAGGTCCAGCCCTATGAGAGCCGCAAATTCCTTCGTGTACTTCCCCCATAACCTTTATGGATTCATCTTTATTGATGCATCTAAGTAGCACTCCATTGATAGTCCTCCTATAGAGCTCATCATCGACCAAAGCATACTTAAATGTTGTCTGCTTAAGTTTGAAGTCAGTACTACTTGAAGGGCCCTTTAGATAGTCGATTAACTCTTTCTTCCAAGAGTCAATCGTATCTCTGGGCACATTCCTATAATGGATACTTCTCATGTTTCACTTGACTATCATATCTTTGTATCATAAGACCTGTTGAGCTAAGTCGTTAGCTCTTCATTTTCTTCCCTGGGAATGTGACACAATATGGCATCAGCAAACAGGCACAATAGCCTACTAGTCATTTCATAGCATTCTTTCAAGTTGAGATTATTGCATTTGTATTCCCTAATTAGCTGTTTTATGACTAACTGTGAATCTCCCATATCTTGAACATAGTTTGCTTTCATGGCTGCCAGAATCCTAAGCCCCAAAATCAAGGCCTCATACTTTGCTTGATTGTTAGAACAATCAAGATCTAGCTGACAAATGAATTTCCAACACCTTCTTGTCGGACTCATAATAATTATACCAGCACCTACCCCTCTTTGAGTCATTGACCTGTCAAACATCAAAACACAAGGTTTCAAGTTGGTACACGCAACTTGGTCAACTAAGGGGTCACTCACCTCAACATAAGGGTGCTAAGCCTAGAAGTCTGCTACCACTTAATCCTTCATTGCTCTTAATAGAACATATTTTAATGCAAAAGAACTTAAATTAATGACCCACTTCATTAGTCGATCTTGCAAGATAGGCCTATTAAGCAAATAGCAAACGATATCAATTTTGCACAAAACCAATATTTTTTCAGGCAACAAATAATATTCTAGTTTTGTACAAGCATAGAACAATGATAAACATAACTTCTCAATAGGGGTATATCTAGTTTTTGTATCATTCAATATTCGGCTGAGAAAATACACAGCTCTTTCTGTCCCATCATCAGCATCCTGCACCAACAAGCAGCCAATTAATTCTTCCTCTGCAACTATGTATAGTTTGAGCGGCCTTCCTGGCATTGGGGGTGTTAGCACAAGAGGATTGACCAACATCTGCTTAATCTGCTCAAATGCTTGTTGCTGTTCTTTTCCCCATATCATTGCACCAAAATCCTTTAGCCTCAATAGAAGGAAAAAATCATTCATCTTCCCAGCTGAATTAGCTATGAACCTTCTTAGGAAATTGATTTTACCTACTAAACTTTAAAGTTCTTTCTTGTTCCTAGGAGGTCTAGCTTCCAAGATAGCTTTCACCTTGTTTTTGTCTACTTCAATCCCTTGATGGTGGACCAGGAATCCTAGGAAATTGCCAGCTGCAACTCTAAAGACACACTTAGCAGGATTCATCTTCAGCTTATGGATCCACATCCTCTTCAGAGCCTGCTCTAATTCTACCAAATGGCATTCAAAGTCCTTGGACTTGACAACCACATCATCATAGTCTTACCAATCAAGTCATGGAAAATGGTGTTCATAGCCTTTGATACGTAACCCCAGCATTCTTAAGTCCAAAAGGCATGATCACCCACTCATATATCCCGAAAGCTCCAGGACACCTGAAGGCTGTCTTGTGTGTATCGTCTTTTGCTAAGAAGATTTTGTTATAACCTGAGTATCCATCCATGAATATAAGAATATCGTGATGAAGTGAATTGAACGTCACAGAGAAGGGGGGTTGAATTGTGACTGTTTAAAAATTTAACTTCCTGAAAGTGACTAACTTTCTCTCAAGAGACTTCTTGGAGTCTAGAAGGTTAATAAGGTAGTTATGAATGAACGTTCTAATGTATGAACAAATGATAGAATGAACTTTTAATAATGTATAAAGATGTTTAAAACTGAGTTTCAAATATTTAAGTTCAGTAAGATTCTTTAATGAGAAAGTTAAGCATTAGGTGACTTGTTAATCTTGAGGTTGCAGTGAAATAAACTTTCTAAAATGAGCAGTGCAGAAACTTAAAGGAGATAGAGATAGAAAGTTTACACATAAGAGTTATAGTGGTTCACCCAACTTAGGCTACTTCCACTCCTCACCTCCAGTGAGTATTTCCACTATTTTCCCAAATAGTTACACTGCTTTTCAAGTCCCTCCAAGACCCAAAAGCTTACAAGATAGTTTGTTGTACAACCCTATCAACTGTCTCAAGATAGTTTGTTCTACAGCCCTATCAACTGTCTCAACTCCTTGTCGAACCTTCTAACCAACACTCACCCCTTGGTAGTTTGGAAGAAGAACGAACAAGATTACAGGTACAAGAGATTGTTTGTGGGATAAAGAATAGCTTTAAATTACAAGATAGATCTCAAAATAAATGTAAGCTAAAACAGTCAGCAAGGAATGAATCCCAGAATGTTGTATGCACAATGCTGAGTGAGATGAGAGAGAGTTTGAAGACTGGTTTTGATATGCTTTCAGAATGTTCCAGTGAGCTTCTCTACCTCAATTAGGCTTCTCAAATGGTATTTATAGGCTTCCCTTCATTTATGACCGTTGGGGAAGGTTTTGTGACCGTTGGGAGCTTTCTCTCTCTTCTGCAGATAGTTCTGCATTTGTGTCAGACAGTTCGTAGCTTTTGCTGGTGCTGTCTCCATGTGTTGACTTCCTCCAACAGACTGATTTGAACTTCCTCTTGATTGGAAATCTTCTGTTGGTGCGAACCTTCTCTTTTGTTGGTGCGAACCTTCTCTTTTCTGTTACGAATCACCTTGATTTTTCAAGACAGTTAAGGAATTTTCTCAATGTCCAAGCTTTTGTCAAACTGTCTTTAACTTTCTTCTTGCCTGATGTCTCATGAACCTGTCTTATATCATAAAACTCAATTAGAGACATTAGAAACTAAAGTGATCAGAAAACATAAACTAAGAACCAAAGGTTTGATCATCACTCAAAACTTGAGATAGGGATTTTGTCTCAACAATCTCCCCCTTTTTGATGATGACAAACTTTTGAGATAGTGTTAAGTTTTCTGATTTAAAGCATACTCAACTAAAGATCGGGTGAAAATTTTTATGCTCCCCCTGAATTTTTGCAGACAAAAATATTTTGTGATAATCAACATTAGAGAGTATGACACACGCAAAATATCAGAACCTTCTATTCATTTCTTTCAACAACAGAGAACATCAACTCAAATGAATGATATATTGTTTTTATGAACTGATGAGAAGGTACTTAAGCATCTAAAATATGATGGCCAACAAACAAAAGGATCAAGAGATCGTTTGTCCAAACCTTCTAATCACAGACATTGCTAAGTACACAAGAGTATAGAGTATGAAAACTTAATATTGTTACTACTCCCCCTTTTGTCATTATCAAAAGGAAGGGGAAATCAGAGAGTGCAGCTACGTGAAGGCCATATGAACTCCCCCTGAGTGTGGTGACTCCCCCTGACATGTGGTCAAATGAACTCTCTTCTTGAGATAGTTTCTTAACTCCCTCAAGTAACTCTTCAGAAGGTAAGACTAGATAAGTGATTTGAAGAGGAGGTTGCAGAAAGTTTGAAATTTTTGAAATCCCGCCTTTTTTCAAATTTTGAAATTCAAAAAAATTTGAATTTTTTTTTTAAAAAAATCCCGCCTTTTTCAAATTTTGGAATTCAAAAAAATTTGAATTTTTTTTTTTTTAAAAATCCCGCCTTTCAAATTTTGAAATTCAAAAAAATTTGATTTTTGATTTTTTTTAAAATAAAAGAAATAAAATAACAAATAACAAATATAAAAATAAAAAAACAATGATTAGCCAACCTAACCAGATGTGACACAATAGAGAGTTTATAACCGAAAGTTTATGGAAAGTTCATAATAGAAAGTTTATAGACATTACAGTGAACTTTCTCAAGACAGGGTGGTTTTTTGTTAAACTTGAAACTTTCATCAACAAGTGGTTTTGTAAAAATATCAGACAATTGAATTTGGTATCCACACAAATCATTTCAACTTCCTTTTCCTGAACATGATCCCTAATAAAATGATGTTTGATATCAATATGCTTAGTTCTAGAATGTTGAGTGGGATTTTTGGCAAGATTGATGGTACTAGTATTATCACACAAAATTGAAATACAAGGTTTCCTTATATAGTACTCTTCAAGTTGGTTTCTGAGGTATCCCAATTGATTTGTTCTTGAGGATGGTGTACTACCATCTTCCATCTTGAGTTTTCAAAGTTATGTGATTGCTTTAAGGAAGTTCCAAGATTAGGATCTGACTCTTCTTGATCTTCTTTATTACTGAACTTTCTGGAACTAACTTTCTGATTTTCAATCTTGTAACGACCCGTTTCCGGACCGCTACCGAGCTCAAGATACCGAGCTCGAGTTACCGAGCTCAACACACCGAGCTCAAGTTACCCTGTATGCGATGTGTTTTGAAACGATACTCTTGTGCCCTTTAGAAAAGTACGGTCTATTATTATTATTTTTTTTTTATAAGACCAGCTCGTGCACATCAGAGTAATTACAGCTTTTCGAAACATGGTGCAACTAAGACACAAGACTTAAGTCCTAAATAACAACACGCAGGTATAACAGGTACATACTTATATATACAAGATATAAAAAGTGCATACAAAAAGACAGTAATAATGTACAAAGAAAATACACCTAAGGTATGACGACTTCAAGAGAGCAATCATACCCTGGGGGTACTTAAGCAGACACCCACGCAGGGCTACTCCAAAAGTAAACCGCCCGATCTACCTGTAATAACAAAACATAACCTACTAACCGGGTCACAACCACTATACACAAAAACATAGACAAAGCAAATCACGACAAGTAGAGGTCGCCGCCGGATCCTCGTCGAGATCCTCCTCGCCATCATCTGTGTCGAGTTCCTGCGCCCTCGACCGCTTTGGGTAACCATCATGGATTGAAGGCACCACGGGAAAGGTCAACTTCTCAACAAATCAAGATAATCCAGGCATAAAGAAATAAGTAAACAACAAAGTATAACATTCACCAAACGTGACTCAACCATCTCACTCTAGACTCGACTCAACTCGCTATCCATTTTCTCTCGACTTCGACAATTATTCAGGAATGCACACGCTGCATCTGGTATCTTTGGAAAGTCCAGCCGAAGCCTCGGGATCTTCGCTCTCCCTAGGACAAATCGACTTCAGGTCCCATAGCGTGGCAACGCTTAGAAGTCCCCATAAGCGGAAAAGGGGACCTAGCACCTCTCCGCTATCCGGTCGCAACTTCAAACGCCAACGACTCGCTAAGCTCTCTCACTCAATGAACAATTCGGCCGCATCACGATATTCAAAGAGTTATACGCAAGATATTCAACCGCATGTCAAATAAAAAGAGCAGGTTCAACATGAAGAAACGCAATTCAGCGACAATACACAATTAAGTGGCATATATTCAATCATATCACAACACTTCAAGCTCGACACAAATCAAGGAATCCATACATAGGAATATAACAATAAAAATCCTAGAATGTCTAGAAGTGCCGCTTCAGAACTCCAAGCTACGGCGTCTCACTGTCCTCAATCGAGCTCGACAACGACTTACGACACGCATGAGTCCTCAATCGACTTCGACACGTGCGGCTTCTCGATCGACCTCGACACGTCTGATTCTCGATCTGGATCCCATCGCTCCCACATCCTCGGGTTCGCTCTCCCGTACACCTCGATTCGGAAATCACACGATCTCGGGAATCAGACTTCCTAATACAAGCACAACTTAGTTCCATCTATGGGTTCTAATAACACTTAGCTCTCATTATCCCAATCTTAACCACAACCCAAGTAAACATTAAAACTCAAGAACTTAAACAAATACAACCAGAATTCAAACATTACAAAATAACTCCTTTTCTCTAAAATTTTATTAAAACTTCTTTCATACATCACCAGACAAAGTCATTTTTCCTCTAACACAAAGTTAGGGTTTTCGATCAAAAGTTCATGAAAAAGGTTATATGATGCTACAACAGATAAATCAACAACAAACAACAACCAGAAGCAACATACAACAACATAGGACAAGAAATCAAAGCAAGCCAAGTGGTTAGGGTCTTTGGGCGCTACCTACTGTAGAAAACAGAGGAAACAATTTGTTTTTCAAGCTCAAATAAATGGTTAGAAAGGTAGGTAATGTCATGAAGAAGAAAACCTATCGATATGACATGATTTGGAAGCATAGAATTAGCTAAAATGGAAGGAAGAAGTGGCGCTAAACAGTAGCATGAAGGAAGAGAAAATTCTGTTTTTCATACCTCAAATGATGGTCGAGATGGTGATATATGTCGAGAAGATGATAAGAAACAAGGTTGATGAAGAAAGTTTATGCAGAAGCTCACTAAAACTCAAGGTTCTTCGATGGGAGTTTGGGAGAGGAAGAGGAAACTTAGAGAAGAAGAAAGAAGAAAAGAGAAAGTGAGGGTTGTGAGGGGGCTGATCGTGATATACAGCTGGTAAAGAAACCATTTAAATGAATTTTTCTTTTTTTTTAAAAAAAAAACAACTAAGTGACGTGTAACTACTGTTATGAGATGCTAATCCCATCAATCATTCTACCCATCTAATCTCTCCTCTCTCATGATTACCCTCTAATCTATAGGTTAAAGATCTAAAAACACAACACTGGCGAGAGCGCAAACCGATGAGATAAATATTACAAACAATATAATCATTAACGCTAAATAACGTTCGTAAAAATACGAGTGTTTCAGTCTGCGACAGGGTCGATCGGGTGCTTGTGCAAGCGCACAAGGCTCTAACACGAGTTCGTGCCGCGCGGCCTCCTCGATTCGACATGCGACCTCCTCATTTCGATGCAGCGACCTCATCAGCTGGACATATGACCTTGGCACGCGATCGTGGCACGGGATCTCGACACGAGGTCTTGGTACGAGGTCTCGACACGAGGTCGATCTCGTCATCAGGTGTTACAATCTCTCCCTCTAAAAAAATTTCGTCCTCGAAATTGCAAATAAGTTACTTACCATGAAAGAGTTCAGGGTGAGTCTTCATCTTCTCCTCCCCTCCCAAGTCGCATCTCGGTCTTGATCCCACACAACTTTGACAAGTTGAATCTCTTTGTTCATCAAGCTGTTTGGCTTTAGGTCAACGATCCTTGCTGGTGATGCTTCGAAGGATAAGTCGTCCCTTAGTTGAATCACATCCGGTTCGATGACATGAGAGGGGTCGGAAATATATCTCCGCAATTGTGAGACGTGGAAGATGTCATGAATGTTTGACAAGAAGGGTGGCAGGGCAATCTGATATGCCACTGGACCGATCTGACGAAGAATGCGTAAGGTCCAATAAATTTAGGGTAAGTTTCTTGGACTTGATCGCTCGACCAACTCAGAGTGGTGGGTGACTCTAAGAAATACATGTTCTCCTTCTTGAACTCTAGCGGTCGACGCCCTTGGTCGGCATAACTCTTACATCGGCTCTGCGACGTTCGCATCTATCTCTCGATCAAGCGGATCTTCTCCGTAGTCTGTTGGATCATATCTGGTCCCCACAACAAAGCGCTCGCCATCCTGGTACCAACAAAGAGGCGTCGACATTTACGTCCATACGATTGCTTCAAAGGTGCCATTCCAATACTCGCATGGAAAGCTGTATTGTAGGTGAACTCCACCAATGGTAAGACGTCGTCCCAACTTCCTCGGTGATCTAAGGTACACGCTCGCAACAAATCTTCAAGCGATTGGATCGTTCTCTCAGTCTGACCGTCAGTTTGGGGATGATATGCCGAGCTAAGCCTGAGTTCGGTTCCCATCGCTTCTTGCAATTCCCTCCAAAAATGAGACGTGAACTTCGGATCTCGGTCCGACACGATTGAAGAGGGTATACCATGAAGTCGCACTATCTCCGCGATGTAGATCTCGGTCAGCTTTTCCACGTGGTACGTCGACCTCACTGGCAAGAAATGAGCAGATTTGGTCAATCGGTCGACGATCACCCAAATCGAATCATTCTTCTTCTGCGTCTTCGGCAAACCTACAACAAAATCCATGGAAATACTATCCCATTTCCATCTTTGATGCGTCAGCGATTGTAGCATTCCGCAGTCGTTGGTGCTCCACCTTCGCCGACACGTTAAACACGGCTACGTGCTCGACCACTTGCTTCTTCATTAGGACCACCAAAAATGCTTCTTCAAGTCTTGATACATCTTCATAACTCCTGGATGAATACTAAAATTGCTCTTATGCGCCGTCAAGTATTAACTTCTTTCGAAGCTCGCTCGTTAGGTACCACACACTCGACCATTGCACCTTAAAATGTTGTCGCTCAAACTTTGAATTCTACCGGCTTTCCCTTGCGCTATCAACTGTATCTTCTCTTGCAGAAGCTTGTCGTGCACCTGCTGGTCTCTGATCTCGTCCAACAATCTGTTAGAAATGGTAAGCATACCAAATCTCAGCTTCCCCGGTGAAACTTCCACACTCAACTTCAAGTCTCGGAACTTCTCGAGCATCTCCAACTCTTTGATCATCATTGCTGAGGCTAAAACGCTCTTTCTGCTCAATGCATCTGCTACTACGTTAGCCTTACCGGGATGGTATTCCAACGTAAAGTCGTAGTCCTTGAGAAATTCTGTCCATCTTCGCTGACGCATGTTGAGCTCTTTCTGATCGAACAGGTACTTCAAGCTCTTGTAGATTCCTGATCCTCAGTGACACCACCGACTTCTGAATGTCAAATCTTAATCCCCGTTGGAACCTCTCACTTAACCATCCTTGGTCAGCTCGATCACGAAATGGACTGAAATACCTACTTGATGACTCAAACTTGGCTTTGCATACTCGAACCTTTGTCATCTTTGCCTTGTTGTAGTTGAAGAAACTCTTGCTCCGTCTCGGCTCGTGCGATCTGGGAAGTATGTTGTCCAAGAACCTTCCACGAAAAAGCTCCCAAGTTATCTCGCGACGTTCCGCTATCAGTGCTTGCTTCACTCCCTTCCACCAATACTCTGCGTCTCCTAGCAGCAAGTAGGTGGCGTAGTCTACCTTCACGTTGTTTGGGCAATGGAGTGCCTCGAAGATCTTCTCGATCTCTTGCATCCAAAGATCGACTTTATCTGGGTTTGGCTCATAGTAAAACCCGATTGGGTCATGCTTCCTAAAATGCCGCTAATCCTCGCCTCGGCCTCGGCTTTGCTCATTGTTGTTCTTTGTAAGTTTCTTTGGAGTTAACGCTGGTCTGTTGAGCCATCGCGTTAACTGTTGAGTTCTACGGCCGGTGATTCTTTGAGCCATGGTTGCCGCCATCTCGGTCATAGCGAATTGCTCGTTCCATGTCGGCGTTCTCAGGTACGGTAATCGTATCCCTACGAGGTGGCATTAGATTCCACAAAGTTCAAAACCTGTCGAATCTCACAACAAGGATGTGTTAAAACACCTTTGCTTCAATCAAGCAGTTGAAACAATTTTTCAAGCAATAAGTGCTTCACTTAATCAAGCGACAATCAACATAGTACAATTAGGTACCCAACACATATATATATATCCCGGAAACCACGGTGACGGTCCAAAATTCCTATACGGCCGGTCGAACCGAGAGCTGCTCGATACCAACATTGTAACGCGACCGTTTCGGGACCGCTACCGAGCTCAAGATCTGAGAGCTCGAGTTACCGAGCTCAACACACCGAGCTCAAGTTACCCTGTATGCGATGTGTTTTAAAACGATACTCTTGTGCCCTTTAGAAAAGTACGGTCTATTATTATTTATTTATTTTTATAAGACCAGCTCGTGCACATCAGAGTAATTACAGATTTTCAAAACATGGTGCAACTAAGACACAAGACTTAAGTCCTAAATAACAACACGCAGGTATAACAGGTACATACTTATATATACAAGATATAAAAAGTGCATACAAAAAGACAGTAATAATGTACAAAGAAAATACACCTAAGGTATGACGACTTCAAGAGAGCAATCATACCTGGGAGTACTTTCCGGAACACCCACGCAGGGGTTACTCCAAAGTAAACCGCTGATCTACCTGTAATAACAAAACATAACTACCTAACCGGTCACAACCACTATACACAAAAACATAGACAAAGCAAATCCACGACAAGTAGAGGTCGTCGCTCGGATCCTCGTCGAGATCCTCCTCGCCATCATCTGTTTGTCGAGTTCCCTGCGCCTACGACCTGCGCTTTGGGTAACCATCATGGATTGAAGGCACCACGGGAAAGTGGTCAACTTCTCAACAAATCAAGATAATCCAGGCATAAAGAAATAAGTAAACAACAAAGTATAACATTCACCAAACGTGACTCAACCATCTCACTCTAGACTCGACTCAACTCGCTATCCATTTTCTCTCGACTGACAATTATTCCGGAATGCACACGCTGCCGTCAGTATCTTTGGAAAGTCGGCGAAGCCTTGGGATCTTCGCTCTCCCTAGGGCCGATCCAACTCGGGTCCCGTAAGCGTGTGGCGGCAGAAGTCCCCATAAGCGGAAAAGGGGACCTAGCACCTCTCCGCTATCCGGTCGCAACCTTCAGCGCCAGCGACTCGCTAAGCTCTCTCACTCAATGAACAATTACTTGCATACGATATTCAAAGAATTATCGCGAAGATATTCAACCGCATGTCAAATAAAAAGAGCAGGTTCAACATGAAGAAACGCAATTCAACAGCAATACACAATTCGTGGCATATATTCAATCATATCACAACACTTCAAGCTCGACACAAATCAAGGAATCCATACATAGGAATATAACAATAAAAATCCTAGAATGTCTAGAAGGTCCGCCGAACTCCAAGCTACGGCGTCTCTGACGTCTCAATCGAGCTTCGACAACGACCCGACCGCGTGCCGTCCTCAATCGACCTCGACACGTACGCTTCTCAGTCGACCTCGACACGTACAGTTCTCGATCTGGATCCCACTGCTCCCACGTCCTCGGGTTCGCTCTCCCGTACACCTCGATTCGGAAATCACACGATCTCGGGAATCAGACTTCCTAATACAAGCACAACTTAGTTCCATCTATGGGTTCTAATAACACTTAGCTCTCATTATCCCAATCTTAACCACAACCCAAGTAAACATTAAAACTCAAGAACTTAAACAAATACAACCAGAATTCAAACATTACAAAATAACTCCTTTTCTCTAAAATTTTATTAAAACTTCTTTCATACATCACCAGACAAAGTCATTTTTCCTCTAACACAAAGTTAGGGTTTTCGATCAAAAGTTCATGAAAAAGGTTATATGATGCTACAACAGATAAATCAACAACAAACAACAACCAGAAGCAACATACAACAACATAGGACAAGAAATCAAAGCAAGCCAAGTGGTTAGGGTCTTTGGGCGCTACCTACTGTAGAAAACAGAGAAAACAATTTGTTTTTCAAGCTCAAATAAATGGTTAGAAAGGTAGGTAATGTCATGAAGAAGAAAACCTATCGATATGACATGATTTGGAAGCATAGAATTAGCTAAAATGGAAGGAAGAAGTGGCGCTAAGCGATAGCATGAAGGAAGAGAAAATTCTGTTTTTCATACCTCAAATGATGGTCGAGATGGTGATATATGTCGAGAAGATGATAAGAAACAAGGTTGATGAAGAAAGTTTATCTGACTCACTAAAACTCAAGGTTCTTGATGGGAGTTTGGGAGAGGAAGAGGAAACTTAGAGAAGAAGAAAGAAGAAAAGAGAAAGTGAGAGGGTTGTGAGGGTGATCATGATATACAGGTGAGTAAAGAAACCATTTAAATGAATTTTTCTTTTTATAAAAAAACACAACTAAGTGACGTGTAACTCTTGTTATGAGATGCTAATCCCATCAATCATTCTACCCATCTAATCTCCTCTCTCATGATTACCCTCTAATCTATAGGTTAAAGATCTAAAAAAAAACACAGCGACGAGAACTGCAAACCGATGAGATAAATATTACAAACAATATAATCATTAACGCTAAATAACGTTCGTAAAAATACGAGGATTGCAGTCTCGACAGGAGTCGATCGGTGCTTGTGCAAGCGCGCAAGGCTCTAACACGAGTTCGTGCCGCGGCCTCCTCGATTCGACATGCGACCTCCTCATTTCGATGCAGCGACCTCATCATTTCGACATATGACCTTGTGCAGCGATCGTGGCACGGGATCTCGACACGAGGTCTTGGTACGAGGTCTCGACACGAGGTCGATCTCGTCATCAGGTGTTACAAATCTCATCATTATTCTTTCTATAGTACCTACGCCTATTTTCCAGGCTTTGTCATTATTAATAAAGGTGACAAAGCCTCCCTATACTCTCTCCAAAGAGAGAAACTTATCCTTTTGCCAGTCATGTGCCTTGAACATCCACCATCTGCCATGACCACATATTTTCTTGGATGTTAAGAGGCACTCCTGCATTGGAAATTAGAAGAGACTTGGGTACCCATAGATTTCTGGGTCCTTGGGGGTTAGCGAACTTTCTATAGTTAGCCCTTTCTCTTTTGAAACAGTTTGAGATATGATGCCCAAATTTTTTGCAATAGGAACATTTTACACTTTGGCTTTTGCCATGAAAAGAATACCTATAAGCATGATTTTGATGTCTATGATTCTGTCTTTCTTTGTGCTTAGGACCATTTTGATGTAAGAACTCTCTGTAAGATATTTCGGGTTTTTCAAAGGCCTTTTGAATTTGCACAAAGCTAGCTAGATCAGTTGTCATCACTTTGATCTTCTCTTTTAATGACTCGTTTTCCTTTTCAAGGTCTGACATGAGAAGGTTTGGCTTTTCAGCTACTTTTTCATTCAGCAACTTATGTTGTTCAGACAGTTTGTAGTGTGAGGTTTGTAAAGTTTTGACTGAGGCTACAAGATACTCATTTTGTTGCCTCATCTCCTCATTTTCTCTTTTAGCCTCACATAACTGACTCTTGAACAACATGCATTTTTGAGACAGAATATTTGAGTCATTTAAAAGGTTATCAAACATGCTTTCCCATTTTAAACATGAACTACACTTAGAGAGTTCAGTGTCACTTACTTCCTCTTGTTGCGAATGCCATGAGACATAGGTTGGCGATTCTTCTTGAGTTCTGAGGATAATTCGTCTGAGTCATCCCATGTAGCCATCATTGCCTTTTTCTTTTGAGGTTGCTTCTTGAAGTTTCTCTTGTTTAGAGTGGGGCAATCTGGTTTTATATGTCCAGGCTTGTTACACTCAAAGTAAACAATGGGTGACTTGCTACTTTCTCTTCTAGGAAAGTTTCTTTTTGATGGTGGAAACATTCTATTGTCTTTTCTTCTGTTCAGCATTCCTTGAATTTTTCGTGATATTGGATCGAGTTCTTCTTCCATATCAGAAAGTTCCTCTTCCGCGTCTTGAGGTTCATCCTCAGATTCTTGTGAAGCTTTTAGTGCTGCCTCTTTGAATTTTTGAGATGTACTTCTCGTTGCCTTTTGGGAGGTTTTGAGTGCTATGTTTTTTGACTTCTTTGGGTGAAGTTCCTCCATGATTTCTTGCTCATGAACTTTCAGGAGCCTAATAGTTCTTCAATATTCAGAGTAGCAAGTTCCTTTGCTTCCTGAATGGCTGTTACCTTAGGCCTCCAAACTTTTGGTAAGCTCCTAAGCAACTTCCTTACCTTGTCCTGATTTGAATAAGTCTTTCCCAGAGACTTCATTCCATTCTCAATCATGGTAAACCTGCTAAACATTTCATCTATGGACTCATCTTCATTCATTTTGAACATTTCATACTGTTGGACCCGGTATGTTTATCTTAACCTCCTTTACTTGGTTAGTCCCCGTGTGTAGTTTGCGGTGTGTCCCATATTTCCTTTCTTGTTTCCTTACCCACAATCTTGTCATATTCGACTCTTGAGTGCACATGTTAGAAAGTATTTAGCTTTAGAGTTTAGAAGTACCATTCGTTTATCTTGATTGACCATTGTGTCTTAGGCTTTGATGTAGTTGATCCATCATCATGTGTTATTGTAGGCACATATGGTCCATTTTCAACAATGTCCCGTATGTGGTGTCTTGTGACTCTAGGAACATCTTCATTTGATCTTTCCAATAGTAGTAATGTTCTCCATTGAAGCCGAGGGCTTTGATCGATGAAGCTCAGCCAGGAAGAAATGCAAGCGAATTTGTATGACTCATTACTTCTTCCAGGATCTTTCCTCCTACACTGTGAAGTGTGCTCGACCCTTAGAGGTAGAGCTCGATGCCAATTGAAGTGAATTGAGCGTCACAGAGAGAGGGGATTGAATCGTGTTTGTTTAAAAATTTAACTTCTGAAAGTGACTAACATTCTCTCAAGAGACTTCTTGGAGTCTAGAAGGTTAATAAGGTAGTTATGAATGAGCGTTCTAATGTATGAACAAATGATAGAATGAACTTTTAATAATGTATGAAGATGTTTAAAGCGAGTTTCAAATATTTAAGTTCAAGAAGATTCTTTAATGAGAAAGTTAAGCATTAGGTGAACTTGTTAATCTTGAGGTTGCGATGAAATAAACTTTCTAAAAAGGAGCGGTCACGAAACTTAAAGGAGATAGAGATAGAAAGTTTACACATAAGAGTTATAGTGGTTCACCCAACTTAGGCTACTTCCACTCCTCACCTCCGGTGAGTATTTCCACTATTTTCCCAAATAGTTACACTTTGCTTTTCAAGTCCCTCCAAGACCCAAAAGCTTACAAGATAGTTTGTTATGGCAAATCACTATCAATGTCTCTAAGATAGTTTGTTCTCTGACTCTATCATTGTCTCAACTCCTTGTCGAACCTTCTAACCAACACTAACCCCTTGGTAGTTTGGAAGAAGAACGAACAAGATTACATGTACAAGAGATTGTTTGTGGGATAAAGAATAGCTTTAAATTACAAGATAGATCTCAAAATAAATGTAAGCTAAAACACTCAGCAAGGAATGAATCCCAGAATGTTGTATGCACAATGCTGAGTGAGATGAGAGAGAGTTTGAAGACTGGTTTTGATATGCTTTCAGAATGTTCCAGTGAGCTTCTCTACCTCAATTAGGCTTCTCAAATGGTATTTATAGGCTTACCTTCATTTATGACCGTTGGGGAAGGTTTTGTGACCGTTGGGAGCTTTCTGTCTCTTCTGCAGACAGTTCTGCATTTGTGTTAGACAGTTCGTAGCTTTTGCTGGTGCTGTCTCCATGTGTTGACTTCCTCCAACAGACTGATTTGAACTTCCTCGTGATTGGAAATCTTCTGTTGGTGCGAACCTTCTCTTTTGTTGGTGCGAACCTTCTCTTTTCTGTTACGAATCACCTTGATTTTTCAAGACAGTTAAGGAATTTTCTCAATGTCCAAGCTTTTGTCAAACTGTCTTTAACTTTCTTCTTGCCTGATGTCTCATGAACCTGTCTTATATCATAAAACTCAAGTAGAGACATTAGAAACTAAAGTGATCAGAAAACATAAACTAAGAACCAAAGGTTTGATCATCACTCAAAACTTAAGATAGGGATTTTGTCTCAACACGTGAGTGGCTCTCGCATCAACTAACATGTCAACCACAGACATTGCATATTCATCCTTTGGTGTTGCCAAATTCAAGTTTCTGTAGTCAATACATACTCTTATTTGGCCATTTTTCTTAATCACAGGGACTATATTGGATAGCCATTCTACATATCTAGCCGTCCTAATGAAGCCAACCTTCAATAATGTCTCTATCTCTGCTTTGATATGAGGCATCATCTGGGGATTAAATCTGCGAGGGGCCTGCCTGAAAGGTTTATACCCTTCTTTAATGGACAACATGTGTTCCACCAACTCTCTTTCTAAACTAGGTATTTCGTAGTAGTTCTAAGCAAAACAATCTTTGTATTACTGGATTAGTTCGACTAGCTTGCCTTGTTTGTCTTCTTCCAGTAACCCGCTTACTTTGACATTACGCAGGTTCCTCTAATGTACCAGGTTAATTTCAATCAAAAGGTCTTGACCTCAAAGCGGTGTACAATTTTGTGAAGAGGAGAGTCTAATTCCTTAGGCGGTGCAAGTGCCTTGTTAAGCTCAGCCACCATACCTTCTTTCTGAAGAACAATTTCTCTTCACCATCTTCACTTTCGAGTTACCTTTTTCTACCATGGCAACCATCACCTTGGGCTCATACAGAAAATCTCCACCCAACCCAACAAGTCTTCAAGTATACGTGATTAACTTTATCCATTAATCACATGGACATTAGGTCATGATTCGGCCTGAGACTTTAACTTGAATCCTTCATTGGTGAGATCACATGCCTTCCAAGCCCCTTCTTCATAGTCTTCTAGAATGGCAACAGACCCTAAATGTGGAGAATAGAACAATACCTCCAACATCTTTACTTTAGTTGAGAAAGGATTCTTATTTGCTTCGACTGTCTCCACCTTGTCTCCAACCCAAATAATTAGCTTTTGGTGAATTGTAGAGGGTACACACTGACTGGTGTAGATCCAATCCCTACCCAAAATTATGTTGTAGGACGGCTTACCATCTACTACGAAGAAAGCTGACTTGATGGTTTTGAGGCCCACAGTCACTTCGGCTATCAAAACACCAAGAGCAGTGGATGGTTCCCCCATGAAGTTGGACATTTTTATGTTTCTAGGCACTAAGTTTCCTCATAGTTGCAATGGGTATCACGTTCAAAATGGCTCCACCATCCACATACCCTTCCAAAGATTTTTTCATTAATGTAAGCCTTGATATACAGAGGTTTCAATTGCTTTACCATTTTCTCAGTAGGTTTCTCAAAGACCATCTTGGTAGCCTCATCAACCGATTGTTCAGCTAATTAACATGGCCCATTCTGTTTCTTCTGCAAACACATCACCCTCCAAACTTCCTAGCTGGGGGATATCTGCCCAAAATTCCTTAGGGAACAAACTAATGGCCTCTATATCAGCTAACAAGCCATCAGCCTCCTCATTAATTTAGAGATCCAACAACGAATCTTCCATGGTATTATCTGCTTCGCAGTGCATCTTTGGAATCATTGATCCCTCTATAGTAATTGCCTCCTCATCTACATCGACTGAAGTAATTACGCCTTCTGCCTCAAGAGTAGGATCCTGACCATCGACTGGCTCCATGTTCTGGGGTACTTCATCTTTTTTATCTTCCCCTGCTTCTAGTTTAGGAAAGGCTTGATCAAGCATGTTGCTCACAGTCTCCAAGGGAATTTATTTCTTTTCCCTGTTCTTAACATCAACTAGCATTTGGAGATTTTGCTTCATATTTTGGATAGACCTCATTCTCTGCCACCTTCTCTTTTGGGTCCTTGTCAACACAGCTGGCCTTACATTTTTGTCCTTGGCACACTTGTTCAAGAACTAATGTCCCTTTGTGACATTAGCCTAAGGCTTCAGCATTCTCTATGGCCTTAGTTTTTCATCATTTCTCACTGTTATTTCCAGAGAAGACATACCTCTTTCCATGGCAAACTCAACTACCCTCCTCTTGTTTCTAGGGATAGGCTCCTTATCAATCCTGGGTAAAGATGGCTTCCCATTATTGCTAATGGCTAGGTGATCTTACCCCCCTGTTTCAACAATGGGTGTCTTCCCTTTCACATTGGCAGATCTTTCTCTTTGAAGTTTGACCATACTTCACATCTTGCTGACTAATTCTGAGTAAGCGCTTGATTTGGGTGGTTTCTTCCCCTGCCTGTGTTCTGTGATCGGCTAAGAATTTCCCAATCTGCCAGCGAAGTTACGGCTACCTCGAGGCTCACGGCGATCAACATTGCTTGATTCGGCTAACCCCTTTTTTGGTCTCCAAACTTGTTGAACTGATATCCTATGCCTGTGGCTGGATCTTACGTCTTCAGGCTTTGAGAATGAGACCACGTTTACCTCTAAGGCAGGGAATGGGTTAGTATCCACAGTCATCTCAGCGATTCCTTTATCTACGAGTTTGAATCTTCCTCCCTTTATTCCCTTTTGAATAGCCTTCCTAAAAACCATACAATTTACAGTTGCATGATTATAGAAGTTATGCCATTTGTAGCATTTTTTATCCTTTAGCTCTTCAGCTGGTGGGATCTTGTGCCCATCCAGCAGTCGAATCTTTTTTTCTTTGAGCAAATAGTTAAAGATTTGGTCTGCCTTGGAAATATCAAAGGAGTATTCCACTTTGCCTTCTACTGACTTTGACTCATTCCCTTTAGCGACCACCGATTTGGGTAGGATCTACCTACCCTTTACTATCTCAGTTTGCCATGATGTACGCAGTGGAGAATCGGTGAGAGTCATCATCAGAGTCTTTTGCATCTATAATGGACACCAATTGAGGCCCATTTTCCTTACTGGCTCGACTATTTTCTTTCTCCTAGATGAATTGTTCAATGCGTATAGCCCTGGAAACTAGCTGATTCAAATCAGTGCAACTTGACCAACTAGCCTTTCTTTGAGTTGAGGATGCATGCTACTAATGGCTATGTCTACATATTCTGCCTCAGGGAATTGCACTAAACATTTTCCAGCTGTTTCCCGAATCGTTCTCTGAGAAATCGATGGCCGACTCATCAACCTGCTGCTTCAGATTCATGAGGTCAACCGCAGTGACTTCAGGTTGAGGCCGATATGGGGGAACAACTCTCTATGTCTGCCCATGTTTGTATAGAGTTAGGAGGTAAAGAGGAGTACCAAGTAAATGTTGTCCCTGTGAGTGATATGGGGGAACAACTGCAATTTGTGGAACTCGGTTTGGTTTCCTTCACCACACTGGGAAATAAATCTTCCTATGTGCTCCATAGTTGACTTGCCATCTTCTCCAGAGAAGGTAGCAAAATCTGGATTCTTGTATCCCCTAGGCAAAGGTACTAATCTGTCTACCCATTCTGGATATGGCTTCATGTAGATTGGCCTTTCTAGAGGTTTCAACTGCACACCAAAGTATTTCTTGATGGTATCAGCAATCACAGCTGGGTCCAACTGCTGAGAACCTCCAGGTCTAACCTCCCCTAAGTTAGGCGTATTTGCCTACGGCAGTTGTCTCCACGTGGGAAGAGGTGCCTTGGATATTTGCTTTGGAGGATTGGGTTAACTTGGATGACTTAGCATTGGAAGTAAGTTAACTGCCCATGGCTGCTCCATGCTCCCTTCAACTGGCACCCTGTATTGAGTTCCTAGAACACCTGTATTATTAAATGGTGGATGTGGGATCTGTTCCCATGGCTATTCTGCCACTAGACCAGGCGCCCTTAGAAGAGTTGACCCCATTTGAGTGCCTGCAAGTACTTCAGGATAAGGTGGATAGAATGGGTGATTAGTCGATACAGGTAGAAGCGTGCTCCATTGCATCTATCCAACATGGCCCCCAGGTGGTCTTGTTACACCTCATCCTGAGCCAAGAGATTGCCCCTAGTGTACTGTGGGTTGGTCGCTTGCATAGCAGTACTAATTGCTGAGCATATGGCGTCACTTACAGCATTCCAATTTGTCCCACTGCATCTGGTGGCCTCCTAGCCATCTGCACCTGTCCAAAATGAAGATTAGCCTAGTTAGGTGTATCATTCACCCACTTGGTGACGCCTAGTGTTCACAATGGCAAAAGTATTAAGTGAAAATTAATTGGATTGAAAGGTACTTGTCCCCTGATCAAAATTTGAACTGATAGAGTCACGCCTTCATGTAGGAAGCGTGAACTTGCTATATCCTTGCCAGGTTGTGCTCAGTGAGACTTGAGTTAGTCCTACTAGAGCTACATTCGGCGAGTGACGGTCTTGCCCAGTCTTTGTACTCCATTTAGCGTTGGCATGGCATAATTGATAGAGCTCTCGGCCTAAGTGAGGCCTTTAGGCTCTATCTCTCTGACCTCTTTGCACTTCATTATGTACCGTAGGCTTACAATATCATGGCTATTTGTGACAATTGGTACATGATATCATTCGATACCCGAATGAGAGTTCTTTGGCGTATAAGCGAAAGTGGATATCACCCGATGGAGGATCGGTGAGGCTCATGGTCACGCCACGCACGTCATCGGCTCGATTGTCGAAGTGGGCATTCCTTGGGAGGGATTTCCTTGATGACCTTCTTGGAATTATTTCTTTCTCGAAGTTGGCGTGGGATTGGTCCATCGCTTAGACTCTTTGCTAGATCGTTCACCTTTGATCCTACTAGGCGTGCCAATTTTGTTGTTTGGAGGATCGGTAGGCTCGTGGTCCACCACCACGTGCGTCGGCTCGATTGTCGAAAGTGGGCATTCCTTGGGAGGATTTCCTTGATGACGCTTCTTGAAATTATTTCTCTTGAAGTTGGCGTGGTACGGTCCATCTTGCCTGAACTCTTGCTAGATCCGCAAGTGCATATGCAATAATCTGACCAGGGGATTGAATGTATTGATTCGTTCACCTTTGATCCTACCAGGCGTGCCAATTTTGTTGGCGGAATGTAACTTAGCCAATGAATCGACTAACTCCATAATAGTGATTCCACTTTTCTTGACGATTCTGGCCGAAAGGAACTCTGTTTCTCAACTATTGGTCCATTAACTCACTCGAGCGTTAAGTGAGGTGAACAAATCTAAAAACAAGAACATAAAGATAAACATAAATGCGAATGAGCAAAAATCGTTGTTTGTATTGATTGATGTGTGTAAAATTATGTACAACTTAGGTATTTATTGTAGTAACAAAGAACTACCCCTATTTACCACGTTGAATAGCTAGCAATAGCAATATTTTAGTTAACGAGTTAATCAATTTGGATCGAGCTTCTTCCTTAACCACGTTCCTAAATTCTAAGCTTGCTTGCTTCATAGCCACGTCTCCATCAAGCGGCTTTGTTGTGATCTTATCTTCTCATTCTAAACTCTGCTCCTAAAAACTTGGTGACAACCCTTATTTTCAATTTATTTTAATTTTAAATCGCCGGAGTTCATCTAGTCATTTTAGGTTCATGAAGCAACAGCTTAGCCCAATAATGAGTTCACCTCAATCGAAATGATACCGCCGATTAGCTTGATAGGAATGAAACCTCCACCAAGCTCTTTGCCTCACGCTTCGACTTCTTAGCTACAATTTTGGTGTTTGTGATTGATTGACCTCTGTCATTTAGCTTCTTAGATCGGCGCCATTAAATTAGGTTGACACATAGAAATATTTTAGATGTAAATGCAAATCGATTTGTGATGTTTTAGTCCTGGATGCTTTGGGACATATTAGTCCCTCTGCCACATTGTTACCATTTAGAGTTCTTCTTATTCTTCTTACCCTAAACCTAACGGATATTTACAATTATTTGAGGAGCCTATCAAAAATAGAAAGCTAAATCGTAGCACACTTGGCAATTACCCTATCCACGAAATCTCTAAATTTGTAGAAAATTTCTTCCTTCATATCAGAAATTTTCTTGTGGTCTACTTCCTATTCTGCAATTCATATCAAATTAGTAGAAGGGACATCTTAGCATACCACCTCAAAAAACTACAACCTTGCCTGGTTTCTAGATTTCCAAAGGTTACAAAATTAAATTCCTAACATATTTCATATATTAGATTAAAGAATTTAAAACGTAAGAGAATTGCAAACATATTTCATATATCACATTCTGAAATAATTGGTAAATATCTGGTTAGGGTTTGGGGAAGAAGAAAAACTACGAAATGGTAACAATGGGATAGAGGGACTAATATGTCCTAAAGCTAAAGTGTTTAAGCGTCCTAAATCAGATTTGCAAAAAAAAAAAACAATCGGACAAATATTCTTGTTATGTCACGTGGAGAGGGTTAGCGTCTGGCGAGGCGTTTAACGTAAGATGTCGGTAACCGCGTTAAGTGATGGATTTGGATGGAGGCAGCGGAGGAATTGCGTGGTGCGTTTTGAAAATGTTAGAGACTATTTTAAACATATTTTTGTCGAGAGACTAAAATCGTCGTCAATGTTTATCGGGGACTAAAATGAGACTTCTTTTATTTTAATTATTATCATCACTGTCCCACTCATGCCATGTGGCATGTGATTCACGTTAATGGGCCTTCGCAGATTATCTTGGCGAGATTAATTTCCACGTACGCAGAACTGGCTTATGATGTGGGTTTTAGTGGTTTTGAAGGTGAGAGTCCACTTAGAAAAGCAACTTTCGCGAGAAACAAGCCAGAAAGACTTAACGACATCGTTTGGACAAGATATGTGATTATGTTTGCGGGTGTTTCTTTTGTTTTTCTCTTCTAAATCTAAAACAATAACAATATATCTACGGTCTATTTTGCTTTAGTATACGTACCTTTTTTGTTTTCACTGATATATGTGTTAGATTATTGTTAATATCAGTAAATATGGCCCATATAACTAATGAGCTAACTTTAAATAAAAGATTATCTTAATTTGATGATTGTTTTGTCCTTATAGTAATTAAAGTTAGGGGTGTTTTTATTTTGAATTTCAAAATAAAATATATCCCTCCCTCTCCCTTCATATGGTCATGGGTGGTTACAAAGAGGTGAGGTAATTACTTAAAGGCACAACAAAGAAATGAGTACGTACTTTAATTTTTTTGAAAGGATGTGCATAGTATTTTCACCATCAAGAATACAAGAAAAGGAAAGCGGAGAAGGAAGAAAATTTCAAGGAAAAAACTAAAGACTCGAAGAATTTGCATCATAGATACAAGTAAGTTCTTTGTACTCTCTATAGAAATTAATGGAAAAGTGGGACTCACGATTTTACCCAAAATCCTTTTATAGATTTTGCTTCTGATTGGTATTAGAGCCGAGTTAGGGATATTTCTCCTTGTATAAATGTTTTCCTAATTTTATGAACAAACACTACAAGAAAAAAAATCAATTGGGATGGAAATTTTCATAGCACAACAGTTGAAGCTTCCATCCAAAGACTTTACCAGACGGAGAATATGTGACAAAAATATTTAAGTGCCCACTTAATTTGCATATCTAAACTACTTGGGGCGGAATATTTTACTCCGTTGCATATTTGGGAATGAATTTGAGATGAAAATATTTAATTCTTGTGTGAAATTTCTATAGTCAGTCCCAATTTGAGGCGGAATCTATCACCCCGTCTTAAAGTAATTAGATAAATATTGTGATGGAATCTTGTCTTTTCGTCCTAATTTTGGGGCAGTTAATGCAAAAATGTCGTCTCAAAGCATTTTTAAAATAAAGCTATATTTGATTATATTATTCCTCTCCCATTAAAATTTGGCAACAAATGCCAAAAACCAACAAAATAACAGCAATAGCAAATAAACACAATAATAATATAATATGCACATATGACTTAAAAATAAGTTCGTTTGATCATGTTTCACAATGACCTATAATATACACACAATATCAGAAAAATACCAAACACTTAAACACTATTATACACACAGCTATGTCACCAATGACTTAGACACTTAATACTAACATACACACAATAATAACTTAAGAAATAGACTCAAGAATACAAGTTATACAATCCCACTTTCATCAAACACTTCTAATACAATCCACTTCTATCAAACCTTCTAAGGTTATGAACTTAAAAAATCCATTTATTTCACTCAAACATTATCCTAAGACTTCCAACAAAACCATTAAGCTGCCCACTTGAAAAGGTTTATTTTACTTTGTCTATTGCTGTCTGCAGCTTGAGTGCCACCCAGCTTTGCATGCCTTATCCATCCAGGTGCTGAGAAACCATTGTGTTCTGCAGCCACCACCCAAATAAATCTGATTCAACTGCTCATAGTTGCTGAACCATAAGTACCCAACTCTTCGGTGACCATTTGAGACCCTCTGTCCCCGAGCAACTTACTGTTCCAAGTAATTACAAAGCACTTGATGTTTGACTTCTCTTTTTCCTACAAATGATATATAAGGCTTGGTGTTTTGGCACAAACACACTTTCTCTGCACAAATTTCATATAAATCAAACCAAGGGATAAAAAAAAAAATATATAACCAAAAAGTGCATGTTTTACTGATATAAAATAAAATTAAAGGATAAAAAATCTTCCAAAATGAGGAATTTGGTAGTTAAAAAGTGAAAGATTAGAGTCTAATTGTGAATAAAATACAATTACTAACACCTGTATAATTCCTGGATAAAATGTATATTTTGACCACTATGTTTTTGTTATGATCTGGACCCAGAATCCATTTGCTTTTTATAAACCTTTCAAAACAGTAAAAAAAAATTATAAACCATCACAATGAATTTCATGTATGAGGAGGATGCTTCCATCTGAGAAACAAAAGCAGAAAGCGATGCTCCAACAGCTAAAAGCAGCAAGAAGTAAGAAAAGAAATAAAGGAAAAATACCTTGATACCAGTAACAAGAATCATGCTGTTCAGTTTCTTACTCTACAAAAGCTTAGGAGACTTCTCTATAGATAGAATTCTCTATTGACCATAACAAAGTGAGCAAACAATTATTTAAAACCAAATTAATCCACAACCCACCTACTTAAGAGAAAATGAAGTGCAAAAAAACAATTAGAGGAAGACAAAAACTTTTTTACTAAGTGATTTGCAAAAAATATAAGCCCCAATGTTAAAGCAACACCATCTTTTTTTTTGTCCAAATGCCTCTGGCTTCTAAGCCCAAGCTTCATAAGCTCCTATGAGGCTCAAATAGATCCAAAATGGATAGAGAACCTAAGATTAGAAAGAGCACAACTGAGAGACAAAATGTAAAGCTAAATTGAAGGCCCTACAAAGAGAGAAATACTTGGAAGTAGAGGAAATCAAGATGTGATTAGGAACATGTAAAGCAACTCATTAATCAAAGTGGTATTTAGCAATGGAGACTAATATTCAAACCTGGAAGTCACATGGTCCAACAAAGAGAGAATGGCTGCCAAATCTCCGTTCACAACTTTGTTGGATTTTTTGTGTAGATTCAATTCAATTCCAATACACTTATAATAATAATGGGTTGAAGGGAGACACATAGCTACTTACACCATAGTGCTTTACCCATCAATATTGCAGATTCAACTCAAAGAAAAGTAAGTTATCATTGTCACATTACTTTTCTACCATGATCTTCCTATTCACATTAAAAACTTAAGAAAAATATGAATGCCTTCCCAACATCCTGTGTCAAATATTTTTTGAGTTATCAACTTCAAACAGTTAGGAAGGCTTTACCGAGAAGAGCAGAAAATATGTAGCAAAAACATGATAAATTTTTACAACCTTTTACATTTCCAAATTTGAATTCATAGGTAGCATGAATCAACAAAATATTCTTGTAGCAAACACTATTACTAACATCCAATAATTTGAGAATTGAAACACAAATAAAAGATGTCAAAAAAGAAGGAAGACAATTGCAAGCAGAAACAAGAAACTGATCAGGCATTAACCCAGCAAAAAGAATAATTCCATTTAGATATATATGTAATAAATTGATGTCAAAACAATTCTCTCCTAAGCTCAATATGCATTCTTGCAGAAATCAGAGTTCATAGATGGAATTTATATCCATATAGCACCTTAGGGAGTTTTAATTAGATTCCTCCTGCTTCTTTCACAGAGACCTTTTATTGAAATAGAAGCTAATCAAAACCGCCTCCCTTTTGTTCATCCAATAACCATGGTAGGAAGGCAGCAAATGCATTATCCATCTGAAGGTGTGTTGTAAAATCTCCATCTAGAGGCCTTGTCTTCTAGGTTAGAAGTCAAAGAACATAAACCCCTGACACACCCCTCCATATATTCTGAAACAAAAATAGCGAATTACATTAAACAAAATGGAAAGGAAGGCACAATAGAACCAACCATCACAAAGGGAGAACAAAAGAAGCAAAAACATAATAAAACGAAAGATGGAAACAGGTGGCAGAAAGAGTAATGTGAGCATCACGTCAACCGTGAAAGGCTAAATGATCAAACATGCCTACTTCTCTCCATAAAGCCCTAAATTGCACTTAGAGAATTATTCCAAAACACAAAGCCAGTCTGATGCATTTTTAACAAACACCATGGCTTCAAACCTCAACCCCACATAAACTTAAACACAAAATACATTTGCAGATGAGCCACAACAATA